>JAQNBH010000007.1:13575258-13770258 GCA_028752905.1 Cladorhizidae sp. MBARI D1340-BT2 | reverse complement strand
ATTTCATGATTTCATACTGATTGAGAAGAAAAAATTTCCAGGAATTAAATCTCGTGATCATTTAAAATGATCAGGACGATGCAATCTGCAATGAGAGATACGAAGTAGACAAGCATGCACACTACAAAATTACTTTTCTTGTGAATGGAAAAAATTGATTTTCAGCACCCACGCTTCCCAATAGACTCTCTCATGCCTTAATTTCCTTTAAAAACTAATTTTAGCGCCTAATGAACATGCTCGTTTTGTAGAGTAGGACTTTCCCTAGCCAAAAATAACAATTTCAACTGGATAGCACTTTCAAAACAGGACCCACAACTACAACTAGTTCAGACACTCAGATTTTGAGGTCCCCCAATTGGGATGCATGTAACTTTGGCTTAGCTATATCTATAAAACATTCAAAAGAGAACACAGAGAGAGATCTATCATTTGTGCTATACATCTAATTCACACAATGAATATATGGCCAAAGTTACAACTACATGGTTTTGTTGCTGTTTTTTTTTTTGTACACTTCACATAAACATAAAAAATTGCTATTCTGTATTGCATCTGGTTGTTATAGCCATTGAAGACCTGATGCTGGAAAGTAGCAAGTTTGAGGAGTGATTTCACTTCATGTTCCAACCAGCAGTTCCAAAAGAAAAACGTGTGTGGCAAAACGAAAAATGCCCTCAGAAAGCAGACTCATGGCTACATTTTCGTATATCAATCAGGACTATAGCATGATAAGGTGCCAAAAATATGATAAAAACACCTGATCTATCTTGGTCAGACTCTCTCCTGCTTTAAAAAATTATGGGAAATGTGGACTGGATTCATGTTATTTTCTAGGACAAGATTTATTATCCCTCTAAAAAATGACTCAACTCTCTTTGGTTGAGATAATGTCAAGATGAGTTTCACATTGCCAGAGATGAGATACATGGTAGTAGCTAAGCCACCTTGCTAAAAAAGGTGGTCTTCATTGTTTCATAACAAATATATTTCTGTGTTAGCCTATCACCATGGATGTACTAGATGTCCACAGCCACAATTCGTTCAAGGCTACATGTGCACATTATGTCTGTGCGGAACTTGCATTGAATCAAATTCTGCTCAAATTTCATGTTGCTATGTGATAAACAGTCAGACAGGATTGCACGACTTATTTCCTGTAAGTGAAAAAACCTTTGTGGGAATCCAAGAAAGTATCTGGTAGGTTTGTATTTAATGAGTTTGAAAAACAAAAATAGATACCAATCACTTCAACAAAAGCTATAATCAAGGATTACATCGAAGTCCACAGATTTGGTAATCAAAGACCATCAAAATTAAGACCTGGATAGAATAAACAACACCATGAGTACTGGGGCCAGAATCACGACCATGCTGCCACTTATTCTCTGCTTCCTGCAACTCTGCCTAAGCATGAACCATCAAAGCTGCACAAGAACAAACCTGGAGACTTTCAAAGACCTTACGGGTTTGATGAAAGGGCTATTTGAAAGGAAAACTGATGTAAGTTAAAATTTCCTCAACCCTCTTAATTTCCTCGACCCACTACCACATAATCCCAGCTGCCTTCACTTTAGTTGACAAAGTTTCTGTTCTCTATTATTTAATCAGAATATCCTGCCCAAGAAACTGAGGCAAAAGGACTTTATGATTGAGGATAGAATGCAGCATCACAAAAGACTTGCTATGGTAAACAATCTCCTCTCACTCATATCAAAGAGAGAAAACCTCATGGAGATGGAAGAACACAGTCAAGCAGTGGGAATACTTCAAATGATCTTTGAGATTCAAACATGCAATTTGTAAGTTATATGATCAGAGAGAGAGGGAGATATGAATTGCATAACAGTATGTTTTGATGAGCTTCTGCCTTTTGCTTGCAGTTGGAGTCAGAGAATGGAATTGACTGGCAGCAATGTAAGTGAGACAAAGCGAGTGCTTCTACTCCTCCGACTCAGAGAGCAGACAATAAAGAATTTTGAAATCCTTAACAGATTGAGACTGTTAAGACTCCTTTTGAGCGAAACTACAATGAGGCATACGTAACCTGGCACAAGATAGTGGAGCCCAACACCAACAAAAGTGAAGGAACATTTGGTGTTTTTGGCAGTTTTCCGAAGTGCAATGCAACATGTACCAAATGCAAATTTGTTAATTGTCGAAAACCATATCCTTGCTAGCAGGAAACCAACCTTTTACTACAATAACATTTCGATATTCTGATGAATGTTATTTCATAAACTCACTTTGTGCTGTGCATACACGAAGCAGGTTAGAGAATTTATGTGTTCATTGAGATAGAGATATACATAAAACACATAATTAGCTTGTATATTTAATCTGCAAAAGTCATACTTTTTCTTTGCATCAAATAATAGGAAAAAGAGAAAACTTTAGGAAGGAAAGAAATACTATTTATTGAAACTTCTTGTATTCACTTGAAAAATCTTCATAACTTAAAGTGAGAATGCTATCATGCAATGTAACTACTAGCATTAGAAAATGAAGTGAATTCAAGACATATTTGCCAGCAAACCCGAATCTTATATGACGGTACCGAATTTTTTCATCCTGCTTGCTGTATACTGTCCAGAAATAATACGTGGTGAAGGAGGTAAATACTTATGCAAGGAACACAGCATTTGCACTCATTCCTGGATTCTTGCTCAATCTGGTGGTTTGTGTGATACACATCATCCATATATCTATAATTATACTTCTGAAAGGACTAATACCAGAGTTGTAGTATCACACCTCATCTACCTTAATACAGTGACTGTTTCTTTTTTGCATGCTTAATATTACGGTAAAAGTGCCAAAAAAATGAGCAAAATCTGTAATGCATGATTTGTTTTACTGTGACCTCATGGTTATGGTATATTCAAGGCCATACCAATTTGATTACTTGTTTCTCAGTTTCTGGGCAAAAATTTAGACCAGGCAACCAGGAAAAGGAAAAAGAAAAATGGTAGCTACATGTATTGCATGGTACATACAATTAACAACATATTCAAAAACTATATAGGTCCAAGCTAAAAAATGAAACCTTTAAAAAAAAAATCCATCTCATTACTGTTTTTTTTTGGCCTCTTAAACAACATTGGAAGGTTGTTTGCAGAAAGCATGTTTCCCCTCACTCTTGCAAAGGAAGCATATGGGCAACACTGTTGCATATGATTCACGAAGTTCACGGACCTCTTCATCATCAACTAGTGTGTTTCAGCCCCCATTCCACAGTAGTAGCAGACATCAGGGAAACTCACAAGTGTGGATTTGTAGAGTACTGCATTTCAACAGATGATTTGCAGGTAAGAGCCTCTCTAACTTGACTACAGTAATCAGCCAAGCGAAAGTGAAGGGAGAGGCCATTGCATTCTAACCAGCTTCAGATATGGATCAAGTTTGTTTTTTTACCCCTGTCTGCTAAAATTTGGCCGGATCTGAGAAACAAGTAATTAAATTGCAGTGGCCCAAATATCAAGGCTTGTAAAATACCACTAGCTTTGCTCTAGGCATTTGATTAACATGCTGTAAAGCTCTTACTGATCAAGCCTTGGTTCCAACAAGCAAACCTTGAGTGTGAGGTTAATAATGCATAGTCGACTTTGAAATCACAAAAAAATCACCAATAATTATGTGTTCTTGCAAGCAAAAACAAAAATTATAGTTTCATCAGCCTCGACATGCATATGGACCCACAACTGGTTTCTTACATGGAGAACGAACTGATGTATTGAAACATGTTTGAGAAAAGCACAACCAGGAATGTCAAAGTATCATCACCATTATGCTCGCTGTATCCTCGTTTTAGTTGATGAACATCTTGGAGCTGCTCTCACTCAAATGCTTCATGCTTACATCCAATGATTAGGTGTAGACTCTAACATTTTTTTGTTGTTTCGTGACTTGATAACCCAATGCAAGTTAATTGAGAGTTCTTGGCTATAGAGAAGGCGTCTTTCATCATTGGTTGGCTCAGCCTACTCAGCTGGTATCTCTGCAGTGGTCTGCTCGTACGTGAACGTCACTTACGCCCACGCGACTTTATTGTCTACAGCTCGCGGTTTTATGACTGAGCTACATGGTCGAGAGCGGTTTCTACTCCTTTACGGATCACAAACAGGCCAAGCACAAGCCATAGCGGAACAGATTAGAGAGAGGTCGCTAGCTAGAGGATTCGACCCGGACTTGTACTGCCTGGACCAAGCAGAAAAGAAGGTGAGGAAGTTGATGAGATATCTGACCCTTTACCTTTTCTGAAGTGTGTATATCCTGATCTCTGATAAGGAGGTGTGCATAACGGAGTCACTAGACTTGTCTACTAGGCTAGGCCCTCACATAGTCTCATAGCCAGACCCTTTACCTAGAAGGCCATGCATTGTGCAAATGTGTGACCATGTGGATATCAATTCTATATCATGAATTGTACTTGTTATTCAC
The DNA here is from genome assembly GCA_028752905.1 of Cladorhizidae sp. MBARI D1340-BT2. Lineage (NCBI taxonomy): Eukaryota > Metazoa > Porifera > Demospongiae > Poecilosclerida > Cladorhizidae > Cladorhizidae sp. MBARI D1340-BT2. Next base: position 13,765,818 of record JAQNBH010000007.1, on the reverse strand, counting down.
AATTTAAAATATCCATGAGCATTGCACATACAAGATAAATGAGATAGAGGACTTGGAAACACTTTTCAATGATCTGGTCAGAGGATTGTTTCGCTGTTAACCCTGTGATGGCTTAATTTTTAACTTCTACCCCCTTTTATTGCATTGGGCAAGGTTTATAAGGCAGCAGGGAAGGTCTGCACTAGTCCATATGGAGGGTTCTGGTGTTGTACTTAACTAGTAGGAGCTATCCTAGAGTATGTATATAATAGCAGCCTAGCACCCCTAGGATCTGGTGTTGCACTCAACTGTAGGAACCATCCTAGAGTATGTATATAATAGCAGCTGGAGTACCCCAGGGTTCTGGTGTTGCACCTAACTAGTAGGAACCATCCTAGAGTATGTATATAATAGCAGTTGGACCCCTTTATTGTAGCTACCAATCACTCAGTGCTCTGCCCTCGGGCAAGCCAACTAGTCCAAGCTGATAGTCAACATTCCTTATCAGCACTTTGACATTTAAATACTTAACTATAATCACCTTAAATGTTCCTCCAGGATCTGCTTTCTCACTTCCTTTTTTTTTTGCTCTTCATATTAGCCTCTAGGCTGTTGACTACGACCCTTTCCATAAAATAAAATAAATAATTAATTAAAAGGCTGCCCTACTTGCATATACACAAAGAAAAACAAAGAAAACTACGAATTAAGAAATGGAATGAGTGAGGGGAGATGAGGACTGAAGAGCGTATACATATGGATAAGGAACTTATCACCAGCATAGTATTGGAAAGAGTATTCTCAACGAACTCTCAGTTGACGTAATAAAATTACGATGACCTTCTCAATAATCAACTTGAATTTTCACTCTCTCCACATTTCGATTAGATGCTCTGGCCTTCATTATTCCTGATGAAGGCTAGAGCATCTAGTCGAAACGTCGAGAGAATAAAAATTCTAGTAGAAGGTCATTGTAATATTGCAGTGTTCAGACGGCTTTGTTTGATAGGATGACTTTTTCTCAAGCAGAGACCCTTTTGCTTCAGAGTTTCAACAAGCAGTTGTTTTTAGCTTGAATGCTCTCTGAATGTTCCTAGATATTAGGGTGGTTGGTTGTGGCAATTTTTACTAAACTGTGGTTTTAGACGTGGATAGAGGAGGTTTCTTCCTACTTACAGTACACCGTTGGTATAGTAACCATAGGATCCTAGCAACAAGATTTGCAGCGGCCCAACTGTGTCGCCACTACGGACGACCTTCACAGACACAACACTGCATATGAAGATATTCAGTTGCACTGCATTGATATGTCGCCAATTGTTTTAATCACTCTGCTGCATTTTTGTTGAGCCGAGAACCATCAACGACATGGCATCCCTTAGAGGGTCTATGGTTCCTTCTGGAATCATCTGAGGATCTCTGTAACCTTGCAACCGCACTGAATCTAAAAGCACGTCACAATTCAGCAACAAACTATGACTGTACAAATGCAATGTGTTTTAACAATGCGACACAAGATAACTGAATTTGCACACCGAAACAATTGCTATTTGCGTGCTGGAAAATGACGGGAAGCTGTTACGTGAACATCAGTACAACTGCATAAGAGAGGAGTGTGCCATTGAGGTGTACATCTGTAGACTAGCTCACTAGCTTAAGCACATTCTCCACACAAAATCACAGACATTACTCAAGAATTATGTACCTACTCAAGGCCCTTCCATTCCATTTTATGCAGCAGTCAACACAAGAAAATGTGACGGAACGCAACACTGCACTTGATTAGAAGAAAACCCCAGCATTAGAAATGCAGCGTCGGACTAATCAGAATACTAGAATCTAGCACATGGTCAACTGCACCATCAGCAGTTAAGCTACATTGGGAGGTGATTGATGTAGAAGTCAATTGAAATCGGCGAGAAGCCTCTCTTGTTTGTGGCAAGTCTTTCAAAAAAACAACAAAACATGTAGGGATGTACATATGAGCCAAAGGAAAATGCCTGGAGGCTGTTTGCATGTCGGGTCATAACTAGTGTTAGCTAAAGCTAGTTGCTAAATACATGTAGCTATAGACTTCCAGCATCTTTCTCTTTGTTCACCTCCTACTAGCCAATAGCACTTCAAATCCCACCTCTTCTTCGCTGCTGTCGCTGTCCAATCTAGCAGGCTAGTATCTGTGGAACGGAATATAGCATTGTATTGTGAACCAGCAACACACAGCAATGCAAGAGGAACACTATAGCATTGTATTGTGAACCAGCAACACACAGCAATGCAAGAGGAACACTATAGCATTGTATTGTGAACCAGCAACACACAGCAATGCAAGAGGAACACTATAGCATTGTATTGTGAACCAGCAACACACAGCAATGCAAGAGGAACACTATAGCATTGTATTGTGAACCAGCAACACACAGCAATGCAAGAGGAACACTATAGCATTGTATTGTGAACCAGCAACACAGAGCAATGCAAGAGGAACACTATAGCATTGTATTGTGAACCAGCAACACAGAGCAATGCAAGAGGAACACTATAGCATTGTATTGTGAACCAGCAACACAGAGCAATGCAAGAGGAACACTATAGCATTGTATTGTGAACCAACAACACAGAGCAATGCAAGTGGAACACTATAGCATTGTATTGTGAACCAGCAACACAGAGCAATGCAAGAGGAACACTATAGCATTGTATTGTGAGCCAGCAACACAGAGCAATGCAAGAGGAACACTATAGCATTGTATTGTGTACCAGCAACACAGAGCAATACAAGAGGAACACTATAGCATTGTATTGTGAACCAGCAACACAGAGCAATGCAAGAGGAACACTATAGCATTGTATTGTGAACCAGCAACACAGAGCAATGCAAGAGGAACACTATAGCATTGTATTGTGAACCAGCAACACAGGGCAATGCAAGAGGAACACTATAGCATTGTATTGTGAACCAGCAACACAGAGCAATGCAAGAGGAACACTATAGCATTGTATTGTGAACCAGCAACACAGAGCAATGCAAGAGGAACACTATAGCATTGTATTGTGAACCAGCAACACAGAGCAATGCAAGAGGAACACTATAGCATTGTATTGTGAACCAGCAACACACAGCAATGCAAGAGGAACACTATAGCATTGTATTGTGAACCAGCAACACAGAGCAATGCAAGAGGAACACTATAGCATTGTATTGTGAACCAGCAACACACAGCAATGCAAGAGGAACACTATAGCATTGTATTGTGAACCAGCAACACAGAGCAATGCAAGAGGAACACTATAGCATTGTATTGTGAACCAGCAACACAGAGCAATGCAAGAGGAACACTATAGCATTGTATTGTGAACCAGCAACACAGAGCAATGCAAGAGGAACACTATAGCATTGTATTGTGAACCAGCAACACAGAGCAATGCAAGAGGAACACTATAGCATTGTATTGTGAACCAGCAACACAGAGCAATGCAAGAGGAACACTATAGCATTGTATTGTGAACCAGCAACACAGAGCAATGCAAGAGGAACACTATAGCATTGTATTGTGAACCAGCAACACACAGCAATGCAAGAGGAACACTATAGCATTGTATTGTGAACCAGCAACACAGAGCAATGCAAGAGGAACACTATAGCATTGTATTGTGAACCAGCAACACAGAGCAATGCAAGAGGAACACTATAGCATTGTATTGTGAACCAGCAACACAGAGCAATGCAAGAGGAACACTATAGCATTGTATTGTGAACCAGCAACACAGAGCAATGCAAGAGGAACACTATAGCATTGTATTGTGAACCAGCAACACAGAGCAATGCAAGAGGAACACTATAGCATTGTATTGTGAACCAGCAACACACAGCAATGCAAGAGGAACACTATAGCATTGTATTGTGAACCAGCAACACAGAGCAATGCAAGAGGAATGCAACCCTCTATTCGGCCACTGCCATTTTGTGAACCGACCTTAATTGTACACTGAAAATGATAGGCAGATGTCATATAAAATATATAAGCAATGCATGACAGATGGGGCATCAGCACAGAGGGTGGCAGTCTAATGGGAGGGATTTCTTGTATAAGCTCACTAGTAGCTTAACTCACACTCTCCACTAGTATGTGTCAATTTATGCTGCCCTTGGAGATTCTAACTCTGTGTTCGAGCTTAGAGTCTCAATCATGTACACATACTCTCCCTCGAAAGAAAGACATCATGTTGTGGATCTACATGGTTAACACCAAGTGAACTATCTCATACATACTTGCCACTGTGAGTAACTAAATAGCCTCCGAGTATGGCCAGCTTCTCTAGAAAACTCCACACCTCTCTGCTAATTAGAGCTAATAGAATACGCAACTGAAGTAGCCACTCCAAACTCTGCGTCCGATCGGTTTGGTTGTAGGACACAAATTAGCTCTATTTAGAGCTTTGTAGGTTCCAGCATGATGGATGTCCTGGGACAATAGGACAGAGGTCACATGTTCAGGTGGGTTGGTCTTGCTAAGAAGATCGTCGTTTTGTGAGAGAAGCATGCTCTGTGTATGAAAATGGCATCACACAGTATGTCGTTTTCCATCTCCTTGCATCTGCCACTATACCTTGTCTGTGAACCATATGAGCTGGAGAGCTCATAAAATGTCCGTCCAAACCACAACTAGTGAAGCCAGTGAAGTTCAATGTGCAGGGGGAGTCAGCGTGCTGTTGTTAGCAGTGAGAGCCTGCATGTACATGTACATGTGGCTTCCATGTAAAGACTGGTAGAGATGTACATGTACATGTACATGTGGCTTCCATGTAAAGACTAGATACAGGTGCATGTATATGGCTTCTACATGTACTGTATGTAAAGCCTAGGTACAGATGTACATGTATATTGCTTCTACATGTATGTAAAGTGAGGTACAGATGCAGTTGAGCAAGTTTTTGTGGGAATGAAGAAGTTGACTTTTGCAAGCATGCCTGGCTACATGTACATATATATACTTGGTCTTTGCCTCCAGTTTTAAACATTTTGGAGCAAATAATATACTTCATGAATTATGAGGAATAATGAGGTAAATTTTTAAAATTTCTTCGACTTGGAAATGTCCACACTAATGGAGCTAAGCAACCAAACTTGTTGTTCAGATGCACATGTCTCTTCTTCTCCTTCAGCTTTAAATTCTTCCTCTAGGCAGACATCTCAAGCACTTTGCTGCACTCCATGCTTAGGGCGCACAATTGTAACTAGATGAAGCCATGCCTACCCAAGCACTGGCGGTGTAAGCGCTTGCATCTAGTACTGGCCACTAGCTACGTTTGCTGTACCGATACATCTGGAGAAGTGAGTTCCGTTATACTACGTATTGGCATAAGCTATCATAAGCAGGATGTGGTGGGTGGAGCGTGGACGTGGGGATGCACACTTCAACAAGTTCCTCCCACAAACCTGTTTTTTGTGTGTATGTAGGTACGTTATAATGGTATTCATACTGCACTGCAATGTCCTGGGCCAACTTTATGCAACTCATACATATCATAATGTGTATGGTGCCATATGGTGCTCTTTCTGCAGTTCTTCTTGGAGAAGGAGCCCGTCTTTGTGGTGGTGGTAAGCAGCACTGGGGATGGCGACCCTCCGGACAACACGCTCAAGTTCTGGAGGAAGTTGAGGCGGAAAACTTTGCCCAAAGACCATTTGGCCAGCTGCAAGTTTGCCCTCTTGGGTACGCGAGCGTGTGACTCTTGTTGCAGTTTGGTTTTGTAGCTTGTTCTTATGGGACTTGTAATGTCTTGCATGATACTAGAGCACAATGGCATATCACCTCCCCCCCCCCCCCCCCCCCCCCCCCCTTTCTCCACACTTAGCAGTGGGGGCTAAAGCTAATGCTTGGGCTGGGGTTAGCAGTGGGGGCTAGAGCTAATGCTAGGGCTGGGATTAGCAGTGGGGGATAGAGCTAATGCTTGGGCTGGAGTTAGCAGTGGGGGCTAGAGCTAATGCTTGGGCTGGAGTTAGCAGTGGGGGATAGAGCTAATGCTTGGGCTGGAGTTAGCAGTGGGGGCTAGAGCTAAATGCTTGGGCTAGGGTTAGCAGTGGGGGCTAGAGCTAATGCTTGGGCTGGGGTTAGCATTGGGGTTAAAGCTAATGTTTGGGCTGGAGTTAGCAGTGGGGGCTAGAGCTAATGCTTGGGCTGGAGTTAGCAGTGGGGGCTAAAGCTAATGTTTGGGCTTGGGTTAGCAGTGGAGGCTAGAGCTAAATGCTTGGGCTAGGGTTAGCAGTGGGGGCTAGAGCTAATGCTTGGGCTGGAGTTAGCAGTGGGGGCTAGAGCTAATGCTTGGGCTGGGGTTAGCAGTGGGGGCTAGGGCTAATGCTTGGGCTGGGGTTAGCAGTGGGGGCTAGGGCTAATGCCTGGGCTGGGGTTAGCAGTGGTGGCTAGAGCTAGTGCTTGGGCTGGAGTTAGCAGTGGGGGCTAGAGCTAATGCTTGGGCTGGAGTTAGCAGTGGTGGCTAGAGCTAATGCTTGGGCTGGAGTTAGCAGTGGTGGCTAGAGCTAGTGCTTGGGCTGGAGTTAGCAGTGGGGGCGAGAGCTAGTGCTTGGGCTGGAGTTAGCAGTGGGGGCTAGAGCTAATGCTTGGGCTGGAGTTAGCAGTGGGGGCTAGGGCTAATGTTTGGGCTGGGGTTAGCAGTGGAGGCTAGAGCTAAATGCTTGGGCTAGGGTTAGCAGTGGGGGCTAGCTAATGCTTGGGCTGGGGTTAGCAGTGGGGGCTAGGGCTAATGCTTGGGCTGGGGTTAGCAGTGGGGCTAGGGCTAATGCCTGGGATGGGGTTAGCAGTGGTGGCTAGAGCTAGTGCTTGGGCTGGAGTTAGCAGTGGGGGCTAGAGCTAATGCTTGGGCTGGAGTTAGCAGTGGTGGCTAGAGCTAGTGCTTGGGCTGGAGTTAGCAGTGGGGGCGAGAGCTAGTGCTTGGGCTGGAGTTAGCAGTGGGGGCTAGAGCTAATGCTTGGGCTGTGGTTAGCAGTGGGCTAGTGCTTGGGCTGTGGTTAGCAGTGGCTAGTGCTTAGGCTGTGGTTAGCAGTGGGGCGAGAGCTAGTGCTTGGGCTGTGGTTAGCAGTAGGCCAGGCCTAAGGCTTGGGTTAGGGTTAGTGGTGGGGCTGGCAGATCCCAGAAAATTCCTGGTAACAGGACGTGGCTCACCATGGCCACAGCAGGCTTTCATGAGATAGGATTTAGTTCCTCTTTTAATCAAGACATTTTTTCCTCTTTCCTCTGAATTTCCTCTGAATGAGTTGTTTCTGTATTTCCTGCCATTTATTAGTTTGGACTTTAAACCCACGTCCTTTCCGTTTTTCCCTTCCTGGGTCAACCCTGGATTATCATGTTATTATTTAGAATGATGGTTATCAGTTGACCACAGGATGCCAATACATGTACAGGACCTCCTCTCATGTTCATCAGCGATGACTTTGTCTTGTATCTGGCGATGACTTGGTCTTGTATCTAGCGATGACTTTGTCTAGTATCTAGCGATGACTTTGTCTTGTATCTAGCGATGACTTTGTCTTGTATCTAGCGATGACTTTGTCTTGTATCTAGAGATGACTTTGTCTTGTATCTGGTGATGACTTTGTCTTGTATCTAGAGATGACTTTGTCTTGTATCTGGCGATGATTTTGTCTTGTATCTAGCGATGACTTTGTCTTGTATCTAGAGATGACTTTGTCTTGTATCTAGCGATGACTTTGTCTTGTATCTAGCGATGACTTTGTCTTGTATCTGGCGATGACTTTGTCTTGTATCTAGCGATGACTTTGTCTTGTATCTAGCGATGACTTTGTCTTGTATCTAGAGATGACTTTGTCTTGTATCTAGCGATGACTTTGTCTTGTATCTGGCGATGACTTTGTCTTGTATCTAGCGATGACTTTGTCTTGTATCTGGCGATGACTTTGTCTTGTATTTAGAGATGACTTTGTCTTGTATCTGGCGATGACTTTGTCTTGTATCTAGCGATGACTTTGTCTTGTATCTAGCGATGACTTTGTCTTGTATCTGGCGATGACTTTGTCTTGTATCTAGAGATGACTTTGTCTTGTATCTGGCGATGGCTTTGTCTTGTATCTGGCGATGACTTTGTCTTGTATCTGGCGATGACTTTGTCTTGTATCTAGCGATGACTTTGTCTTGTATCTGGCGATGACTTTGTCTTGTATCTAGCGTTGACTTTGTCTTGTATCTGGCGATGACTTTGTCTTGTATCTAGCGATGACTTTGTCTTGTATCTGGTGATGACTTTGTCTTGTATCTAGCGATGACTTTGTCTTGTATCTAGCGATGACTTTGTCTTGTATCTAGCGATGACTTTGTCTTGTATCTAGCGATGACTTTGTCTTGTATCTAGCGATGACTTTGTCTTGTATCTGGCGATGACTTTGTCTTGTATCTGGCGATGACTTTGTCTTGTATCTGGCGATGACTTTGTCTTGTATCTAGCGATGACTTTGTCTTGTATCTGGCGATGACTTTGTCTTGTATCTGGCGATGACTTTGTCTTGTATCTAGCGATGACTTTGTCTTGTATCTGGTGATGACTTTGTCTTGTATCTAGCGATGACTTTGTCTTGTATCTAGCGATGACTTGGTCTTGTATCTGGCGATGACTTTGTCTTGTATCTAGCGATGACTTTGTCTTGTATCTGGCGATGACTTTGTCTTGTATCTAGCGATGACTTTGTCTTGTATCTAGCGATGACTTTGTCTTGTATCTAGCGATGACTTTGTCTTGTATCTAGCGATGACTTTGTCTTGTATCTAGCGATGACTTTGTCTTGTATCTAGAGATGACTTTGTCTTGTATCTAGAGATGACTGTCTTGTATCTAGCGATGACTTTGTCTAGTATCTAGCGATGACTTTGTCTTGTATCTGGCGATGACTTTGTCTTGTATCTAGCGATGACTTTGTCTTGTATCTAGCGATGACTTTGTCTTGTATCTAGCGATGACTTTGTCTTGTATCTAGAGATGACTTGGTCTTGTATCTAGCGATGACTTTGTCTTGTATCTAGCGATGACTTTGTCTTGTATCTAGCGATGACTTTGTCTTGTATCTAGCGATGACTTTGTCTTGTATCTAGCGATGAATTTGTCTTGTATCTAGCGATGACTTTGTCTTGTATCTAGCGATGACTTTGTCTTGTATCTAGCGATGACTTTGTCTTGTATCTAGCGATGACTTTGTCTTGTATCTAGCGATGACTTTGTCTTGTATCTAGCGATGACTTTGTCTTGTATCTAGCGATGACTTTGTCTTGTATCTGGCGATGACTTTGTCTTGTATCTAGCGATGACTTTGTCTTGTATCTAGCGATGACTTTGTCTTGTATCTAGCGATGACTTTGTCTTGTATCTGGCGATGACTTTGTCTTGTATCTGGCGATGACTTTGTCTTGTATCTAGCGATGACTTTGTCTTGTATCTGGCGATGACTTTGTCTTGTATCTAGCGATGACTTTGTCTTGTATCTAGCGATGACTTTGTCTTGTATCTGGCGATGACTTGGTCTTGTATCTAGCGATGACTTTGGCTTGTACACCAGCTTAATTGAAACCTGATGTGCGACCAACTTGCTCATAGCCTACATGTATGTACAGTAGGTCAAAGCCAGTAGGTCGAAACAGCAGTCCCTACAACATTCGGTTATTACAGCTGTCAAGCTAATGCATGTCTAAGAGCCAATTAGGTACGTATATTATACTGTACTTCACCATCCCTCAGGTCTTGGAGACACTAACTATACCAACTTCTGCAACATGGGGAAGAAGCTGAATAAGAGACTGCTGGAACTTGGGGCTTCTTCGTTCCATCCTCCTGGCTTTGCTGATGATGGTGTCGGGTAACTACATGCAAAAGAGCAAATTTAAAAACAAGCAGCTGCTGTATTGCATTGACCTGTTGAATAAGAAATGAAGAAAATATATACCCATGTTGACCGCAAACCCTTTACCACTTATAATCACAGGTACCAATCAGTCATTATACAGATTTTGAAAACAATAAATTTAAATTATTAGTGAGCATGATTTTTTTTTAATTTGATTGGTTGGTTGGGGTCAACATGGGTACAGTCTTGTTTCCTTCTTTTCTTATCAGGTTAATCTAATATGTAGTTTGTTTAAACACGTTGTTGTTGTTGTTGTTGTTGTTTCAATTGCTTTTTGCTGGTTTGTTTTTGGGCCAGGTCAGCGTTACTTTCGTTACGACTTTTCAGCTTGTCAAACCTGTCACTCTGGCATGCATCAACTTATCAACCCAAACTAAGTTTGTTTATCAAAGACATAGTTAGTTCTTGTTGCACGCCAGGTTTTATTGAAAAATTCCAAACGGTCTAGCAGCTAGACATTAAAGAGTGCCCGTTACTTTCGTTACGAATTTTGGACATGAAAAATTGTCTTCAAAGTTTGTTTGTGAATCCTAGAAAAAGGGCTCCTTCAATTTTTTTGATTTTCAATTATGTCTTACAGAATGTAGTTGACTATCAATCCCCCTGGTTTAGTTGTTACATGTTCAACCATAATGGGTGGACAGCACCCATTATACTAAAAAGTGACTGTTACTTTCGTTACGTTACTTTCGTTACGTTCCTTTTGATGCAAGTATTGATGGGACAGTGTTGCACTTTTATACATAATTATTGGATTCAAACACCTAATTACTTATATACATTTATATTTACATAAAGATAATGTACAAAACATCACTGTGTGTGGGAGGAGAGGGGGTGCAGCAAGATGGACTGCAAGGTTGCATGAATGAGAGGTTGTGCTAGCATGAATGAGGAGGGGGTGAGACAAAGGTGGTTGCAAGGTGCATGAGGTGGCAGCGGGTGGGGGTGAGGAGGGGGTGGTATAACATTGATCTGAAAGTTTGGTCACAAATTTAGTTAGTTACGTTCTACTCCTTAAGACATTTAAAGTTCTATCTCATTTTCATCACTGTCACTGAGAGTAACAAACCGGCTATAGTTGCTGATAGGAGCTGGTGGGCTAAGTCTGCAGAGAATGTCCTCTCTGGGTACTGGAAGTCGGTCATTTGGTAGGCCAGTTCCACCTATTCAGCCCACAACTCTTCATAAATGTGATGACAACGTGAGTAGGGGAAGCTTTGTACCACCTCGCCAATCCATGCCTTCCTATCGTACACTGCTGCCAAGAACTCTCCAGCTTTGAATTCAGATACTATAAAATGTTCACCAACATCCACCTCCATCTCCATGTCTTGCTTCTTCTGTTGCTGGTTTGGGACAGAAAACTCCCATGTCAGCTGAGAGTGTACGACCATCCCGTCAATATTGCACAGGCAATGATAGCCACGTATTCCGGCTACTGCTGGAGATGCTTCCCAGAAAGCTTGCATGAAGCCCATGTCATAATTTGACATGTTGATATCTGCTTCATTCATCACTGTAATCTCCACCGTCATCATATTAGATGCAGCTGCAGCGAATGATGAAGCATCCCTAACAAGCACCTGCCGTGCCTTCACCCTGTTGTGGACATGCCGCTTTACACTGCCACCAGTCGCGTTAACTGGGCCTTTGCCATGCGAAGTTGCAAAGAAGTTCCAGTGATGTTGAGGCCATGTGCCTCCTCAAGCTTCTGCAAGGCATTTACAATAAATCGGCTCTTGAACTGAGCTGATGTACCTTCGGACCAGATTGACAATTTATTAGTTATATCATCTGGTAGTCGGCTAAGGAGATTGTTCACATATGGGAGGATGGACCACTTCGAGTGATCAGTAGAATCTGAACAGATGACACCACTGTGGTGTTCTCCCCCGTACCACAATGAGTAGGTGAGTAGAGAGACAGGGCTGTGGCCCCAATGTGCTGACTGTATCTCATCTTGTTGGATGAACTCAAAATTCTCCGAAAAGTCAACTTGAAGTAGTGCATGAAATTTGTTGAAGTCAGGAGAAGTTGCTTCTGCGTCTGCACGCTCTATGTTGTAGCTCTCAGCTTGAGCTCGCTTTACAAGGCTGTGGATCAGGAACAGGGATCCCGTCATGTTGCAACCTTTCATTGCCGTCTTTTCCCCATGACAACCAGCCCACTGCTTTCTCAACCATCACCACTGAATCATGTTGCTCCAGAAGAGCAGGCCATTCTGACACTCCTTGCATTTGCCAAGCCAACACTCTGTCTTAGGGTTCTTGCACACCCAGCTGTCTGGGGTTTTAGAACTATACTTCTCCAATGCTGGCTCCAACTTGTGGAGCGCATCAAGTGCAAGTATGATGTCCTCGTGGTACTGGCAAACACAGCCATTCTGTGGAGTCAGACTTGAATATAGGACATGAGGTGGGCATAGACTTTTGAAGTCCAATCTGAACATCAGGGTACTGTGCCAAAAAAAGGCCACGAGTCTCTTTCAGCGTACACACCAAATGGCGTGATTGTTTCTTTTCGCCGCCATGAGTGGTTGCTCGGGCGTCTTTGCGACCTGTTTGCAATGTTAATGGCCTGATCTCCCTTAACAGTGGTGCCAGATCCCCATCTTCATATGTACATATGTCTAATTTTACGTTACTTTCGTTACAAGCTTACCTTCCACTACTTTTAAAAGTTATTTTCGTTACGTTACTTTCGTTACAAACCTTTGAACTGAAATAAGCAAAAATTTGTTCCTGCGATCTTTACCAAAAAGTTTGGTGTAGCTCAGGGACATTGTTGTGAAGATTATATCTAACTTTTATGAAGTTAGGTTTAGAACTCCATGAGCAAAGGGAACTTCTTGAAGTTGAGCGTTACTTTCGTTACATCAAAACATTGGGTTTGAAATCAACGTGTAATACTCGGGTAGATATTTCGGAGCCAAAAATTGTTCTAGATATTGGTAGACCTTTAAAATCCCCACACAAAAAGTAACACATAAGTGTAATATCTTTATGGTATCATATATTACAGCATGGAAAACTTTCAATTTTTTCCCTCGAAATTACAGTTAAATTTTAACTAAACTTTCAAACACTACTGTACTGTGTGTATGTTAGATATCAACATAAAACCAACTTTATTAAAGGTCCCAAGGAGTGTATTTTTAGGTTCATAAAGATTTTGGGCCCTACGACAAAATATTTTTTTTGCTTTCCATGTCATGATTTTGTGACCTGGCCCTTTTGTTGTTTCTTGGAGTCCAGGGACACACACTGGACCAACACTACACTGGGTTGAGGCAGGTTGAAGTAGGTTGGCAATAGCTATATGAGGACACACACTGGACCAACACCACATTGGGTTGAGGCAGGTTGAAGTAGGTTGGCAATAGCTCTATGAGGACACACACTGGACCAACACCACATTGGGTTGAGGCAGGTTGAAGTGCAGGTTGACAATAGCTCTATAGGGACACACACTGGACCAACACCACACTGGGTTGAGGCAGGTTGAAGTAGGTTGGCAATAGCTCTATGAGGACACACACTGGACCAACACCACATTGGGTTGAGGCAGGTTGAAGTGTAGGTTGACAATAGCTCTATAGGGACACACACTGGACCAACACCACACTGGGTTGAGGTACATGTAGGTTGAAGTAGGTTGACAATAGCTCTATGGGGACACACACTGGACCAACACCACACTGGGTTGAGGCAGGTTGGAGTAGGTTGAGAATAGCTCTATGGGGACACACACTGGACCAACACCACACTGGGTGGAGGCAGGTTGGAGTACAGGTTGACAATAGCTCTATAGGGACACACACTGGACCAATACCATACTGGGTTGAAGTAGGTTGACAATAGCTCTATGGGGACACACACTGGACCAACACCTGGGTTGAAGTAGGTTGACAGTAGCTCTATAGGGACACACACTGGACCAACACCACACTGGGTTGGGGCAGGATGAAGTAGGTTGACAATAGCTCTATGGCGACACACACCGGACCAACACCACACTGGGTTGAGACAGGTTGAAGTAGGTTGACAATAGCTCTATGGGGACACACACTGGACCAACACCACACTGGGTTGGGGCAGGTTGAAGTAGGTTGACAATAGCTCTATGGGGACACACACTGGACCAACACCACACTGGGTTGAGGCAGGTTGAAGTACGTTGACAATAGCTCTATGGGGACAAACACTGGACCAACACCACACTGGGTTGAGGCAGGTTGAAGTAGGTTCACAAGAGCTCTATGGGGACACACACTCGACCAACATCACACTGGGTTGAGGCATGTTGAAGTAGGTTGACAATAGCTCTATGGGGGCACACACTGGACCAACACCACATTGTGTTGAAGTAGGTTGACAATAGTCTATGGGGATACACACTGGACCAACATCTCACTGGGTTGAGGCAGGTTGAAGTAGGTTGACAAGAGCTTTTTTTTGACCAGCACTGCTGTGGATACTCCATAATTATCCAAAGTTCTAAATTTATAACTCATTTAATAGTCGCAGTTCTATCCCTGGTTCTAGCTTTACAGTGTAGTTGGAAAAGAACTTTGAACTACAGACATCCATACGTTCATGATCCTGAGATTGTATGCCATTACAGGAATGTTGTTAGGTGGTTGATCTCATTAACCCTCTCCTTCCCATGATCTTTTCCCCTCAGACTCGAGATAGTTGTGGAGCCATGGATCGATGACCTGTGGTCCCCTCTATCGAGTGTGCTCCGAAGCTCATTAAAAACAGATTCCATTCCACTTGATACTGAATTGAAAACACTTTCCTCTGTTACTGCTGAAGATTCAGCACTTGGAGAGCAGAAGTCTCCGAATGTCCGGTCCGGTGCTGTGGGATTGGAAGAGAGTGAAGGGGTTAATAAAGGAGGGAAGAAAGAGGTTAATGAAGGAAGGAAGAAAGAGGTTAATGAAGGGGGGAAGAAAGAGGTTAATGAAGGAGGGAATAAAGAGGTTAATGAAGGAGGGAAGAAAGAGGTTAATGAAGGAGTGAACAAGGTAAATGAAGGAGAGATTAGTAGAAGAGGAATTGATGAAGTGGATGACATCCTATTAACAGAGTCTATAGCGGTTGATGTGGTTAACCCTCCACAAAACATCTCGCAATCAGAGGTTGCCGTGATGCCACGCCCAGCTTTGAGAGCAGGCGAGGAGTTCCATGGAGATGGTGGACAGTCAAAAGGCAAGGAAAGTGATACCGCTGCCGCTGGTTCTGCATCTGAAGAGGCCTCAAGTCTCCTCTCAGGAACCTTTCAAAACCTCGTTCTTTCCGACTCATCTTTAATTGATCCCCCTGCCAAAGTTGAAGGTCAAGACGATGTGTGCATGTCTACCGATCATACTATAGATGACTCCTGTGACCAAGCCCTCGTAACAGCCCTCAGAACCCGTCTGACTGGTTTGACTGGATGTACTCTCGGCCTTCCCTCTTCTACTCATGCCTACCTTCAAGTGGTGCTAACAGAGGTATGTTGGCGCTCTCTCTAAATCTTGCTTATGTCACAAGTGTTGACATGTATAGAATTTGGGTGTGTCCAAAGAGGCGGAGCCTATCTTTCCATTCGACAGTATCAGCTATGGCTATACGACTGTGCCCATCTCCATGGCAACTATTGTGGGTTCTCGTCTCCTCACCAAAGAAGGTTCCCACAAGAAGACCATGGAGCTCCAACTAGAGGTAATGATAATTGTTATCAGTTTTTATCTCATAAAGATCATCATAATCACTTGCTCTCTCTCTGCCATGTTAATTTGGTCATAAAAAGTATTAGCTGAAGTGAATGCATATTCCCATATATGCATGTATATATATGTTCATGTGTATGTATAATATATACATGTACTATATGTATACATGTATATACATGTATATATGTTCATATGATATGTATAATATATACATGTAAATGTATACATGTACATGTATATATGTTCATGTGTATATACATGTATATGTATACATGTATATATGTTCATATGTATATGTATACGTCATGTATATATATTCATATGTGTATGTATAATATATACATGTATATGTGTACATGTATATATGTTCATGTGTATGTATAATATATACATGTATATGTATACATGTATAATATATGTTCATATGTGTATGTATAATATGTAAATATATACATGTATATATGTGTATGTATAATATATACATGTACATGTATATATATATGTTCATATGTGCTGTATAATGTATACATGTATGTGTATATATAGATGTGTAAATATGTATAAGTATACATACATATGTACATATAAGTATATGTGTACATATAGCTATGCCTGTAAACTATATAATATATATATATATATACATATACATGTATATAATAATATAGCACAAAATGTCTGCCTGTCTCCCTGTGTATGTGTGTACATGTATGGTACATGGTACCAGCCAATGAAGTTGTTTTTAAAATCTGTTTTTGATTTTAGGGTAATGGAGGAAGTGTAGGCTATTTATGAACATTGATAGCCATTTTGTATAGGCATTGGTTATGTACTTACTAATGCATGTTTCACATCCCGATGGTGTAGTACATGAATAGCGCAGAAATGTAGGCCTTACAAAAACACTATGCTAGTTAAATATGTTAGAGCTCACATAAACGCAAGCAGTTTGCTAGCGAGGCTGGCTAGTTGCTGAAATGTCAAAATTTACAGAGGGCAGCATTGTCGCCAAAAGGTCCAAACCCCAAAAATGAGTAGCCACAATAGATGATGCCTAGCCCCTGATTCACATGGAGCCCAGCTTGAGTGCCTAAGCTCTGCTTCATGGGAAGCCCAGCTACTGGGTGACTAAGAACTTCCTCATGGGAAACCCATTTACTGGGTGTCTAAGAACTTCCTCATGGCTACTGGGTGTCTAAGCTCTGCTTCATGGGAATCCTACATGTAGCTAATGGTGTCTAAGAACTTCCTCATGGGAAGCCCAGCTACTGAGTGCCAAGGTCTGCTTCATACTGTGTGTCTAAGAACTTCCTCATGGGAAGCCCAGCTACTGTACTGTGTGTCTAAGAACTTCCTCATGGGAAACCCATTTACTGGGTGTCTAAGAACTTCCTCATGGGAAGCCCAGCTACTGTGTGTCTAAGAAAGGTGTGCATCATCTAGTGATTCACTTGTTGAGCCACTTGGTTGAGCCCTTGGAATCCTTCTATTAATTACATGTATGAGATTACATATACAGCACACATAGGGCAGTTCCGTCGTGACGGAAGTACAATTCAGACACTTAATTCCCTAATAACATCAAAACAATGACCCATAAGAAATATTTTATATTCCAGTTATTGTAAGGCCTATTTAAGGTATTTACCATAATAAAAGACTTATGGTTTTAGTTAGCTACCATGAAAAATACATTGAAAGGGTGTGACGGAAGTACGCAGAGAATTGCAATTTTGGATGTTAATGTTCTTTATCTTGAAAATCCTGTGACTTGTGCAAGGTAATAAATCTGTCCTTGCTATCAAACTAATCATTACACATATGGGTAAGATTATTACTTCCTCTAAGAAAGTAAAATTTTCTTTTTCATTTTTAAAATAGCCATTACATATTGTGACGGAAGTACACAATTTGCGTGACGGAAGTACGAGTCCAAATGTATTACATCAAGATTTTAAAAACACTTTATTATTCAGGTTAAAAGGGGGGACTACACCTGAAACCACCAAAATTTGAACGCATTTTTTTAGCCATCATAACTTTACCTCCCTTTCTTCTGTGAAGATACTTTTGATACCAACTTGTTGCTCATTCTGTGTGCTTTAAGATGATATGTGAAATGTCTCTATAGGCACATTTTCTTAGAAGATACATACATCCAAAAAGGCAAGGGTCACTCCAAAAACTGCGGCGAGGATATTTCCAAAGTGCCTGGTCTACAGATGCCCAAATTTGGTTTGTAGCTTACCAAGACATTTAGCTGTGATATAACGGAGGCATATTCATAATTTTTCAACACATCTCCGGTTCATTAGTTCTAAGGCATTTCATTTCCAACCACACAAAATAAACGCAAAATCTGTGACAGTCACCTCTTCTAATCACCATAACTCGGCAATACTTCAAGTAAAAAAATATATCAAACCGTTATATCACAGATCACTAAAAGAGCTCTCAAATGAATCCTCAAATATTGAAATTGAGTCAAGTGTGGCAAAGTTATGTTCGCCGCAAAATCAGAACAAAATAGATTTTCAAAATTCCTGGCAATATGTGTTGAAGGAGGGACAGTTGCATTTTTGGGGGGAGAGTGACCCACATGTATTTTCCCCCTTTTTTCTTCTTGCTGTTACCACTTTATCCATAGATTCCATAAACTTCATGGTATGGACTTGATATATAGCATAGGTCTCTCTTTGTGCTCTCTGTTGATACTAAAATATTTTTCATAGGTATAACTATAGCCAAGTTACAGGAGCTACAAGTGGAGGGAACCTCAAAAACCTGAATGCCTGAACTGGCAGCATAAATATCTCCTGATTGCCAAGTGCTAGAGAGTTGAAATTAGCACCAGTGGCTACTACTCGAGTGTTTTTATTAGGCGTTAAAATCTAAGTACGTGGCGGGTGGAAAATGAATTTCGTTAATAATCCATAAAACTCATTTTCCACCCACGCGCTTGACCACGTACTTACATTTTAGCGCCTTATGAAAACATTCAGTAGGGCTTCCTCTAGCTAATTTCAACTCTCTAGCACTTGGCAATCAGGAGATATTTATGCTGCCAGTTCAGGCATTCAGGTTTTTGAGGTTCCCTCCACTTTAGGTCTAGTAACTAGGCTATAGTTATACATATGAAAAATATTTTAGTATCAACAGAGAGCACAAAGAGAGACCTATCTTTTGAGCTATATATCAAGTCCATACCATGAAGTTTACAGAATCTACGGAGCTATAAAGTGGTAACCACAAGTTTATTTGTTTTAATTTAAAAAATGCAGCTGTCCCCCCCTTTAGTGTTCCTTGTTGGTTTCTCTTCAAATCAATAAGAAATTGCATGGACAAAAACCATCATAACTTTGAAATGGAGCATCCAATAGCTCTAAAACTGCTATATAGTAGATATGTACAGCAACAGTTTGAACTGATAAAAAAACAAATAAAAAAACTCCAAAGTTTTTCAGGTGTAGTCCCCCCTTTTAAATGATAATTTCAGCTACATAATTGAAACAGATAACAAAACTTAGATAATCTCAGAAGAAAAGAATTGTGGTTTCCCACTACAGTAGGGGGAGTGATAGTTCACACAATGTCTTCAGAAGATCTTGGATTAGGCCATTTCCAGTTAGTGCCACTTTTATAATCTCAATATCACTGTTGTAAGAAATTACCTCACCAGGAAAATTTTCTCCATCATACTGCACAACAACCCATTGTCCAATGGACAGATTCAGGGTAGTAGTTATGTCCATAAGTTCCTCTTCCGTACTTGAATCCTCCTCGGCAGTTGATTCCTGCTCATCCTCAGCACTTGATTCCTTCTCAGTATCTTCTGAAGGGTCAGATCTTCTAATCGGAACAATGGTTAATTCAGTTGAATCTGATGTATCTGAGACCATAACTTTATCCCCCCCTTTTGGGATAAAGCAGTGCATCTGATGGGTCTTGGGCACAGGTAACACACCCTCCCAATGAGCATCCAACTTTTGTTTTGAAACTTCAATCTCTTCCTTGGCAATGAAGTGAACATGTATTGATGGGTTGCGTTCCTTGGCAATGCTGGCATACTCCTTTGGTGAGGTGACATGAGCCTGTCCACTTCGAACGTGCCTCCAGACTGCTCTCTTAACTGTGCCTCCAAGCCCATCCACAACACCTTTACCATGGGACGCGGCGAAGTAATTCCAAGAACATTTTCGTGTTATGAACACACGCATACATGATGGGGAATATGGTCAAACAACTTCACATGTTTGGGACGGAGTTCACAGAATTTGCTCAGTCCAATCTTTGCATCAGGATGTTTTTCAACAAATTTATTGTATACTTCCTTCAAAGACAGTAGTAAGTATCGAGTTTGCTCAGTTCTTTTGACATTTTGACCATCACTATCTTTCTCACGAATTATTACTCTATCTTTGCGGCCTTGAGCCTGCCATGTAGTGTCATTGGAGCTATAAAATGCCAGAACAAGTTGTTTAGTGTCATCACTGAGTGCATTACTTGAAGAAGCACCAACAACGGTACTGTCAACATTTAGCCCAACTGATTTTGCTAAATTAATCACTATACAGTGCCGTTTATGGGGTGAATCTGGCAGGGATGCTCTTGCTTGTTTAATGGCTTTACCTTTAGCTTGATTGGCACGATATGGAGAAGTTAGTGGCTGGCTCATCTCTCCACACTGACTTTGACTCTCTCGATATTTTCTTGTACGTAGCTTTTCTTTCAAATGATGTTCTTCAAGTTCATCAGTAGTCATAGCTGCAAATTTCACTGATTTTCTTCTCCTGTCTTTCTCCAAATATGCCTGGTAAGTTTCACTGTAATTTCTAATTTTAGCTCTTCTCTTAGCTTGCCTTTCTTTATTGCTTGCCATAGTGACTCAATAGACACACTAGACTTACTTAGACATGTGCTCTGCTCTAGCTACTTAAATAGTCAAGCATGCATGTGCACGGAACCTTCTAGATTTGTGTTTAAATAGAAAAGCATGCATGTGCACGGAATCGTCTAGATTTGTGAAGCTTGCATGTGCATGAAATCTTCTAGATTTTTCTAGTGCATGTGATGAGGTTTATATAGGTGGTGCATATATACCACTGATAAGTATTTACATACTACAGGTAGAGGAAGTTACATGTATGTTCAATGCATAGGACATATGATTTGTCACATGTAGGTAAGATAAGAAGTACTTCTGAAATCAACAGGAAAGTTATACCATGATTGCAACTTAAGCTATAGGTTACAGTTAGTGTTATTGTGCTTTTGCATACATTCATACGAAATTTGAGGGATGATGAAAGCCAATACAACTAAGTACTAAGAAATTGTGACGGAAGTACAATTTTTTTGTACATCCGTCACAGTGTTTCTGCCTCCAAAAGTAATGGTAGCCTAAAAATGAACATCAAAGTGTTTTCCCTGTAGGTTGCTTATTTATATCCTAGAATTACTATTAAAAAAATTGATCTATTTTATGGTTATAAAAAGTAATCGTTCATATTTGTGACGGGTGTACGGGCACCTGAAACCTCAAACTGACTTCCTGTGACACGAAGAGTTTTTACTTACTGGAGTTTTCAGCAACAGATTATCAAAAGAGACTTAAACTGAGTCCGTAACCCATTTAACTAAAAGAAAAGTACTTCCACATCTTAAATATTGACTTTTTACTAGGTACCGTAAAAATATGCATAATTTAATGCTGGCGAATGGCATGTGACATATTTGGTCATAACTTTTGTTTGCTATGACATATTTGAAAAATAATTTTATATCTTTAAAGTATTTCCTTTCAAATGATACCAAAATTGTTAGGATTCAGTAATTTTTAGTTTTTGGCCCCTTGGTTTACCTTTTCACGGAACTGCCCCATACATGGACATACACTATACATGCATGTACATGTTTCATCAAACATACATGTATGTATGTTCCTTCATTGCCAACTGCAGGTGCCTGGATTAGCGTATCAACCTGGAGATGCCTTTGGCTTTGTCTGTCCTAACAACAGAACAGAAGTGCACTGGCTAGTAGAGAGGTGAGTGTTGGCTAGTAGAGAGGTGAGTGTTGGCTAGTAGAGAGGTGAGTGTTGGCTAGTAGAGAGGTGAGTGTTGGCTAGTAGAGAGGTGAGTGTTGGCTAGTAGAGAGGTGAGTGTTGGCTAGTAGAGAGGTGAGTGTTGGCTAGTAGAGAGGTGAGTGTTGGCTAGTAGAGAGGTGAGTGTTGGCTAGTAGAGAGGTGAGTGTTGGCTAGTAGAGAGGTGAGTGTTGGCTAGTAGAGAGGTGAGTGTTGGCTAGTAGAGAGGTGAGTGTTGGCTAGTAGAGAGGTGAGTGTTGGCTAGTAGAGAGGTGAGTGTTGGCTAGTAGAGAGGTGAGTGCTGGCTAGTAGAGTGTTGGCTAGTAGAGAGGTGAGTGTTGGCTAGTAGAGAGGTGAGTGTTGGCTAGTGGAGAGGTGAGTGTTGGCTAGTAGAGAGGTGAGTGTTGGCTAGTAGAGAGGTGAGTGTTGGCTAGTAGAGAGGTGAGTGCTGGCTAGTAGAGAGGTGAGTGTTGGCTAGTAGAGAGGTGAGTGTTGGCTAGTAGAGAGGTGAGTGTTGGCTAGTAGAGAGGTGAGTGTTGGCTAGTGGAGAGGTGAGTGTTGGCTAGTAGAGAGGTGAGTGTTGGCTAGTAGAGAGGTGAGTGTTGGCTAGTAGAGAGGTGAGTGTTGGCTAGTAGAGAGGTGAGTGTTGGCTAGTAGAGAGGTGAGAGTGTTGGCTAGTAGAGAGGTGAGTGTTGGCTAGTAGAGAGGTGAGTGTTGGCTAGTAGAGAGGTGAGTGTTGGCTAGTAGAGAGGTGAGTGTTGGCTAGTAGAGAGGTGAGTGTTGGCTAGTAGAGAGGTGAGTGTTGGCTAGTAGAGAGGTGAGTGTTGGCTAGTAGAGAGGTGAGTGTTGGCTAGTAGAGAGGTGAGTGTTGGCTAGTAGAGAGGTGAGTGTTGGCTAGTGGAGAGGTGAGTGCTGGCTAGTGGAGAGGTGAGTGTTGACTAGTGGAGAGGTGAGTGTTGACTAGTGGAGAGGTGAGTGTTGGCTAGTAGAGAGGTGAGTGTTGACTAGTAGAGAGGTGAGTGTTGGCTAGTAGAGAGGTGAGTTTTGACTAGTAGAGAGGTGAGTGTTGGCTAGTAGAGAGGTGAGTGTTGGCTAGTAGAGAGGTGAGTGTTGGCTAGTGGAGAGGTGAGTGCTGGCTAGTAGAGAGGTGAGTGTTGGCTAGTAGAGAGGTGAGTGTTGGCTAGTAGAGAGGTGAGTGTTGGCTAGTGGAGAGGTGAGTGTTGGCTAGTGGAGAGGTGAGTGTTGGCTAGTAGAGAAGTGAGTGTTGGCTAGTAGAGAGGTGAGTGTTGGCTTGTAGAGAGGTGAGTGTTGGCTGGTAGAGAGGTGAGTGTTGGCTAGTAGAGAGGTGAGTGTTGGCTAGTGGAGAGGTGAGTGTTGGCTAGTAGAGAGGTGAGTGTTGGCTAGTAGAGAGGTGAGTGTTGGCTAGTAGAGAGGTGAGTGTTGGCTAGTAGAGAGGTGAGTGTTGGCTAGTAGAGAGGTGAGTGTTGGCTAGTAGAGAGGTGAGTGTTGGCTAGTAGAGAGGTGAGTGTTGGCTAGTGGAGAGGTGAGTGTTGGCTAGTAGAGAGGTGAGTGTTGGCTAGTAGAGAGGTGAGTGTTGGCTAGTAGAGAGGTGAGTGTTGGCTAGTAGAGAGGTGAGTGTTGGCTAGTAGAGAGGTGAGTGTTGGCTAGTAGAGAGGTGAGTGTTGGCTAGTAGAGAGGTGAGTGTTGGCTAGTGGAGAGGTGAGTGTTGGCTAGTAGAGAGGTGAGTGTTGGCTAGTAGAGAGGTGAGTGCTGGCTAGTAGAGAGGTGAGTGTTGGCTAGTAGAGAGGTGAGTGTTGGCTAGTAGAGAGGTGAGTGTTGGCTAGTAGAGAGGTGAGTGTTGGCTAGTAGAGAGGTGAGTGTTGGCTAGTAGAGAGGTGAGTGTTGGCTAGTGGAGAGGTGAGTGTTGGCTAGTGGAGAGGTGAGTGTTGGCTAGTAGAGAGGTGAGTGTTGGCTAGTAGAGAGGTGAGTGTTGGCTAGTAGAGAGGTGAGTGTTGGCTAGTAGAGAGGTGAGTGTTGGCTAGTAGAGAGGTGAGTGTTGGCTAGTAGAGAGGTGAGTGTTGGCTAGTAGAGAGGTGAGTGTTGGCTAGTAGAGAGGTGAGTGTTGGCTAGTGGAGAGGTGAGTGTTGGCTAGTAGAGAGGTGAGTGTTGGCTAGTGGAGAGGTGAGTGTTGGCTAGTAGAGAGGTGAGTGTTGGCTAGTAGAGAGGTGAGTGTTTGTGGGTGGTTTAGATTGAATACTGGTCAACTTGCAGCCCTGAAGTGAGGAGTTATAGTATCGGGCTACAATAAGACAAGTTGTTGGATGAAGTACTACAGTATGCCCACCTATTAGGGTGGGTGGTGTTAGTCATACTGTAGCTACAGCAGGTCCAAGTGCAATGGATACCATATTGGAGGTAAGGCATGTCTATTTTTGATGGGTTAAGTCACATGTGGTGACTAACAGAAGAATTTGTGGGGAAATGTTCGCTGGTTGCGTAATGTACAAACATATATGTTTTATGGAAGCCATACCACACCCTTCTGGTCTTCGAAGTAGATACACAGGTGTATAGTTGCAGATTTGATTCTAACCGTGAAAACTCAAATATTGAACCCCTCGACAATATCATTATATGATAGTCCCTGTAGTTGTTGTGATCTTGTTACTCTTTCACCACCTTGTCCTCCTCTTCCTCCCCCTCACTCTCTTCCTTCCCTCCTCCCCATCTTCCTCTTCCTGTTCCTCCTCCTCCTCCTCCTCCTACCTTCACCTCTTCTTCCTCTTCTTCTCCTTATCCTCTTCCTTATCTTCTTCCTATCTCCTCCTCCTCCTCTCCTTGCAGACTAGGCTTGACTAGTGAAGCAGATAAGATGATGGAGTTGTCAGTCATGTCTGGCACAAGCAAGAGAAGTGACTATACGAGGGGATGTGGGGAAGTTTCTAGGGAGGGATGTTCCTAGGGAGGGCTGTTCCTAGGGAGGGTGTTCCTAGGGAGGGCTGTTCCTAGGGAAGGCTGTTCCTAGCGAGGGATGTTCCTTGGGAGGTTGTTCCTAGGGAGGGGTGTTCCTAGGGAGGGATGTTCCTAAGGAGGTTGTTCCTGGGGAGGGCTGTTCCTAGGAAGGCTGTTCCTAGGGAGGGATGTTCCTAGGAGGGGTGTTCCGATGGAGGCTGTTCCTAGGGAGGGATGTTCCTAGGGAGTCTGTTCCTAGGGAGGGATGTTCCTAGGGAGGGCTGTTCCTAGGGATGGATGTTCCTAGGAAGGGGTGTTCCTAGGAAGGGGTGTTCCTAGGGAGGCTGTTCCTAGGGAGGATGTTCCTAGGAAGGAGTGTTCCTACGGAGGCTGTTCCTAGGGAGGGATGTTCCTAGGAAGGAGTGTTCCTAGGGAGGCTGTTCCTAGGGAGGCTGTTCCTAGGGAGGGATGTTCCTAGGAAGGGGTGTTCCTAGGGAGGGATGTTCCTAGGAAGGAGTGTTCCTAGGGAGGCTGTTCCTAGGGAGGCTGTTCCTAGGGAGGGATGTTCCTAGGAAGGGGTGTTCCTATGGAGGCTGTTCCTAGGGAGGGGTGTTCCCATGCTTCCTGTAGCCATTAATCTCAGTTCCTGACTTACATGTACTAATAGCATCTTTGCCTGCATAAATATTATTGTGGTGACCTCGTCTCTCTTCCTCGTTTCTCTTCTGTACGTGTATAGACGCTGCCCTCCCTAAACATGTGCCGCGGTGCTGTTCTGTGTACCAGTTCTTCACTCACTGTGCCGACATCAGAACTGTTCCCAAGAAGGTGTGATTATATATATGTTTACATATCCATGTTGCCATGCCTTCTACAGCACGCTTCATTGCTGCACATGCTCAAACAGTTTTGTTTTGTTTGTTGTTGCTGTTGTTGTTGTTGACCCATGTACATGTACTACATGTACATGTACATGTGTGTCTAATGCCGCTGGGAACAGCCTCGTGAACAGCTAGGGATACTACATGTACATGTATCTGCTGGCTAGGGCTAGGATTAGGGCTAGATTGCAAAGCTCTAGCCCTCCTAATGGCTAAGGCTACATGTAGGTATACAAAGTTCTTGCCCACCTAATACTGGGAAGCTAGGGCTACTGTAGGATTAGTACAAAATTCTTGCCCTCCTAATGCTGACTAGCAAAGTTCTTGCCCTCCTACACCTACTAGGGCTAGGATTAGGGCTATATTTTTTTGTCTAAAATACTTCACAAGTTGTCTGCTGACATACTGTACATGGACATGGACATGGACATGTACATGGACATGTACACTCAACTTGTGGCAGTTTCCCAGCATGAATACAATTTACAGTACTCTTACTGTATGCGTGTAAACATGTCTTCCTTCACTGCTAGCCTGACTGCATGTGTGTAAACATGTCTTCCTTCACTGCTAGCCTTACTGTATGTGTGTAAACATGTCTTCCTTCACTGCTAGCCTTACTGCATGTGTGTAAACTTGTCTTCCTTCACTGCTAGCCTGACTGTATGTGTGTAAACATGTCTTCCTTCACTGCTAGCCTTACTGCATGTGTGTAAACTTGTCTTCCTTCACTGCTAGCCTGACTGTATGTGTGTAAACATGTCTTCATGTTTTTGCTGCTAGGCATTTCTTCGTTTGCTCTCTGCATTTTGTTCGGATGATGATGACTCCGAAAGACTTCTGGAACTCTCTAGTAGACAAGGTACAGTAGGATGGATACACATTGGCCCAGTGTTTCTCTGGCAACATTGAACGGTTATCAAACACTCGAGCTACGTGCATACATTCTCATGACATGTTCAGTGCCGGAGAGATCGCGGGTCCATATTGCGGAGATGCGGTAGCGATATTGCAAAAGAAAAGAAAAATTCCCTTTTATTTGGTATACAACTAGTAGACCTTACATGTGGGGGGGTGGATAAGTTGAACAGGGAACAGGTGTCTGGTGAACCAAATCCTCAGCTACAGTTGTCTGAGAATACTAGCATGCTAAACTTGTTCTGCCGCAATGTAATTACCAGCTTCTTCAAGTGGGTGATGGTCCTAATTCCTCAGATGGAACTGACACCAACAGACTGGATGTGTAGCTCATAAGAGGAGAAGTGGAGTTGTAGTAACGTGGACGGGACACCTTCACTATGGTCGTGTTCCACAGCCTCGTCCATTCCCACAAGGGAGGGTTAGGGCCAGGGCAGTAGCTAGGGTTAGGGCCAGGGCAGTAGCTAGGGTTAGGGCCAGGGCAGTAGTGTAGGGTTAGGGCCAGGGCAGTAGCTAGGGTTAGGGCCAGGGCAGTAGTGTAGGGTTAGGGCCAGGGCAGTAGTGTAGGGTTAGGGCCAGGGCAGTAGCTAGGGTTAGGGCCAGGGCAGTAGTGTAGGGTTAGGGCCAGGGCAGTAGTGTAGGGTTAGGGTCAGGGCAGTAGTGTAGGGTTAGGGCCAGGGCAGTAGTGTAGGGTTAGGGTCAGGGCAGTAGTGTAGGGTTAGGGCCAGGGTAGTAGCTAGGGTTAGGGCTGGCCAGGGTAATCTGGTAGGGTTAGTGCTAGGGCTGGCCAGGGTAGCAGTAGAGTTAGGGCCAGGGCAGTAGCTAGGGTTAGGACCAAGGTATTGGGTTAGGGCCAAGGTTCATAGTACAGTAGGGTTAGGGCCAGAGTAGGAGCTAGGGCTAGGGCTAGGGCAGTAGCTAGGGTTAGGGCCAGGGCAGTAGCTAGGGTTAGGGCCAGGGCAGTAGCTAGGGTTAGGGCCCCAGGGCAGTAGCTAGGGTTAGGACCAAGGTATTGGGTTAGGGCCAAGGTTCATAGTACAGTAGGGTTAGGGCCAGAGTAGGAGCTAGGGCTAGGGCTAGGGCAGTAGCTAGGGTTAGGGCCAGGGCAGTAGCTAGGGTTAGGGCCAGGGCAGTAGCTAGGGTTAGAGCCAGGGCAGTAGCTAGGGTTAGGGCCAGGGCAGTAGCTAGGGTTAGGGCCAGGGCAGTACCTAGGGTTAGGGCCACTTGGGCTAGGGTTAGGGCTAGGTTCGGCCAAGGTTAGGGCCAGGGCAGTAGTTAGGGCTAGGGCTGGCAGGGTAATCTGGTAGGGTCAGGGCAATGGCTAGCATTAGTAGTAGCTAGGCTAGGGCTATAGGGCTAAGGCTGGCTGTCCAGGGTAGTACAGTAAGGTTAGGGCCAAGGTTAGCTAGGGTTAAGAGCATCTAGTCGAAACGTCGAGTGAATACAATTTGAAGTTGATTATTGAGAAGGTGATTTTAATTATTACTATTATTATTATTATTAGGGCTCAGTGTGGTTACGGGCAGGGTAGTACAGCTAGGACTATGTGCAAGAGGGCTAGGGCTGGCCAGGGTAGTACAGTAGGGTTATGGACAGGGCAGTGGCTAGGGTTATGGCCATGGCAGTGGCTAGGGTTAGGGCTATGGCTAGGATTATTGCCATGGCAAGGATTATTGCCATGGCAGTGGCTAGGGTTAGGGCTATGGCTAGGATTATTGCCATGGCAGAGGCTAGGGTTACGGCAATGGCAAGGGTTAGGGCTATGGCTAGGGTTAGGGCTATGGCTAGGATTATGGCCAGGGCAGTGGCTAGGGTTAGGGCAATGGCGAGGGTTAGGGCTATGGCTAGGGTTATGGCCAGGGCAGTGGCTAAGGTTAGGATCATAGCCTAGTAGTGATAACCTCCTGTTATCATACCACGCGACTATATATAGTACTGTACCTGGACCTATGTAAGTGGACTCACCTTACCCACTGTATTAGGTGCCATGGACTACTCCACCCTCTTCACTGAGCTGAGGACAGACTTCCTGGACGTTCTCCACTTCTTTCCTTCGTGCCACCCTCCTTTGGAGCGTCTGATTGGTCGGTATACACACATGTACATAAATGCATGCTACAAATTTGCAATGCCAGCTGGCTGTATTGTGTCCTTCAACAAGAGCGACTGCTGGACTAGGTAGACAGAGAGTGTGCTTTACTTGAGAAGTGCTAGTACACATGGTGATTTAGGTCTTGTGCGATTTTGTCCCGGTGATGAGGGAGGAGGAAGATCAATGACTTTGTCTTTCATGTTCACTCAGTGTATATGTAGTATATAGTTCTAGGATGCAAACATTATACCATATATAGACAAGAGATGTTTTCAAGGGGTTAAATATTTGTATAGATGGATGTTTTCAAGGGGTTAAATATTCATATAGATGGATGTTTTCAATTAAATATTCATATAGACATGTTTTCAAGGGGTTAAATATTCATATAGACGGATATTTTCAAGGGGTTAAATATTCATATAGAACGGATTTTTCAACAGGTTAAATATTCATATAGACGGATGTTTTCAAGGGTTAAATATCAGTATAGACGGATATTTTCAAGGGGTTAAATATTCATATAGACATGTTTTCAAAGGGTTAAATATTCATATAGACATTTTTCAAGGGGTTTTATATTATGTTTTCAAGGCGTTAAATATTCGC
Organism: Cladorhizidae sp. MBARI D1340-BT2; assembly: GCA_028752905.1. Classification (NCBI taxonomy): domain Eukaryota; kingdom Metazoa; phylum Porifera; class Demospongiae; order Poecilosclerida; family Cladorhizidae; species Cladorhizidae sp. MBARI D1340-BT2. Next base: position 13,736,658 of record JAQNBH010000007.1, on the reverse strand, counting down.
TGCTGTTGGAAAACAAAATAACTCGTGGGATAATATTCGTATATGATGTAATGGTATGATGTAATGATGTTGGAAGCCATACCTTTCTCTGCTGCTCTTCATCGCATGTACCTACAAATATTCTCGGTTTACATTCGTACCATGGCGATCTTGAATATTATACATACCTCTGGAAAATCCCCCCTACAGTGTATGATGTCATCATGACCCCTTGCAGCTCGTTAGTGTGTGTGAAGCACTGAAGCAGGAGGAGTAATGTTTTGTGTCTGTGTATGTATATATATATATATATATGTACATTATATACTGTATATAATATACACATATATATGTGTGTATATGATATATACATATATACATGTACATGTATATAATATGTACATATACCGTAAAGTATGCAGCAAGCGCCTTCCACGTAGCAAGCGCCCACTAGGCTGTTTTCAGCGATCTAGGATTTTGTAGGGTTCATGTAGCAAGCGCCCACTATATAGAAATTGATCGTAATAAAGCGCATGCGCCAATTTTTTAATTTTTTAATTTTTATTTTTTTTCTATTCTAGACAACACAATGACTGAGGTAACAAAGTTATAAAGAGTATATAAAATAGACAAAGTTAATGCAGGCATGCCTCGCTTTCGAAATAGATTTATTCAACCGCACCGCATGTGCAATAATACGCATGCGTTCCGCTGTCGTCTGTTCAAAAAAATCTTATTTTTAATTTTTGATGGTGCCACCTTGGCAGAACTGTTACCTGTAATTGAAAATGGCACAAAGTCATGCAGGACAAAAAATAAGAAGCTTTAATGATGGATGTGTCCATAAATAAGCCTTTTAAAGAGAAAATGAACGAGTTGTGGATGGAATAAAGAGAAAATGAAAGAGTTGTGGATGGAATGGCATAGGACTTGCAACAGTAGAACATCCCACTGTGGCAATCTCAAGCAATCCTCAAGACAACAAGCCACTGATTAAGTCTCTGCTGCCTGGGAGTCAATTCCAGGAAATTTGATAGAGAGTTCCTTTCTCTCTTGTGGCATCTCCAACAGCATTGATGGCTCTGAAGATAGTCTAATTAGAGATTGCATTCCGACGCTGAGCGAAGACAAGAGAGGAGAGAGATAGCGACGAAGATCTGTTCGCTGATTTGGATGAAGATTCCGACGCTGAGCGAAGACAGAGAGGAGAGAGATAGCGACGAAGATCCGTTCGCTGATTTGGTTGAAGATTCTGACGCTGAGCGAAGACAGAGAGGAGAGAGATAGCGACGAAGATCCGTTCGCTGATTTGGATGAAGATGTGAACGACTTGGCGTCTTTTAGTGAACCTGAGGAATAGCACTAGCTAAATGTTAGTTTCCAGAACAAAATAACATTTTACCCTAGACTAGAGATAGATATTTTTTACTTGAACTCTTTAACTTTATTTGTTTCAAAACAGCCCCATGTGCGTTATTAAGAATTATTTCACCAATATCACAAGGCAAGCGCCCACTACATGTAGCAAGCGCCCACACCTACGATTTGGAGTTTGAAAGGTAAGCGCCTGTGGGCGCTTGCTGCGTACTTTACGGTATATACATGTATATAATATATACATATATATATACATGTACATATATAATATATACACATACATGTATATATGTGTATATAGTACATGTGTATAATATGTACATATATACATGTATATAATATGTATATGTACATATATATACATGTATATAATATATACAAATATATGTATATATATACAGTGTGTGTATGTGACAGTCCCAAGTATATTATTCCAAATTCTATTATGCACTTGAAATGAAGCCATTAGAAATCCACACGAAGCACTCTTTATTTAGTTGACAGACTCAGAGGTAGTCGGGCAGGGGGGGGGGGGGGGGGGCATTCTAATTGTCTTGCGAACAGCCGCTCAAATCGAACTAAAAAGGTTTCTTCCCCTGTGGAGTCCGTTTCCTACAAAATTAAACAAAAGAGCGTTGCAGAACTGCAATTCAGGAACAGCCTGAAGCATCAACCTTTCAAGAATCGCTTGAACGAAGTTTCACTTGAGCAAACTCCTCCTCTTCCAGTTCCAACCCTGCGCTAGTTCCCGTTGTAAGGGCCGGATGTAAAGCGCTTTTGCATCGAAGCTTTTTGCTGCTGTATCAGCAAGCATCCAGCACAGACCCTCCAAAAAGATGGCCAGCCATCCCACTCCCAAGAAAGAGAACACCGGTGCTTGTGTCAATATGGCACTACAAACACACTTCACCTGATCCATCCCCCACCTGTACTGTCTTATTGCCAAGTTCATAATAATAATAATAATGATGGTGGTGATGATAATGATGATGCTGGTGACGACGCCATCGTCGATTGTAGCAATAATCAGATAGTACACCAGGATTTCTGAGGTAGAATGGACGTAAGGTATACATAATAATAAAGCAACGATATCATTTTCCTTTCATCAGCTCGGACTTGGTGGCTTCCCCAGGATACATTGTTGCCCATAGTGACTTCATCTTCTGCCAGGAATGCATCAAAGCCTCTTTTGGCGTCCACAGCCAGCGTTTGCATCTACAGAGAATCGTCACACATAAGCAAAGAAGTGTCGAAAACAGCAAAAATGATGTTGGGAGGGAAAATATTAGAAACCTTTGTGCTGCAAAGCCAAATGGTTAAACAGTTATTGATTAGAAAGACTTTTAATACTGGACAAGGTTTCTGCTGAGATTGTACAGCTAAAAATTCAATAAATTTCAAATTTAATTGTTAGTCAATAACTCCAGTATCCTGCAGAAAAAGACTCTAATATTGGAACATTATCAAACTACATGTAGACTCTATATATACCACCATCATCATAGATACTCTAACTATATCTCGAGTACCATCACCATACATGTACATTGTAGCTACTTGTCACATAACTTACTTGCCTCAGTTGAATGAATTCCAATTAATGTACACCTACGAAAGTATCCATATTTAAGCTCCTGCTTGGCATCCCGCTAATCTGTGAGACCATACACATCCATGTTTAGTCTAACTATACCAAGCGATTAAGGAGCAGGTAAGTATTGAAACTACCTGAACACTACAGCTATGTACATGTATAATAGATAAATATGTACTGCCAACTATTGTCTTGCCAGCTAAGCACAAACTAATGAACTATCAATGTACCATGTTTTTCCAACCCAAGTAGAGCAGAGCGCAAGAGCAAGAGACAAGTCAGCCATCAGTGGTGTTGCACGTTGAGAATCTTGAATGTGCGATACTCTAACAGCTGATGGAGCCCTGAGGTGTGGCATTTTGGGTCAAGCGTCGATGAGTGTGTTAACAAAACCAAGGCCTGAGACTTTGCAAGGATGAGGACTATTGCCTGAGGTGTATTGATATCGTCAATAATCACATTTTTCAGAATATAATATTTGATTTCTACTTGGGACTGTCTCATAAACATGTACAGTGTGTATAATATATATCTCATATATATGCATGCAGTGTGTATACTATATATTATACATGTATATATATATATGTACAGTGTGTATAATATATATTATACATGTATAGTGTATAATATATAAATATATTATACATGTATATGCATGTACAGTGTGTATAATATTTATATGTAGCGAGTGCTAGCGAGTAAAGGTATTTATTTCAACACAGAACAGAGCAACAAATCAATCAAGCTAATCCTCTAGGCCATAAGTACAATAGGTAAGGATCGTTACTCTTTGCCGATTACTAAGTTAAACGTTTGGTCTCAGCGTGTGGAAATGGTCGCCACAAGGCCCCCCCCCCCCCCCCCCCCCCAGAACCTTGAGTGCAGAAGATCAGCAGTAACGGGCAGGAGGTCGGACAGCTTGTCTTGGACGGCTGTTGGCGTGTGGTGGTGGCTGGTGCTGAGCCGGAGCTTGAGGTGGAAAGGAGGGCTGTGGCTTGGCTGGGACCAGTGTTGCTTGGTGGCAAGGGGGACGCCCACAGCGACGTGGAAAAGGAACCCGGACTGGTTGATCGAAATCCAGATGTACTGGTTTGAGTCGATCGATGGTGATCAACTCTGGCTGACCTCCCCTGTCAACTGTGAAATATTTGGGGCCTGCACTCAGTACCTTGAAAGGACGCTCGTAAGGCCTCTGCAAGGGCGAGCGGTGGGCGTCTCAACGGATGAAGATGAAAGGGCTGTCAGTCAATTCCGAGGGAACTGAGGAATGGGGTAGGCCATGCCGAGAAGTGGGGATTGGTGCGAAGTTCTGGACCCTTGCCAGGAGTGTAGCCAGGAGTTGATTTGGTTCTTGGGCTTCTGCGGAAGAGGGAAAGAAGTCGCCCGGCACTGTGAGGGTAGTTCCATTGACCAACTCAGCGGAAGAGCTGGCCAAGTCTTCTTTGGGGGCTGTCCGGATGCCCAACAGCACCCATGGCAGTTCGTCGATCCAGTTGGGACCTGTGAGGCGGGCCCTGAGAGCGGATTTCAGGTGCCTATGGAAGCGTTCCACTAATCCATTGGCTTGTGGATGGTACGATGCGTGGGCCGGTTGATTTGTACCCCTAGGAGTCTGGCAATGGCTGACCAGAGTTCAGATGTAAACTGGGATCCACGGTCAGATGTTAACTCAAGGGGAATGCCGAACCAGGCGATCCAATGGCTGATGAGAGCACGTGCACACATAGAAGTGGTCATGTCTGCCAAGGGGATGGCTTCTGGCCATCGGGTGAAGTGATCCACGATGGTGAAAAGTATGCCCTTTGGATGGTGGTAGTGGCCCAGCCAGGTCCACATGTATGTGGTCGAAACGGTGATGGGGCACCTTGAAGGTTGAGAGGGGAGCCTTAGTGTGGCTCTGTACCTTTGCCATCTGGCATGGAATGCATGTGTGTGTCCACAACCCCACTTGTTTGCTTATGCTGTGCCAGACAAGCTTGCTGGTGGTAAGTGTGCGTGTGGCTCGGATCGACGGATGTAACAGGTTATGTATGGTATTGAAGACCCGTCGGCGCCAGCTTGCTGGGACGATCGGTCACGGCTGTCCCGTGGACGTGTCACACGTGTTTGGTATCGGTGGGGCCGAAAGGTACGTCTTCAAGAGTCATACCGGTTATGGTCGTGCGGTAGGCTGCCATCTTGGGGTCGGCCTTTTGAGCTGCTGCCATCTGGAAGTAATCAATCCCAAGCTGTGCCGTGATGGAGCTAATGACTGTACGGGAGAGGGTGTCTGCCACCTGGTTGTCCTTGCCGGCAATGTGGCGGACATCCGTAGTAAATTCTGAGATGCGGGCCAGGTGCCTTTGCTGTCTCGCGGACCATGGTTCCGAAACTTTGGCAAAGCAGAGAGTAAGTAGTTTGTGGTCTGTGTAGGCCACGAATGGTCAGCCCTCGAGAAGGTAGCGGAAGTGGCGAATTGTGAGGTGTAGGCCCAAGAGCTCGCGGTCAAAGGCGCTGTACTTGCGTTCTGGTGGGCGCAACTGGCACCTGAAAAAGGCCAGCGGCTTCCATGATCCTGCTACCAGCAGTTCAAGGACTCCACCCACAGCAAGGTCAGAGGCGTCCACAGTGATGGATGTTGGTGCGTCTGCCTGTGGGTGTACTAGCATGGTGGCGGCTGCCAGTGCTTCCTTTGTTTTCTCAAATGCCAAAGCCATGTCTGGGGTCCAGGTGATGTCTTTGGCTTTTCCCGCAATGGCACCATACAAAGGTTGCATGATGGCTGCTGCAGCTGGTAAAAAACGATGACAGAAGGTGAAATGCCTAACCATTCCTGCAAGCCTTTGACTGTGGTTGGCTTGGGAAACTTGTGGACTTTGTCCGGGAGAGGAGAAACGCTGTGTTTGTCAACCCTGTGGCCCATGAAGTCGATCTCAGCGAGGCCGAATTGGCATTTGCCCAAGTTGATGACAAGGTCTCTCTTAAGTCCGAATGGCATGCGTAGGAATTCGAAAAGTCCGAAAGGTGTAATGATGGCAGTCATGGCAATGTCATCTGCATGGATGGGGATCTGGTGGTAGTCCCTGACCAGATCGATTTTGGAGAAAAGTCTTGCTCCTGCCAGGTTGACCGCAAAGTCCTGGATGTGGGGGGCGGGGTATCGGTCCAGAACTGTTGCTTCATTCAGTCTGCGGTAGTTGCCGCAGGGTCTCCATCCTCCGGATGGCTTAGGAGTCATGTGCAGGGGAGATGCCCACTGGTTGTCGGATCTGCGGATGATGCCCATGGCCTCCATGTTGCAAAACTCTTCCTTCGCTGTTGCAAGCTTGTCCAGTGGTAAGCGGCGGGCATGGCTGTGAATAGGGAGGCCTTCCTTCTGGATGAAGTGTTCTACCCCATGACGTGTGCGAGGTTCAGTGAACTTTGGTTCTAGAATTTCGGAGAACTCGGTGAGAAGGTAGGCATATGGTCCAGCAACTGAGACATTGCAGATGTATGTGGCTTGGCCGTTGATGCGCTCCAGGGGGAGTGAGGACTAGGTGGTTAAGTCAACCAACCTCTGACCTTTCAGATCCACTGCAAGGCTGTTTGCACAGAGGAAGTCAGCCCCGAGTAGTGGCTGAGTTACCTCCGCGATGATGAACTCCCACTGGAATTGTCTGCCATTGATTGGAGAGTGGTATTATGCAGGTGCCAAAGGATTTGATGGTCGTGCCATTAGCTGCTCGTAGCTGGTTGGTGCTGTAGTGTTTGAACGAGTGTCCAGGCCCGAGGCTGGGAACACGCTGACTCGTGCCCCGGTGTCTACCAGGAAACGGCGTTTGGACTTACAGTCCCAGAGAAAAAGCAGCGGTGCGTCTGCTTGGCCGCAGCCACAGCTGCTATTGGCGACCGGCCTGGTCGTTTCCCGGGAATGTGCAGGGAGATTTGCACTTTCTGGCCTCATTTCAGAATTTGGCATGGTAGAAACACCAGGCCTTGGTTGGTATGCCTGTGGCAGAGGGATTTTGTCTGGCCTTAGGCGTCGAGGAAATTTTGTTGATGCCAGAAAGGCTCTGCCCCTTTGCTTGCCACAGCGCATCTGCCCTCAGGGCGAGTGCCCCTGGGTCCCTGAAGTCTCTCTCCGTTGGCTAGCTGGAGGCGAATGTCCTCTGGCATCTGCTCAAGGTAGATTTGTTCGAATAGGAGGCAGAGTGTGTGCCCATTCAGCAGGGAAAGCATTTCATCCATGAGCATGGATGGTTTCTTGTCTCGCAGGCCTTGCATATGGAGGAATTTGGCTGCCCTGTCTCTGCGACTGAGGCCAAATGTGTCTAGTAGACGTTTTTTAAGCCCCTCATATTTGTTGGCAGCTGGGGGGTCTGCCAGGGTATCAAGCAGGCAGCCGGCTGTAGTCTGGTCCAGCGAGGTAACTATGTAGTAGTACTTCGTGGCATCATCTGTGATGTGGCGGATGTGAAACTGGGCCTCCGCTTGCGTAAACCAAACAACTGTATGCTGCCCAGAAGGTTGGCAATTTGAGTGAAACTGCACTGATGCTGTCTACCGCAACGGACATCTTGAACTCGTTGAGTGAGAATACGTCTCGCTCACATTGCGGTCACCACTGTAGCGAGCGCTAGCGAGTAAAGGTATTTATTTCAACACGGAACAGAGCAACAAATCAATCAAGCTAATCCTCTAGGCCATAAGTACAATAGGTAAAGATCGTTACTCTTTGCCGATTACTAAGTTAAAGGTTTGGTCCCAGCGTGTGGAAATGGTCGCCATATATATATTATACATGTGTAAGTGTGTATAATATCTTGTACATGAATATACATATATATAATACATGTATATATATACTGTGTATAATATATATATATATATATATATATATATATTACATGTATATGCATGTACAGTGTGTATAATATATCTCATATTATATATGCATGTACAATGTGTATAATATATCTCATATTATATATGCATGTACAGTGTGTATAATATATCTCATATTATATATGCATGTACAGTGTGTATAATATATCTCATTATATATACATGTATCGGTGGCTTGGGCAATTTTTAAGTGGTCAGGCCTAGAAGTGGGTGTGGTCTGGGTGTGCCTTAACATCGTAATATGGTACACACACTTGCTGACAATATTTTAGTAGAGCTGAAGTTATTAATATATATTAGTCTTGTGTTCATCCTGACCTACAGAGTCATTGAATCAATTACCATATTTCCTCAATGGCATGCGTGTTATATTCATGAGCTGCCCAGCTCCACGTACTGTTCGTGGGCATGCTCTATTATTTCAACATGACTAACAGGCATGAGTTGCAAGAGATCACCGGATCTGGAACAGTTGACATTTATTGATAGTAGCAGTGTTCCTACTCCAGCCATCATCCTCTATTCTAGTTTCGTCGAACATATGTTTCTACTAGTTTTGTGTTCTTCATAGTCGGCTTCATCACTTGTATAATTGAGGGCGTGTTTTATTTGAGTGCAGGTTCCAACGGAGAACTCCAGCAAGTTTGTCTGCGAGATCCTTGTGAACATGAAGTTGTTCAGTTTTTCTTGTGACATAGTGGGACGCAAACATAATTTCACTCGACGCTTTCCACGAAACGATCGTTTACTGGTCCAGTTCGTAGCTGGCATAAATAGCACGGAATGCGCATACGCCTCTTAATAACCATACTCATAAATTTGATAATTTACTGGAAGTGGTCCGGCCAAAGCTGGACTGGCCTGACTTTTGGAGCCACCCCTGTGTATACATGTACACGCACAGTATATGCGCGGTGATTGAAAGGTCGATGCATATTGTGAATTTTTTCTTCGTCATTTCTCTAGGACTACGGGGAATATTTTGGTAGAGTAATATTTATAATGAATGTGCATTCTCTAGGATTCTCTAAGGTTATTATTTTTGCCATGAAAGAGCCTTCTTTATTAATCAACATATGTACATGTACATGCAAACTCCCACATTTGCAACACCTGTGTTAAGTCTTTGGGAAGTGTTTGCACAAGCCCTCTGCAGGAGCTCTCTAGGAATACGAGCTATTGGTTCAGTCATTTGCATTTGCAAGAGCCTTCTGCAGGAGCTCTCTAGGAATACGAGCTATTGGTTCAGGCATTTGATATTCCAGAAGTTAAGATCTTTCTTGAGAATAGTGTGCAATGCATGGTACAGTACATGTATCCACTTCCTATGCACGCCTTCCATGGAGACTTTACCAGGGCTTCCTTACTTCCAGTGCATGCCTTTCATGGAGACTTACCAGGGCTTCCTCACTTTCTGTAAATGCCTTCCATGGAGAGAGACCAGGGCTTCTTCGGAACATTTTCCTGTCAGTAATAATTGTTTCTGGTGTTGACGTCATTAGTCTCCCAGCTCATGTAGAATCAAGTGGTCATCAATTTCTCGTGATAATTCTACTTGAGCTGGTAGACCAATGACGTTTTTTGGTACGTATGTACATGTAAATACTGTCTGGAAAACTGACACTTCAGGGGAGAGAGCAAAAGGAGATACATACATGTACATGTATGTATCAGTGATGGTGGTGGTGTCTGATTTGGAGAAATGCTGTTTTTGGCCAAACCTCATGCATCTCTTTTTGCTCTCTCTCCTGAAGTGTCAGTTTTCCAGACATTATAGGACCAGTGCTACTATGCTAGGGCTAGTAGGACCAGAGCTACTATGCTAGGGCTAGTAGGACCAGAGCTACTATGCTAGGGCTAGTAGGACCAGGGCTCTACTATGCTAGGGCTAGTAGGACCCAGGGCTACTATGCTAGGGCTAGTAGGACCAGGGCTCTACTATGCTAGGGCTAGTAGGACCAGGGCTCTACTATGCTAGGGCTAGTAGGACCAGGGCTCTACTATGCTAGGGCTAGTAGGACCAGGGCTCTACTATGCTAGGGCTAGTAGGACCAGGGCTCTACTATGCTAGGGCTAGTAGGACCCAGGGCTACTATGCTAGGGCTAGTAGGACCAGGTGACTAGGGCTAGGGCTAGTCGGACCAGGACTGCTAGGAATAGTAGGACCAGGGCTATACATGTATGCAGGTCTAGGGCTAGTATGTACATGTAGGACCAGTGGTACTAGGGTTAGGGTGTAGGACTAGTGCTGCTAGGGATATGGCAGGTAAGACCAGTGTTACTGTGGCTAGTACTAGTAGGACCAAGGCTAGGGCCAGTAGGAGCCGGCTACTAGGGCTAGGGCTAATAGGACCTGTGTTAATAGGGCTAGGGCTTATAAGAGTAGGCCTACACTAGGGCTTGAACTATAGTAGGACCAGTGTTACTAGGGCTAGTTGGACCAGGGCTACTAGGGCTAGGGCTAGTTGGAGGGCTACTAAGGCTAGGGCAAGTTGGACCAAGGCTGCCAGGACTAGTTGGACCAAGTCTTCTCTTCTAGTGCTAGGGCTAGTTGGACCAGGCTGCTAGGGCTAATTGGACCAGGGCTACTAAGGCTATGGCTAATTGGACCAGGGCTACTAAGGCTAGGGCTAATTGGACCAGGGCTACTAAGGCTAGGGCTATTTGGACCAGGGCTACTAGGCTATGGCTAATTGGACCAGGGCAACTAAGGCTAGGGCTAATTGGACCAGGGCTACTAAGGCTAGGGCTAATTGGACCAGGGCAACTAAGGCTAGGGCTAATTGGACCAGGGCAACTAAGGCTAGGGCTAGATTGTATTAAAAAATATATTCAATTTATTATATACAGTATATTTAATTTTATTTGTTGTTGTGTTGTTGTTGTTGTTGTTTACATATATATATATTTTAAATGGAAATTTACAGAACTTCTCCCAAGACTTCAACCAAGATACTATTCAGCCACAAGGTGCGTGCTAAGCAAAGGCATTAGGTCATATCTCAGGGAGGTGGGACGATAGTGTGAGTGGCGGGAGAAGACGAGGGTAATACATAAGGTGGTCCGGCAGTGCAGTGGTACATGTAATTCCGGGATCGTCTATGGATGTCCAAAATTTCAGAGTTGTTGCCCACGTATGCGTTCCTAGCCCTAGTCATTAGCTCTAGCCAGTATTAGGTCGGAAAGAACTTCAAACCAACGGTAGTTGACCCCGGGATTATCCGTGGTATTTCCTGGATGGGACGGGGGGAATCAAAAGTAGAAGCACGTGCTACTGTATACTTGGATAATTGGATTCGTTCTTGCCCTTCTCTAATTGTCCGTTTCTTTCCCCATCGAGTTGTTTTAAACTAGTGATGTACCCTCATGCAGCTGTCCCACCTCACCGGGTGAGAGCAATCTAAGAATAACCTTCAACGTGGAATATCTTCCCCCAAGATCAAGCTGGAATCCTCTTCTCCCACCTACAGGGTTATGGAAGTGCTCAGAGCGGAAGGGGCTCGCTACCGGCTGGCTGGAGGGGGAAGCATTGTATCTGCAGAGGACAGCATCCAGAAGAAAGGTGATCTTATGTACACTGTAAGGGATGGTCTAGTGTAATGCATACCTCAACAAAAGAGATAGGCTCACTTGGGAAATGTTTAGGACACCGTTTAGCCCTTGAAATTATTAATAATTGAGCCCCCCCCCTCCATCTTTTTATCATATCCCAAGTTCTCCCACCCTTGGCAAAATTTCTGTATACAGCCCTGATGTGTATACAGCCCTGATGTGTATACAGCCCTGTATACAGCCCTGTATACAGCCCTGATGTAATACTTTCAGTATCAACTGATGCCTAGCCTCTGCCTCAGGCTTTCCTGCAGTGTAAGTAATTTGGTTGATTGTACAATTTCCCTATTTCACAGACCTTATCACAAAATTATTATAATGGGGGGGGGGGGGTTAGTGGGTGATGAGGGATTTAAGCTGTGGGATTTAAGCTGTGTGTGGTGAGGGATTTAAGGTGGGTGGGGATTTAAGGTGGGTGTTAAGGTGGGTGTGGTGTGGGAGGGATTTAATGTGTGGTGTGGGAGGGATTTAAGGTGAGTGTGGTGTGGGAGGGATTTAAGGTGAGTGTGGTGTGGGAGGGATTTAATGTGTGGTGTGGGAGGGATTTAAGGTGAGTGTGGTGTGGGAGGGATTTAAGGTGCGTGTGGTGTGGGAGGGATCTAAGATGTGTGTGGTGTGGTGAGGGATTTAAGGATGCTGGTCAAGAAAACATGTTCTTTTGTTCCAGCAGATGGGTTCCTTTTAGATTATCTCATGATGTTATTGCGGTCCATTATTATCATTTCTAGGTTCCTATATTTCCACGGAATTCAAATCCATTCCGCATGCCTGCTGATGGTTCCCATTCCATAGTGATGATAGGGCCCGGGACAGGCGTATCCCCGTTTATGGGGTTCCTGGAGTCAAGGGAGCAAAGACTGGGGCCCCAAAGGCAAAGTGCAGTTGGTAAGGCGTGGCTCTTCTTCGGCTGCAGGCATCCCGACACTGACCACATCTACAAGTGAGTCTGCAGTGGGCGATTTCATTCTCGTTACATGACTTGTTCTTCCATTCTAATGGCTGTTGTTGTTGTTGTTGCTTGTTGTTGCTTTTTGTGAAGACTTTGTTTGTCAGTGTTGCGGTGTTGGTAGTGCTGAGGATTGTGCTACTGGCTATGTTGGTACAGATGCACAGTCTCCGAGATACTTAGAGAGTGTGTGAGAGAGAGGCAGTATTACATACATTCATGTAATGACCTGACCTTCATCCTAATCCGTGCGGTGTCTTTGAATGTTTTGTTTGTTTTGGACGGAGGAGAGAGATGAGATATGTCTGCATGGTGCATAGTTACTCAACACACCACATGGAGAGAGAATGTTATATCTGTGCAGTGCATAAGTTACTCAACACACCACATGGAGAGAGAATGTTATATCTGTCCAGTGCATAGTCACTCAACACACCACATGGAGAGAGAATGTTATATCTGTGCAGTGCATAGTTACTCAACACACCACATGGAGAGAGAATGTTATATCTGTGCAGTGCATAGTTACTCAACACACCACATGGAGAGAGAATGTTATATCTGTGCAGTGCATAGTTACTCAACACACCACATGGAAAGAGAATGTTATATCTGTGCAGTGCATAGTTACTCAACACACCACATGGAGAGAATGTTATATCTGTGCAGTGCATAGTCACTCAACACACCACATGGAGAGAATGTTATATCTGTGCAGTGCATAGTTACTCAACACACCACATGGAGAATTATATAGGCAGGTGGGTGCTTGCATAGACATGGACGGGTCCTTGCAGCACGAAACTGGCACTGGCTATTCTAAGTAATGCACATCCATTAGTTGCCGCTCCAATGCTGGGTTGTGCCTACAGGTGTAGTGTGATTCATTTCGTAGAGTGCCTGCTCATGTTTGTACATACAGTATGTACTGCTGAGATGGTACCATAGAGGACTTCCTTCCCCCCCCCCCCCCTCCCCCTTTTTCCTTCCTTTTCTTTTCCCCTTTTCTTTCTTCCCTCAGGGAAGAAATGGACCACTTTGCAAGAGTTGGATGTCTGACTCACTTGCATGTGGCCTACTCTCGTGTCTCCCCCACTCTTGGCCAAGCCGCAACTCTCGTGGATCCCGTCCCACTGCGTTACGTGCAAGACCTGATGCAGCTGCACTGGGAGGAGCTAGGGGCATGGATAGTGGAGGACAAGGCTTACGTCTTTGTGTGCGGGTGAATTCTAATTTAAGCACATCATAAAAGAAAAAATGAAAATAATACAACCAGTATCTGGTTATTAAATGTAAAGGGTAAAGTACTTCAAACTCTTTCTCTCCCCCCCTCCCCCCAATTAAAATTAATTGGGTGGGTGTATGGGTGGGTGTCTTATCAAGCAGTGTAATTGGAGGGTTCATGTACAGGTCTTTTTTGTTTTAATTATTATAGAAAATGACTATTATTTTCCATGTCTTTTTTTATTTCACTTCCTCTGGCATGACAGAGATGCCAAAAACATGGCCAAGGATGTCCGTGGAGCTCTGCTGGATGTCTTGGAACGCTTCCTCCAGGCTACCTGTCCCGACGACAACCAGGAAAAGTTAAAGGCACAGGCGTCCTGTCCTGACGACAGCCAAGAGAAGTCAAGTACCTCAACACCAGCAAAGCTAGCCGAGCATATGGTGTGCAAGATGAAGGAGGAGGGAAGATACTTGGTGGATGCTTGGTGAGGCTCGGGGACTCACTCAATTATTTATTGCCTTACCTTTTGTGTGGCGACAATATTTTTATATGATATTTTTTCCTCATTTCCATGACGTTCATGATCTGCTACATGTTTCGTAGAATGTTTATTTGTTGCCTTTTTATCACCAGACACATGTATGGACATTGTTGCTCATTTACAATGGCTGCAACTCCATATAAGGGTAGTGGAGGGTCATGAAATTCTGCAATGTCAGCACTGGGTCAGCTCACGCACTTTCAGTTATTGAAGATTTTCATCACAGGTCGAGTGCACTTTATTTCTGCCTATACTTCGTTTGTTCGCTTGCAGGTGTCCCGCTTATATATGCGAAGAACTTATATATGCGAAGAATCGGTTGTTTTCTCTTGAAAACACCACTCATTGTTAAAACTATAATGCTGGTGATCTCCTACTGTCCTTGTTGTTCCTTGAGGGAGAGAAATGCATGGCTTGTCACCCTTTACCTAATCGAATCCAGTGGTGGTCATAATCACGTTACTGCTCTGTGCTGACTTCATTGACAAATCTTTTTGGAGCATAAAAATAATAATTATGAAGGCAAAGTGAGAAGCTTGAAGCTAGCCACCATTCCATTCCTGTGGCAGTTGAAACTTCGCGAGTTTTGGTAGCTATAGAAGTGGCAATTTATGGAGTTGAGGTGCTCCATGTTCCATGCTACGGGAGAGAACTGCTATAGACGTGGCAATTTATGAAGGAGTTAAGGTGACCCATGTTCCATGCTACGGGAGAGAACTGCTGGCATTATCTCTTTCAACTGAGCTCAACATATTCCATGCTACGGGAGAGAACTGCTGGCATTATCTCTTTCAACTGAGCTCAACATATTCCATGCTACGGGAGAGAACTGCTGGCATTATCTCTTTCAACTGAGCTCAACATATTCCATGCTACGGAAGAGAACTGCTGGCATTATCTCTTTCAACTGAGCTCACCAGCAGTCCTGAGGAGCAATGTGGCGGCAGTTCTGGCTAACTAGGCGTTTTATAACGTCCTGCTCGTTACGACATCAGAACACTTCTGTGTTAGTTCAGACGTATGAACCAGTTCAGACATATGAACCATTCTGTGTTACTTCAGACGTATGATCTCTTGTGTTAGCAGACGTATGAACCCTTCTGTGTTAGTTCAGACATATGATCAGACTGTGGGAGATGTTCGTGTGTTAGTTGCTCTTGTTGCCGCCCAGGATTGGGGTGGGGGTGTTAATTCGACCCTGTACCATGTCCCTCGAAAGTGCGCATGACTAATATGTACATTTTTGGTAGGAAAAGAGCGCGAACCTTTTCGCCCACAAAACAATACTAGCAACATGTTTAGTACCAAGAGTCTCGAGTCATTCGTTCAAAGATCCACTACAGCATTGCAGCTAAAGTTTGGTAAGTACTACAACATGTAAAATCTGGTTAACAGACTATAGAACAGATAATCTGTTTGACTGAATACCCTTTACCTGATATACTAATGCAATGATCACAGTATCGACCATAATTAGATTGGCTAGTGACACCAAGCCTTGACCCTAGTTATATAGCTAACGTGTAACAACTAATGTGGACAATAAGGCTGTGAGCAACTGCCCTGCTACAGACACTAGCTAGTGTGTGCAACCAGGCTGTGAGGAACTCTCCTGCTGCAGTCACTAGCTAGTGTGTATGACAAGGCTGTGAGGAACTATCCTGCTACAGTCACAACTAGTGTATGTGAGCAACTCCTGCTAGCCTTTGCACATTGTAGCCTGCCCTGGATAGTTGCCACTGGTGGTGAGCATCCACTGGGGATGGCAACACAATTGGTTAGCCCCTTTAATTTTGTGCCTCGACATGATTAAGGTCCGGAAAGCTGTCAAATTATAATCTCCCCCACTCCCCTTCTGTCAAATTATAATCTCCCCCGCTCCCCTTCTGTCAAATTATAATCTACCCCGCTCCCCTTCTGTCAAATTATAATCTCCCCCACTCCCCTTCTGTCAAATTATAATCTCCCCCGCTCCCCTTCTGTCAAATTATAATCTCCCCCGCTCCCCTTCTGTCAAATTATAATCTCCCCCGCTCCCCTTCTGTCAAATTATAATCTCCCCCGCTCCCCTTCTGCCAAATTATAATCTCCCCCGCTCCCCTTCTGTCAAATTATAATCTCCCCCGCTCCCCTTCTGCCAAATTATAATCTCCCCCGCTCCCCTTCTGCCAAATTATGATCTCCCCAGCTACCCTTCTGTCAAATTATAATCTCCCCCGCTCCCCTTCTGTCAAATTATAATCTCCCCCGCTCCCCTTCTGTCAAATTGTAATCTCCCCCGTCCCCCTTCTGCCAAATTATAATCTCCCCCGCTCCCCTTCTGCCAAATTATAATCTCCCCCGCTCCCCTTCTGTCAAATTATAATCTCCCCCGCTCCCCTTCTGCCAAATTATAATCTCCCCCGCTCCCCTTCTGCCAAATTATAATCTCCCCCGCTCCCCTTCTGCCAAATTATAATCTCCCCCGCTCCCCTTCTGCCAAATTATGATCTCCCCAGCTACCCTTCTGTCAAATTGTAATCTCCCCCGTAGACCAAAATCAAAATTAATTTCTTTTTTCCTCCCAAGTGCTGCTGAACTTTAATAAAGCTATTGATGCGTGGTTTCTAAGGCGATTGATGTTCCATAGAGAGCTAGTATCCAAGCAAGCAAGTAAAATAATTTTATTATTATTATTATTATTACTACTACTACTACTTCTACTACTATTACTACTACTACTATTATTATTATTACTACTACTACTACTACTACTATTATTATTATTTCTTTTCAAAGTATTATATACTAGCTTTTGGGCTGCTTGCGGCTAGCATCTGAAGTGAGCTTATACGCACCTCATCGTCGCAGACGTTGCCCTATCTCCCCTAGTCCCATCTTCCCTGGATCTTCTGTGCGAGCCCTCATTGTGGACAAAGAAACAATGGTAGACAGAAAGGGCAGGGAGAAACATAGTGCCGAAACTTTGAGGGTGTGGCATGTCCAGGAGGCATACCTAAAACCTTGCCTGTGTCCTTCCTCTGGTCGACTTACCCCTAATCTCCCAGTCCTACCTGTGCTGCCATGCTAGTTGATGTGTAGTCCTACCTGTACTGCCATGCTAGTTGGTGTGTAGTCCTACCTGTGCTGCCATGCTAGTTGGTGTGTAGTCCTACCTGTACTGCCATGCTAGTTGGTGTGTAGTCCTACCTGTACTGTCATGCTAGTTGGTGTGTAGTCCTACCTGTACTTGTACTGCCATGCTAGTTGGTGTGTAGTCCTACCTGTACTGTCATGCTAGTTGATGTGTAGTCCTACCTGTACTGCCATGCTAGTTGGTATGTACTCCTATCTGTACTGCCATGCTAGTTGGTGTGTAATCCTACCTACATGTATACTGTCATGCTAGTTGGTGTGTAGTCCTACCTGTACTGCCATGCTAGTTAGTGTGTAGTCCTACCTGTACTGCCATGCTAGTTGGTGTGTAGTCCTGCCTGTACTGCCATGCTAGTTGGTGTGTAGTCCTACCTGTACTGTCATGCTAGTTGTTGTGTAGTCCTGCCTATACTGCCATGCTAGTTGGTGTGTAGTCCTGCCTGTACTGCCATGCTAGTTGGTGTGTGGTCCTGCCTGTACTGCCATGCTGGTTGGTATGTAAACCTGCCTAACTGTAGTTGGGCCTTTGACCATTATAACTAGTTTTAAAGCTTTAGGGGCATGCCATAGAGTGAGGCATGGTCTATGGGCCCTAAACCTTGTCCATGAACTTTTCCCTGGTTGATGGCCTATGGGCCCAAAACCTTGTCCATAAACTTCTCCCTGGTTGAGAACTATAATCTCCATCCCACCCTCCTGGGATTGTCAGTGAGCGCCATTGAGGACAAAGAAACACACACACCCACACACATGCGCACACACACACACAAACACACACACACACACAGACTGTATATATAATTATATATGTACATATACAAAAGTTGCCAAGTTTCAAGAACCTTGGAAGATTTCGACCTCAAAATATACAGTATATAATTTTCTCGGATTTGTGGCTTGGGTGGGTGAGACCAGCAATTTGCATGCATATGGTACCGCAACCAATCAGCCGTAGTGCCTTCTCCAGGTGAGCATTCTAGGGCTAGGGCTACACCAAGTGTTGGCCATCCAATCCTAACTGGGGAGACCTGCATCGTTCCCTTCCCCTGTTATGTTAATGCTATTGTGATCACATATGATAATAGTCATTAATATCTGGTGTGGTATATAGAATGCTGAGCTTCTCTGTGAGTTCCATGCTTCAGAGTCTTTGCTCACCAGCGGCTAGCGATGGGACTTGCTTTTAAGTGGCCATCAATGAGACTAGGTTTAGGGGCCATCAATGGGACTAGGTGTAGGTTTAGGGGGCTATTGATGAAACTGGGTTTAGGGGGGCATCGATGGGACTAGGTATAGGTGAGGGGGCTATCGATGAGACTAGGTGTGCTATCGAAGGATTGTGAGTAGGTTTAGGGGTTATCGATGGACTAGTTTAGGGGCTATCAAAGGATTGGGAGTAGGTTTAGGGGTTATCGATCGACTGGTTTAGGGGGCTATCGAAGGATTGGGAGTAGGTTTAAATGGCTAACAGCTTTTAACAGCCAATGAAATATTTATCGCCATTCGATTGCTGTGGTGTCGTCTGTTGGAGATATGTGCCTCTTATCTCCCCATCTACAGTGAGGTCTGCAGCAGATGTGGATGATGAATCATTGACCTTTGCACCCACATTCACCCACCAAGTATTTGGTGAGAAGGAGACAATTTTTGGCTACAAGAACCTCAAGATTAAGGTAACCTCAAGATTAAGGTAACCTCAAGATTAAGGTAACCTCAAGATTAAGGTAACCTCAAGATTAGGGTAACCTCAAGATTAAAGTAACCTGGTAACCTCAAGATTAAGGTAACCTCAAGATTAAGGTAACCTCAAGATTAAGGTAACCTCAAGATTAAGGTAACCTCAAGATTAAGGTAACCAAGATTAAGGTAACCTCAAGATTAAGGTAACCTCAAGATTAAGGTAACCTCATGATTAAGGTAACCTCAAGATTAAGGTAACCTCAAGATTAAGGTAACCTCAAGATTAAGGTAACCTCAAGATTAAGGTAACCTCAAGATTAAGGTAACCTCAAGATTAAGGTAACCTCAAGATTAAGGTAACCTCAAGATTAAGGTAACCTCAAGATTAAGGTAACCTCAAGATTAAGGTAACCTCAAGATTAAGGCAATCTCAAGATTAAGGCAACCTCAAGATTAAGGCAACCTCAAGATTAAGGTAACCTCAAGATTAAGGTGCGGACCGTCTCAATTTGCCTCCCAAGTATTCAGTCACAGTGTATGCAAAGCATGGTTCAGCCAAGCTATCTTTTTGTCTCATTTCCCTAGGGGCAGGAAAGGAGGCGAGGTGGTACCCAGCGCTAGGGCCAGGGATTGGTTAGAATAAGGCACTACATGGCGAGGTGGTACCCAGCGCCAGGGCCAGGGATTGGTTAGAATAAGGCACTACATGGCGAGGTGGTACCCAGCGCCAGGGCCAGGGATTGGTTAGAATAAGGCACTACATGGCGAGGTGGTACCCAGCGCCAGGGCCAGGGATTGGTTAGAATAAGACACTACATGGCAAGGTGGTACCCAGCGCCAGGGCCAGGGATTGGTTAGGGTAGGGCAATACAAGGCAAAGGAGGGTCAGGGATCGGGCGGAGTAATGCAAGACGAGGGCTAGAGGCAGCAGTTCGGGCAGGGCTAGGGCTAGACCCAAAAAGAACAGTCTCCCTATTCAATTATAATTAGTGTGGGAGTACTGTGCGTATGTGTGTATGCACAGGTACACACAACACCACATTATATACATGTATGTGTGATGCCACTAGACTTGAACCACCAGCCTCGTCATCTTTTCTCTTCCTCCCCCTCCCTCCATTTCCCCCTCATCCTCATCTGCCTTCACTTGCAGCTCTACTACACGCCAGACACGTTGCAGACATACCTAGGACTCACTTACGACCAGAAGGTGGAGCCAGCCAAGCACGATGGTATAAAACCAGATAACGTCTTCAAGATCCTCTCAGAGTTCCTTCCAACGGGCAAGTACTAGGAAAGAGGAGTGGTTTACTGGGCGTGTCCATGTTCAACTGTCCCTTGTTGGCATGCCGCAATCCCTGTCTTGTGACTCTTTCCCATTCAGCATTCTTGGGGGGAATCTCTGTATGGTTGTTTTTTGGTGGGGGGAGGGGGGAAGGGGGCATGTTTACACACACACACTCAAAATCTTCCCCCCCCCCCCCATGAAGTCCCCCCCATGAAGTCGCATAAGAACAAATTAACACATTTTCCCTGTGCCCCCCTCCCCCCCCCCCCCCCCCCCCACACACGTACATACAACAGATAACACCCTGATGACACACAAGACGTTGGAATGAGTACTCTGTGGTGTCAGGTGTGATACATGTACATACATTTTTATGAAATTTGATAGCCATCACTATAATTATTATCTTAAAAGGCATTTAACCTTTTCAATAAAGCAGCTCAATCCATTAAAAAATAAATCCCTTGAAAATATTATAGGTGTGGTTGAAGCTCCACCTACTTCATGTACATGATCTTGAAGTGTGGTACGAGTTTTATGAACATGTTGCTGTGTGTATGTATATGTGGGTGTGGTTAATTATGATCATGTGTGCTTTATTCTAGGTTACTCAGTGAGAATAGATGAATTTCTAGCCAGGGCTTCAAAGACACAAGACTTCCAACCTTTTGGTGACCTTCTCCATGCCTACAGCAGGGATGGCCACACTTATGAGGTCTACAAGGTACATGGAGGATTACATGTCATAGATACCATTCTTGGACACATGTACGACTAGTTTCAAGGGTGTGTCTAGGCCTACCGAGATCTTTCTTAGGATATCCTGGGAATCCCAGCATAGTTGGGGCTATTCCAGGATATTCCTGGAATATCCTATGAACCCTGACCCTAGCCCTAGAATAATCCCCCTAACCTTAGCCCTGACTCAATCAAAATATTTACCAAGATCTTGCGGGTTCTTCCCCAAGAAGTATCATGGCAAGACTTAGCTTGCAAATACCTTAAGAATATTATCGAGGTTTTTTTGAAGATCATTTGCAATCCAAACTTACTTGAAGGTATCTTGACATGATTTGCTTGTGAAACAACTTGAATCTTTCCTGATAAGAATGGTTGAAGGGTTGGGATTACATGTCCTGTCTAGAGGGAACTCGAGAATTTGCTGACGTGAACACCTCAAAATGTTGTCTAGGTAACTTGTCACAACCAAGGAAGAGGTTACTCCATTAGCTGGTTGATACTGTAGACCCATATGGGACCCCCCCCCCCCCCCCCCCAGCTTTGTTTGAAATTTCTGGATATGAGAAGCAGTTGTTACATGTACACAGGAGACCTATCTGACATAACCAGTCCTCACTTATGAGGATGGAGTGGAGAGTGGTGCTTCCTTTTCTCAACATAACCATCCTCACTTATGAGGAATGGTGGATTCCTCCCCCCCTTTTGCCAGACCACTTATGGGGATGGGCTTCTAATTATACCAGACCTCACTTGGGCTCTGGTTAACGCCTGATTAATTTAAGACTACTACTTGTACTGCACTGACTTTGCAGCAATTACTCATGCCATTAGCAATGCATTAGCACTAAAACAAAAGTTGCAACAGTCTATTAGTGCAGCTGCAAGTCTTATCTGTTTCTTATCAAAAAGATTGGGACTTTACCTAACCTTCCTTCTGTGTACACCTCCTACTTGTTTTAAGAGACATGCACAGTTAAAGAAGCTCCCTCTCTGCACTCATTTTACTCACGTTGATGTGACAACTACTTCACATATCCAGATATTTCAAACTGGGTTGGCCCCTCCAGGGGTTTGGATGAGCTGAGCTGCTACACTATGTACACTAACCATGATTGTGGTCAAGAGACGAGTACAACAGAGGCAGTTATTTAAGTTAGCCCTGCTCTACAACAGCTCAAGTGGAAGGTGGGCTCAGAACAGAAAGCTAGACAGTGTCTTGAACATTCTAACTTGCAGCTGCAATTTTGTTTTAGTGCTAATGGTGTGGTATTAGATTGCTGCTATTAGCATAAGTGGTAATTAGCTGATTATATATAGCTCAGCTTGGTCAGTAGTAATCATTGCAGCTGCAAGTTCCACTACTGTACTACAGAATATATATATACATTGTACTGCCATAAGTGGTAATTAGCAGCTAGGTCAGTATTACAGTACATCCTGAGTACATCCTGAGTAGTGGGCTTGAATTAATGAGGTGGGCTTGATTTGGTTAAGTGGTTAGTGAAGATCTTTTTAGCCAGGTCTAAAGGCTTCTCAGCTCACTAGGTCTAAACTTGCCACAGGTGTGATGCTAGAGATATCATGTGGTCTGTCTCTCCTGGACACTTCCCCCCCCCCTCCAAACGAGAGTTGTTACAGTTCCTCTCTGGTTCACTACCAAGAGTGGCCTACCTCTAGGGTAGATCGGATGATGGGTAGATGAATTGTTGCAGCGTACAATCATATTCCTACAATCTTCCTCACAAGTTTATTGAAAGGTGCTGTTAAGAATGGATCGAAAGCATCGTGATTGTTGGAAGTGGATAATCAAGAGAACATCGCGCTCATTGATGAAGGAACTCACAGAGAACAGGAGCACTTTTATGCTTATGATGTGTGCCTCACTGTTTTTAGTTTTGCCTACATGTATGTCCTGTTCTTATAAATGTGTTTTATTTTCCTTTCCCGAAACCAATGTCAGGACTGTTTCTTGAGCTGGATCTCTCAAGGGCCATGGTTGGATCTCTCAAGGATCATGGCTTGATCTTGTCCAGAGATGTAGATTGCTCTAGATTGCTCCATCAAGTCATAAAACTTTTTGACCTGGTGAGTGAACATTATTTTAAATGTTGGTTACCACAACTACCATTAGGAATGGCTCCTTGCTGGCCTTCACTGCTGTTTTTCTGGAGCCCTCCTTCAGAAGTTAGCTGCACATCCATCGCTTACCTGGAACCACTCTGAATCCCTCCACTCGTGGGGAGGGAGGTGCACCTGACTGTATATATATTTTTTGTCATAGAGCAATGTAGAGATGTGTAGCTTTTGTTTGGTACTTCAATGGAGCTGATTCTTGGACCAAACTGAAGCCTATTGTACAATATTCTTGGCAAGAAAATTAATTGAACTGGAATGTTTGGAAATTGGAAATTGGTTTTGAAGCCAATACAAGTAGAGCTTGGTATCACAGTTGGTAAGGATGGTCACATTGGTGGGTATGGATTAATATGCTGACAGTGCGTGTAGTGAACAGCAGAGATCTTGAACCAGACTAAGTAACTTTCTTGTGTGTGCGTTGCACTTACTATGGATACTTTACCCTAGCCCTAGCCTTAGTCAGGACCTTAGCCCTAGCCTTAGTCAGGACCCTAGCCCTAGTCTTAGTCAGGACCCTAGCCCTAGCCTTAGTCAGGACCCTAGCCCTAGCCTTAGTCAGGACCCTAGCCCTAGCCTTAGTCAGGACCCTAGCCCTAGCCTTAGTCAGGACCCTAGCCTTAGTCAGGACCTTAGCCCTAGCCTTAGTCAGGACCCTAGCCCTAGCCTTAGTCAGGACCCTAGCCCTAGCCTTAGTCAGGACCCTAGCCCTAGCCTTAGTCAGGACCTTAGCCCTAGCCTTAGTCAGGACCCTAGTCCTAGCCTTAGTCAGGACCCTAGCCCTAGCCTTAGTCAGGACCCTAGCCCTAGCCTTAGTCAGGACCCTAACCCTAGTCTTGGCCTTAATCAGGACCCTAGTTAATTAGGAGCCTAGTCCTAGCCCTTGGCCTCAGGACCCTAGTTAATCAGGACCCTAATCCTATCCTTAGCCTCAGGCCCCTAGTTAAGGACCCTAGCCCTAGTCTTAGTCAGGATCCTAGCAGCCCTACAGCTAAGGAAGGAGGTGTGGATGGCATAAAACTGTATCAGTTTCAAATTACTGTACCCACAGGAAAAACCCTCCTCAATCTTTAACATCTAAAGGGCAATTCCGCCGTGATGGAAGTACAAATCAGATAACAAAATCAATCATATCTACATCATGTAAGGGGTGGTTTCTTATTTCATTATACATTGGGTTGAAGGTTCACCTGAGGTTGAAATTAAAACAAGAAAAAATTGTAATCTAATTACAGGGAAGGGAAAATGTTTTCTTAAGTGCCTGTGACGGAAGTACGCAGACAAATGTGGAATTGCAGGGTACATGGGTTCAGAATTGAAATTCTGTGATTGTACAAGTGACAGCTCTGTCTTTGTCACACATTTTAAAGGTTGAATGTAGTACTATCTTATGGTAATTCAAAATTTTCTTTAGCATGTCCACACGTGATAGGAAACTGTTAATTAGATCGTGACGGAAGTACAGTTAAATTGTGACGGAAGTACACGTCTGATTATTACCCTACAATTCCTTCAAATATTACATGTGGAACATTGTCATAACAATACTAAGCTCACTTTATGCAAATACTTAGCAGTTCAGTTAATTAGAGATCACTAAAGATGAACTGGCCACGGTGACCAGCAGCAATGGGAGGACTAATAAGGCGAACAATATCCTTTTTGTGGTAATAAATCATGTCCTTGGGCTGTGGCCATTTCCAGCAGCTCCCACTCTTGTGCAGCACACTCACTTCCACCTCCTCAACATCAGAAATAGCAGTAACCTCCCCAGGATATTGTTCTCCATCGTATACAACCACAGCCCACTGTCCAACGTCCACATCGATAGCATTTAAGGCTGTGCTTTCGACATCTTCATTCTGTGCTTTCTGCATCTGAAGATACCTGAGGGTCAGAGATGTGAATCTGGCATCTTCGGCACTCAGTAGAGTCGGTTGTGTCTGAACTTGGACAAAATCGCTGCCATCAGCTCGAACACAATGGACTTGGTGACTCCCAGGTAC
Source organism: Cladorhizidae sp. MBARI D1340-BT2 (assembly GCA_028752905.1). Lineage (NCBI taxonomy): Eukaryota > Metazoa > Porifera > Demospongiae > Poecilosclerida > Cladorhizidae > Cladorhizidae sp. MBARI D1340-BT2. The sequence continues at coordinate 13,711,526 of JAQNBH010000007.1, read as the reverse complement.
TGCCTTGGTGTTCTCCCATTTCCTGTCTAAGAAAGGTGTATGCTGGGCTATGTCTTCCTTAGGGACATATTCAATGTGGACTTTTGGGCAGAGTTGTTTTCCGAGGTCTGCATATTGGCTGGGATTTGTCACATGACCTCTTTCAGCCTTCACATGTCTCCAAACTGCCCTCTTAACAGTGCCTCCAATACCATCAACCACCCCCTTGCCGTGAGATGTGGCAAAGAAGTTCCAACGGATCTTCAAATCATGCTCCATTTCCCATCCGTGTAGATTAGAAAAAAGGAACCTCTGCTTAAATTGGGATGTCGGGCCATCACTGAAGATGTCGATCTTTTCGATGTCAGGGTAGGAAGCCTTTAGGTGGGTCATAATGCACTGCATGAAGACTATGTTTCGTGTGGTTTTTAGGTCATCTGAAACAATGACCATGCTGCAAGTGTCGGATTCATCATGCCTTATCCATGCGTGTGCTGTGAAAAGGGTGGCCTGGCCATGGTTCCAGTGAGCTGATTGGATCTCTCGTTGGCTCGCAATGGTGGCATTCTCGGAGAAATCTACTTGCAGAACGACACTCTTGCCATCACATTCTTTAACTAAGGACTTGAACGACGCTGATTGCTTCCGTTTTGTGTGTGTGTGCCGCAGGAAAGGCCGAACTTGCACTTTGAGCTCTAGGAAGCACTCTTCCACTGTTCCTGTGATGTCGAGCTTCTCCACGCGATTGTCTACACTTCGCCACTGCTGGTAGTGAGCAATCGATGAGCTATTGTCAGGAGTAAACTTATCAATCAGATCTTTGCACTTGGAGCATTTTCCATTCATGCATTCCTTTGAGCTCGAATCGCAGGTGACTTGGTTGATGAACCCTGAAAAATCTGTACTCAAGGTAGTGTGATCTTTCAGAGCCACAAGCAGAAGCCTCACGTTCTCGTGATAGCTACATACACACACTTGATGTGGAATCTGATCGAATAGCTTCACGTGAGTTGGTCGCAGCTCGCAAAACTTTGCCAGGCCTATCTTGAGTGAAGGATTTTCCTCCTTAAACTTGCTTTGGGCTTCTCTGAGAGACATAAGCATAAACCGAACCTGCTCTGTCCTTTTGACCTTCTCCCCCCCCCCTCGGTCCTCTCTCTAATGATGACTCGATCTTTACGACCAGGAGTTTGCCACGAAATGTCGTTATTTTGATAGAACTCATGGACAAGCCTTTTTGTGTCATCGATGAGTGCAGACCCATGAGCATGTGGAGAGGTTGATGGTGTCGATGGTCCAACCACTTTCAGGCCAACTGATTCAGCAAGCTTGCTCACCACACACCGCTGCTTTTGTGGGGACTTTGGCAAACTTGTGCATGCCCGTTTTACAGCTTTACCCAATGACTGGGTGGAGCGATAAGGAGTTGCTGCATTGCTGGATTCACCGGGATTTTGAGGTTTCTTAACGGCACGAAGTTTTCGCAGTCGAAGGCGCTCTTTCATTAGAAATTCCTCTCTGTTTCACTGTCATCTGTGCCTTAGCTGTGATAAGTGCTGAGCCCTTCCTCTTTCGACCTTTTTCAAGATAGGCCTTGTAGAGCTCGGGATTTTCCTTGATTTTTGCTCTTCTTTTTGCCTGTCTCTCTCTGGCACTAGCCATTGTTCCTCTGTAACTCATGAGCAGTTTTGTAAGCAGGCTAGCTCTAGGCAACACACCGAATGCAGCTGCTTTGTTATGTACACTACAAACCACCAGATCCTAATATGGCTGTTGTAAAAAGTACTAGATGTTTACTCTAATCTGACATTTACTCTGAGCTCAAAGAACTAGCTTAACAGTGCACCATTAACTTGTGACGGAAGTACGTGACGGAAGTACACATGATGTGTACTTCCGTCATGTCTTTTACACCACGTGCAGTAGGTGTGGCCTTTTTTTAAGATGTGGATATTATACCCATTAGAGGTCTAAAAGATGACCTGAGTTTGTTTCACACAAAAGTAAACTGTTGATCAAATAACTCAGTCGATGGTACTATTTTTGTGACGGAAGTACATAGGCCCAACATGCTAAAAATCAATGCCATAATTACCGAGCGGACAGCTGTCATTAATTAGATTTTGATGATTCACTTTAAGAAACTCCTAGGAGGTCCAATCATACAATTTTTTCACTGTTTACATGTATTTTTTAGGATAAGTTAATCTGTTCCTGATATACACCAAAATGGTCATGAATACCTTTCTTATCGTCAATGTTGTTACAAGCATCCCTAATTAAGCGCAAACCCGGAAAATTGAAATCTAATTGTGAAACCTAAAACTACATCCTTTGGGCTTCAAAATGGTGTATTCATGCTAGGATTTGACCACTTAAAATTTGACTTCAGGGTTTCACTTTTCATGGAATTGCCCTAAAACTGACTAGGTCTAGGTGGGGGATTGGGACTAGGGCTAGGGCAAAGTAACCATAGACAGCGGCAGGCACGATCCAGCAACACCGCAGACCATCGAATGCATGACATATATTTGGTGTTATGAATATGGTGAACAGGTATAGAATATCGCATGCTAGTACTGTCTGGTATAGAATAGCATATGCTTTGTATGTTTAGTGTAGAATTGTTTGGTGTATAATACATTTGCTATGTATGGACATGTACAATGACTTTCTCGATCATCAATTACTGACTCGATATTTCGGCTGGATGCTCTAGCCTTTGTCAGGAATAGAGCATCTAGCCAAGTGGATTATCCAGAAAGTCACTGTATCTACGATGAGACAAGTTTGCACATTATAGTACATGTATATACTCTATAGTGTGGCATATTTTAGTCAGGGGGGGAGGGGGGGGGGGTTACTTTCTAATGCCGACTACTGGGACGGAGAATTCATAGAAGAAGTCCTCCACAGATCGTGTAGGTTGTGTTGTGTATGGTGGAAACCACACCCCTCTCTGCTGCTGTTCATTGTACATATTCGTGGATTTTATGACCACAAAAGGTCATGAATATCACACACACACACACACAACACCTTCTCCCTGAAAGCAACATCTCTGTGTGGTCCATTCTTATGTCTTGTTGTGTTCCTGCTCTAGGCGGACATGTCTTGCTCTGGTTTCCGTGAGTATCATGAGAGGCTGCAAACTTTCCTGCTGTGGTTTGTGGATGCTGTTTCATTTATCGGTGTGTGAGTGTGTAAGGGGTTAACACACTTATCATTGCTAGGTAAAGGGTTAACACACTTATGATTGGCAGGTAAGGGGTTAACTTATGATTGGCAGGTAAGGGGTTAACTTATGATTGGTAGGTAAAGGGTTGACAACTTATCATTGGTAGGTTTGGTAGGTAAGGGATTAACACAATTATGATTGGTAGGTAAGGGGTTAACAGGTTAACATGCTTATCATTGGTAGGTTAGGGATTAACATACTTATTAGTAGGTAAGGGGTTAGCAATACCAATCAATGCTAGGTAAGTGATTATCACCATTTATCACCATCAGGAGACAGTGTTGTATTAACTTTGACAAAGAAAGATACTCTCTAGATGTGCAGTGAGCACTCCCGAGGTCATCTGTGTATGATCCTAAACAATGTAGATACTGAGATCTTGGACCTATTGTATTTAGAGACTCCGAATGCTAAGGTTGTGCCAACCCGAGCATAGCGAGCGGGGGCGCTGGTGGTCTCTAAATACCGTGGGTCCCCGGCTCAGTGTCTAACTAGCAAGATGGATTATTTTTAGTGAAGAAATTACTACAATAGTTGATTACTGAAGAATAAACAGAAACAACATGTCTGGATACTAAGCATAACACAAGTGCTGTACATGTCTGGATACTAAGCATACACAAGTGCTGCACATGCCTGCATACTAAGCATAACACAAGTACTGCACATGTCTGGATACTAAGCATAACACAAGTGCTGTACATGTCTGTATACTAAGCATAACACAAGTGCTGTACATGTCTGGATATTAAGCATACACAAGTACTGCAAATGTCTGTATACTAAGCATAACACAAGTGCTGTACATGTCTGGATACTAAGCATACACAAGTGCTGCACATGTCTGCATACTAAGCATAACACAAGTGGTGTACATGTCTGGATACTAAGCATAACACAAGTGCTGTACATGTCTGGATACTAAGCATAACACAAGTGCTGCACATGTCTGGATACTAAGCATAACACAAGTGCTGCACATGTCTGGATACTAAGCATAACACAAGTGGTGTACATGTCTGGATACTAAGCATACACAAGTACTGCAAATGTCTGTATACTAAGCATAACACAAGTGCTGTACATGTCTGGATACTAAGCATACACAAGTGCTGCACATGTCTGTATACTAAGCATAACACAAGTGCTGCACATGTCTGGATACTAAGCATACACAAGTGCTGTACATGTCTGTATACTAAGCATAACACAAGTGCTGCACATGTATACTAAGCATAACACAAGTGCTGTACATGTCTGGATACTAAGCATAACACAAGTACTGCACATGTCTGTATACTAAGCATACACAAGTACTGCACATGTCTGTATACTAAGCATACACAAGTGCTGTACATGTCTGTATACTAAGCATAACACAAGTGCTGTACATGTCTGCATACTAAGCATAACACAAGTGCTGCACATGTCTGCATACTAAGCATAACACAAGTACTACATGTCTGGATACTAAGACGTACACAAGTGCTGCAAGCTCAGTGATCCACTTGCTACAGCTGAGCATAATGCAAACTTGCACAAAAAGTATGTACAGGAATAATAATAAACTAGAGTTCGGCGTGGCAGAGGTTAAAAGTCCATGTGGAGGTGGCAGAGGTTAAAAGTTCATGTGGAGGTGACAGAGGTTAAAAGTTCATGTGGTGGTGGCAGAGGTTAAAAGTTCATGTAGAGGTGGGAGGTGACAGAGGTTAAAAATCTGTGGAGGTGACAGGTTAAAAGTTCACGTGGAGGTGACAGGTTAAAAGTTCATGTGGTGGTGGCAGAGGTTAAAAGTTCATGTAGAGGTGGGAGGTGACAGAGGTTAAAAATCTATGTGGAGGTGACAGGTTAAAAGTTCACGTGGAGGTGGCAGAGGTTTAAAGTTCATGTGGAAGTGACAGGTTAAAAGTCTGTGGAGGAAAAGTCTATGTGGAGGTGACAGAGGTTAAAAGTTCATGTGGTGGTGGCAGAGGTTAAACGTTCATGTGGAGGTGACAGAGGTTAAAAGTCTATGTGGAGGTGACAGGTTAAAAGTTCATGTGGAGGTGGCAGAGGTTAAAGTTCATGTGGAGGTGGCAGGTTAAAAGTTCATGTGGATGTGGCAGAGGTTAAAAGTTCATGTGGAGGTGACAGAGGTTAAAAGTCTATGTGGAGGTGACAGAGGTTAAAAGTTCATGTGGAGGTGACAGGTTAAAAGTTCACGTGGAGGTGGCAGAGGTTAAAGTTCATGTGGAGGTGGCAGAGGTTAAAAGTTCATGTGGAGGTGACAGAGGTTAAAAGTTCATGTGGATGTGGCAGCGGTTAAAAGTTCATGTGTAGGTGGCAGAGGTTAAAAGTTCATGTGGAGGTGACAGAGGTTAAAAGTTCATGTGGATGTGGCAGCAGTTAAAAGTTCATGTGGAAGTGACAGGTTAAAAGTCTGTGGAGGAAAAGTCTATGTGGAGGTGACAGAGGTTAAAAGTTCATGTGGTGGTGGCAGAGGTTAAACGTTCATGTGGAGGTGACAGAGGTTAAAAGTCTATGTGGAGGTGACAGGTTAAAAGTTCATGTGGAGGTGGCAGAGGTTAAAGTTCATGTGGAGATGGCGGCAGAGGTTAAAAGTTCATGTGGAAGTGACAAGTTAAAAGTTCATGTGGAGGTGACAGGTTAAAAGTTCATGTGGAGGTGGCAGAGGTTAAAGTTCATGTGGAGGTGACAGAGGTTAAAAGTTCATGTGGAGGTGGCAGAGGTTAAAAGTTGATGTGGAGGTGACGGGTTAAAGTTCATGTGGAGGTGGCAGAGGTTAAAAGTTCATGTGGAGGTGGCAGGTTAAAGTTCATGTGGAGGTGGCAGAGGTTAAAAGTTCATGTGGAGGTGGCAGAGGTTAAAAGTCTATGGAGGTGACAGGTTAAAAGTTCATGTGTAGGTGGCAGAGGTTTAAAGTTCATGGAGGTGACAGAGGTTAAAAGTTCATGTGGAGGTGACAGGTTAAAAGTTCGTGTGTAGGTGGCAGAGGTTTAAAGTTCATGTGGAGGTGGCAGAGGTTAAAAGTTCATGTGGAGGTGACAGGTTAAAAGTTCGTGTGGAGGTGGCAGAGGTTAAAGTTCATGTGGAGATGGCGGCAGAGGTTAAAGTTCATGTGGAAGTGACAAGTTAAACGTTCTTATGGAGGTGACAGAGGTTAAAAGTTCATGTGGAGGTGGCAGAGGTTAAAGTTCATGTGGAGGTGACAGAGGTTAAAAGTTCATGTGGAGGTGGCAGAGGTTAAAAGTTCATGTGGAGGTGACAGAGGTTAAAGTTCATGTGGAGGTGGCAGAGGTTAAAAGTTCATGTGGAGGTGGCAGAGGTTAAAAGTTCATGTGGAGGTGACAGAGGTTAAAAGTTCATGTGGAGATGTCTGTATGCACACAGAACTTCCTATGGCAGTCTTGACCACCATAACCGCACCTTACAGTGCGGACAAGTTGTATGATGTGTGTCTCGTGCCTCTGGTGCTTGGCCGGACATGCCACTCCCCCTTTTTGTCTAGACACCTACATATTCCTGCCAGAGTGAGGTGTTGAACTGGTCCAACTGGGCATGGGCAGAGCTGTGGGGATGTCATATGTTCTGGTGTGAAGAGAGAGGATGTCATCTATCAGAGCTGCCAAGGTAAGCATACAAGCTTTCTCCTCGTAGCCCCTGCTGTTGCTCTCAGAGAGGCCGAAGTTTTCTTGAAAATAGTTTACCTATAACTTCATCTCCAGATTTTAGCAAACCTTCATTTCCATTCCAGACCAGAAGTGAATTTTGATGTCACATTTACCCAATTACTGAAGTCCTAGATTCCTGTGTCTGACACCTGCTCTAGAGCAACACTCAGGGCATGCTCAGGTATTTTTTCATATTTTCTACACAAACAATTGAACAGTTGCACCAGCCATTGGTGCTCGCGTCACATAAAGCTTGTGCCAATGAGAGGGTTAATGTAACAAGGAGGAGCGCTAACAACTGCTCTCCGCATGAATTTTGTATATGGTAAGGAAGGTGACTGATTTTGCGCAGTTTCTAATCTCCGTGAATATGTAAAATAATCGTGTTCCGCTCGATTAATATGGTCTCATTATGTAGAACTCAATCTCCTTTGCCCATTCTACATGTATATGATAATTGAACCCCATTGGGGGGGGGGGAACTGGGAGACTTTGCTGCAGTGTGTGCGGTCATGCTTGTGATTTCGATGTTTTATTAATTTTGTTCCAGATGTTGATGATGACAAGTGGATGTATTACATCATGTAAGTATGGATCATCATATCTCCATGGCGATGTGGTTACGTTTCGTGCACCAAACAAAAAATGAAGTTGTGGGTGTGGCCATCTCTCCCTTTGTTTGGTATTCCTACCCTCGTGTGTTCTGTACCTCATCCACTCCACCTTACCTGACACACCCACCTCTAGAGGACACACCCACCTCTAGATAACACACCTGCCTCTAGAGGACATGCCTGCCTCTAGGTCGCATACATGTACATACCTTTAGGCGACACACCCACCTCTAGAGGACATGCACCTCTAGAGGACATTACCTCTAGAGGACACACCCATCTCTAGAGGACACATGCACCTCTATTTGGCATGCCCCTTTAGTCTTTTGTAGGCCTATTGTTGCCCTCATATGTTCCCACACAGTTTACCCTAGCTAGCCATGGCCTCTATATACAGTCCTGTCACAGAGTATTCCTGATCATCTAAACCCTAGCTGTGGCCTCTATATACAGACCTGTCACAGAGTATTCCTGATCATCTAAACCCTAGCTATGGCCTCTATATACAGTCCTGTCACAGAGTATTCCTGATCATCTAAACCCTAGCTGGGCCTCTATATACAGTCCTATCACAGAGTATTCCTGATCATCTAAACCCTAGCTGTGGCCTCTATATACAGTCCTATCACAGAGTATTCCTGATCATCTAAACCCTAGCTATGGCCTCTATATACAGTCCTGTCACAGAGTATTCCTGATCATCTAAACCCTAGCTGGGCCTCTATATACAGTCCTATCACAGAGTATTCCTGATCATCTAAACCCTAGCTGTGGCCTCTATATACAGTCCTATCACAGAGTATTCCTGATCATCTAAACCCTAGCTGTGGCCTCTATATACAGTCCTGTCACAGAGTATTCCTGATCATCTAAACCCTAGCTGTGGCCTCTATATACAGTCCTGTCACAGAGTATTCCTGATCATCTAAACCCTAGCTGTGGCCTCTATATACAGTCCTGTCACAGAGTATTCCTGGTCATCTAAACCTTAGCTGTGGCCTCTATATACACTCATGTCACAGAGTATTCCTGATCATCTAAACCCTAGCTGTGGCCTCTATATACAGACCTGTCACAGAGTATTCCTGATCATCTAAACCCTAGCTGTGGCCTCTATATACAGTCCTGTCACAGAGTATTCCTGGTCATCTAAACCCTAGCTGTGGCCTCTATATACACTCATGTCACAGAGTATTCCTGGTCATCTAAACCCTAGCTGTGGCCTCTATATACAGACCTGTCACAGAGTATTCCTGATCATCTAAACCCTAGCTGTGGCCTCTATATACAGTCCTGTCACAGAGTATTCCTGATCATCTAAACCCTAGCTGTGGCCTCTATATACAGACCTGTCACAGAGTATTCCTGATTATCTAAACCCTAGCTGTGGCCTCTATATACAGTCCTGTCACAGAGTATTCCTGATCATCCAAACCCAAGCTGTGGCCTCTATATACAGACCTGTCACAGAGTATTCCTGATCATCTAAACCCTAGCTGTGGCCTAGATATACAGTCCTCTCACAGCGTATTCCTGATCATCTAAACCCAAGCTGTGGCCTCTATATACAGTCCTGTCACAGAGTATTCCTGATCATCTAAACCCTAGCTGTGGCCTCTATATGTCACAGAGTATTCCTGATCATCTAAACCCTAGCTGTGGCCTCTATATACAGACCTGTCACAGAGTATTCCTGATCATCTAAACCCTAGCTGTGGCCTCTATATACAGTCCTGTCACAGAGTATTTCTGATCATCTAAACCCTAGCTGTGGCCTCTATATACAGTCTTGTCACAGAGTATTCCTGATCATCTAAACCCTAGCTGTAGCCTCTATATACAGTCCTGTCACAGAGTATTCCTGATCATCTAAACCCTAGCTGTGGCCTCTATATACATGCCTGTCACAGAGTATTCCTGATCATCTAAACCCTAGCTGTGGCCTCTATATACAGTCCTGTCACAGAGTATTCCTGATCATCTAAACCCTAGCTGTGGCCTCTATATACAGTCCTGTCACAGAGTATTACTGATCATCTAAACCCTAGCTGTGGCCTCTATATACAGTCCTGTCACAGAGTATTCCTGATCATCTAAACCCTAGCTATGGCCTCTATATACAGTCCTGTCACAGAGTATTCCTGATCATCTAAACCCTAGCTGTGGCCTCTATATACACTCATGTCACAGAGTATTCCTGATCATCTAAACCCTAGCTGTGGCCTCTATATACAGTCCTGTCACCGAGTATTCCTGATCATCTAAACCCTAGCTGTGGCCTCTATATACAGTCCTGTCACAGAGTATTCCTGATCATCTAAACCCTAGCTGTGGCCTCTATATACAGACCTGTCACAGAGAATTCCTGATCATCTTAACCCTAGCTGTGGCCTCTATATACAGTCCTGTCACAGAGTATTCCTGATCATCCAAACCCTAGCGTAGCCCTAATCCTCATTGTCGCTTTGCTGAATCCCTAGCCCTGGCTGTGGTGGCCCAAGGGGGGTGGATATCATGTGCCAGAGAGGTGGACACTAAGTGCCAGGTGTGTGGATACTAAGTGCCAGAGGGGTGGACACTACATGTAAGTGTCCAGGGGTGAACAGTGTAAGTGCCAGACGGGATGGACACTAAGTGCCAGAGGGTGGACACTAAGTGCCAGAGGGTGGACACTAAGTGCCAGAGGGGTGGACACTAAGTGTCCAGGGGTGAACAGTATAAGTGCCAGACGGGATGGACACTAAGTGCCAGAGGGTGGACACTAAGTGCCAGAGGGTGGACACTAAGTGCCAGAGGGGTGGACACTAAGTGCCCAGGGGTGAACAGTATAAGTGCCAGAGAGGTGGACACTAAGTGCCAGAGGGTGGACACTAAGTACCAGAGGGGTGGACACTAAGTGCCAGAGGAGCAGACACTAAGTGCCAGAGGGATGGAAACTAAGTGCCAGAGGTGGACACTAAGTGCCAGAGGGTGGACACTAGTGCCAGAGGGGTGGACACTAAGTGCCAGAGGGGCAGACACTAAGTGCCAGAGGGGTGGACACTAAGTGCCAGAGGGATGGACACTAAGTGCCAGAGGGGTGGACACTAAGTGCCAGAGGTGGACACTAAGTGCCAGAGGGATGGAAACTAAGTGCCAGAGGTGGACACTAAGTGCCAGAGGGATGGACACTAAGTGCCAGAGGGTGGACACTAAGTACCAGAGGGTGGACACTAAGTGCCAGAGGGGTGGACACTAAGTGCCCAGGGGTGAACAGTATAAGTGCCAGAGAGGTGGACACTAAGTAATGTGTCTTCCCAGTAGTATCATGTATGTGATTTAGAAAACCAGACACTGACCAATCAGATTGCTCTATTCTTGTCAACTCTACTCGAAGTGTTAATACAGTCCTGGCCATTGCAGGCACTGCTGACTCCTCAAGCTCATTCTAATGATGGAAAGAAAAGACCAGATTTGTAGTGCTCACTCAACGACTATGTCTCTCCTCTTACACACTGCTATGCTTCTTCTTGGTGCATATCTCTCTGCTGCCCTACATTCATCCCTGACCTCCCTCCCTTCTCGCAGGTTAGAAAAGAGGCACGTCGCTGGCAAGCTGCTCTACTCCACCATAGGCTACACTACTGTGTACAGTTTCTATGCATATCCGGACAAAGTGAGACCAAGGCTTAGTCAAATGCTCATTCTACCTCCATTTCAGAGGAAGGGGCATGGAGGTGAGGAGCCTGTCTTCCTTAACCTTGTCCCTTCCCCCTCCATCCCTGTCTCTCTTTCTTCCATCCATCATTTGTCTCTTTCTTCCAATTCTTTCTTCAATTTCCCTCTATATACCTGCCCTCTCCTTCTTTATCCGTCCCTTCCTCCATCCCCTCCCCATCCTTCTCCCCTCTCCCCTCTTCCCTCACTCCCTTATTTTGTCTTCTCTTTCTCGTGCTCTTACTCTCTCTCCCCTCACTTCATCCTGCCAAGCCCCTCCTACTCCTCCAACGTCCTCCCGCCCTCCCACTGCCTCCATTTCCTCCCAGCCTTCCCACTCTCCTTCCCACCCTCCCATTCTTCTTCTTCCCACCTCCCACTCTCCTTCTTCCCACCCTCCTACTCTCCTTATTCTTCCACCCTCCCACTCTCCTTCTTCCACCCTCCCACCCTTCTTTCCCCACAGCTCATCTACTACAGTCTGTCTATGATGACCTCATACCCAATCCAAAAGTTGTTGACATCACTATTGAAGATCCATCGGAAGAGTTTTGTGCCCTAAGGGATTTTGTAGACTGTCAGAATGCCCTCAAGCTAAGAAGCTTCAGACCTCCCACGGTTCACCGACCGTATGCCGAGTCAGCAGAAGCAGAGTGCAGGGCGAAACTAAAACTCCAGAAAGTAAGTTAGATTAGTCAACAAAAACTAGTGTTATAGAGTGTTACAATGTCAGTGTTAACAATGTTACACTGAGAATTCCCAATTAACATTTCATTCGATGTCGTTTGATTTGTGATGTCGTTGAGAAATAAATGCGGGCTTACACGTAAACCAGGCATGGTCGTCATACAGGACATAACGATGGTCGAGAGGCCCGGCAGGCGGCAGATTCTAAGCAAGACGTTTGCCTGGCTGCGCTGTGCAAGCGAGAATGATGGTTTAATAACTGATGATCCCTTACCAGATAGCAGAACAAGCCGGCCTGAAATAAGACGAACAACAAACCAAGATCCTAATAACCCCCGCAAGCCCTCCTAAACTACTCCCCCATTGGCCCTCATACCAAATAATAATAATTTGCTGCACGTGTATGTAGGTGAGAATTGCTGCGCGGCAGACAGGGCAGGATGATGGTAGGCTCGAGCTTATATGCACCCACTCAATGGCTAGCATTCATCACTCGCTTCATTGTGTCTATGGCACAATTGTTTTCACAATGCCATTTCAGTTAAAGTCGCCTTTTCTGAAACTACCCCACGACAGGGATAGGGAGTTGGTGTATAGAGAACTACATGTTACACTGAATGAGTATAACCGTGTCACTGCTACACGGAATGATGTTGGATATTGATTCATGTTACACCGAATGATGTTGAGTGATGTTTCACTGTATCACACTGTATCACGTAACGCTGAATGATCAGTCCATCACCTCTGGATTGAAATCATAGAAGTTCAATCAAAATTTCCATGAGTTTAAGATCACACAATGTTACACTAACTCTCCAAGCATCGTATGATTAAAGCATTTCTTTTGGTCCACTACTTTGAGTTTCTGGTGTCTCCAGGAAGTCTAGATGGTTAGTGTTCTTCAAAAGCATACTGCACGTATGTACATATGCCTCTTGTGGTTTAATTAACAGAGAATAGTTTCTAATATGCATGTACTCGGTAGCTTATATATATATATACATGTAGTGGGTGTGGCTATCCCAAAGAAATGGTAAATGATATTCAAAATTTTATTTTACTATATGAAAGTGCATGGAATACATTTGTTGTTTACTTGGTTTTGAAAATGATATCGTCCAGATGGCGGCCTCTATTCGCGATACACAATTTGTAGTCTGAAGTTTTGCATCACCTGGCAAGTTATTTCCAGCGGTATTTCTGCAATTTGCTTCAATTCGTCAATGGTTGTTGGTCGATGTTCGTAGACCTCAGCTTTCAGGTAACCCCAGAGAAAATAACCACAAGGGATCAGACGAGCATAGGCCATCTAACATCAACGTGTAAGGATATCAAGTGTCCTGGAAACAGTTCTCTCAAAACTTCCATTGATCTTCTCGCTATGTGAGAGGTGGGGCTCCATCCTGTTGAAAAAAATGGATTTCCAAGTTCGGTGAGTTTTGACTCCAGAAAGTGGAGTTACTGTAACCGTTTGGCCTACCTCCTCAAAAAAGTGAGTGCCCCCAACACCAAAACCTGCAACTGCGTACTAAACAGTAACCCGTTCACAGTGTAGAGGTCTTTCATGAAGCTGTTGAGGATTGGTTTCCGTGCAGCAAAAATTCTGCTTGTTGACGTAGCCAGATAGATGAAAGTGGGCTTCGTCACTTGTGAGGAGAATTGGAACATTTTGAAGGATATTCTCACATCATGCCATGGAGTTTTCCCAGTCGCGTTCGTAAAGTTCTTGAACAACCATCATTTGTACGGATGGAACTTGAGATCAGTGTGTAAAATTCTCCTGACAGTTCGAACAGACAATGCCAAAACAGAAAACAGAAGCATGTTTATGGCTGAACGTTTAGTAGGTGATGGCAAAACAGACTGTCTCACAGCTTGGACATTTTCAGGAGTTCGAACGTTCCGAGGTCTTCCAGATGATTTTCTTTTTAAAGCTAAACCTGTAGCCCTGAAAGCAATATGGGTTTTCAGTCTGGAACAGCATCATTTCAACCAAGCCTGAAGTGGATACGAAAAGCTCTCAGCATTGCAATCACAGATTCACCATTCTTGATAAACGTTTCAACAGAAAACTCGCAGTGCACACCGGTCCAATGCATGATGGCAACTGAAACGGTAAGACATTAGCTACAGGAAGACACTGCTACCACCTGCCTAACTTCACTAGCGCCCACCAATGACCGTGTAAAATGTGGGAGGTTTCACTGCCCCAAGTGGAACCTCCGTTAACGGATACTCCCAATAGTGGACACTACCTTATAATGGACAGAGGCAGATGCACCGATAGATATTTCCATAGGAATAGTGCTTAGAAAAGCCCCTGAATACCGGACAACCTCCCATTTCCGAACAACGGTCACCACCCAGGCACCGAATAAGTTTTTAAATATGAAGCGACTCCTCTCCAATGGACATCGGGCGTGGCAGTGGGTGTGGCCAGGTGATTAATCTTCGTCCCTTGGGACCATCACATCCCAGTGCAGAACTAATGGCAGTCTAATGGCAGTAAAATGAGGAAAGAATTACTGAAAAATTATTATTGCCATGGTCAAAACAACATGATGCTCATATAGTAAGCTATGGAGCAGATGGGGCTAGCTACAAGTCCACTTGCATGTAGAGACTCTGTTTTTTCTGTCACTCGATCAGTGTAAGGCTTGGGTCCATAAAAACAGTATGTACAAGGGATCTCCAAACCATATCCAGCTCCTCTGTTGATTCTGTCACCGGTGACCTCAGCAAAGCCTTTATTGAAGCTCCTCAGAAACTGAGAGATGGCAGAGGCAATGTTGTAGGGAATGCAGCCAACAACAACACCCTCTCTCATCACTGCAACAGCAGGTTAGTCACAACTGTTAGTTGACTCCCTTCTGAGAAGCAATACTTCTCCAATGACAGGAGTCCATACTTATTTATAGACATGATTGCCTCTGATGTATGAGTCTACTTCTGAGTCACTGCCTAATGGCTGAGAGGCCATCTAGCTAGAGAATCTAGTCAGCTCATTTGACAGTTCTTTGAGTCAGACATCTTGAGTGAAGCTAATCTATAGGCGGGCTGCTGAAGTCAGGTAATGGCATGTTCTAAAAAAAAGGATTCATCTCTCCTTGGAGAAGAAGGTGGATGTAATCAATGAACAAAGAAGCATCCTGGAATTACTGTGCACACTCTTGGAGAAAAGTTGAGTTGTGGTAAGACACAAATTTCAGATATACTGAGGAGCAGTGAGAGTATCTTAGCCATGTATGAATCCAATGCGTCAACTTGCAAAAACCTTCGAGTTTCAGGGTATTCTAATGTGAATGCATTGTACCAATGATATGTGATGGCCTGTTCTCTCAACTTGCTGAGAAGGCCAGAGAAATTGCTGTAGTTTTAGGCAAGGCAGGGAACCAATGGTTGGCTAACAAGGTGGAAGAAGCAGTACAATATAAGGAGTGGTTGCAAGTGGTGAATCTGGTGATGTATGAGGGGAGACTATCACGTACTGGAAGGGGAGGCTGCCTGAGATTGTGAAAGAATATAAAAAGGAAGACATTTATAATCTAGATGAGACTGGATGCTTTTGGAAAACACTCCCTGATCGTTTGGACAGAAAGGAAAGCAATGCTGGGGTGGGGGAAAGAGTAAGCAGAGATTCACAGTAACCTTCATAGTGAGTGCAGCTGGTGAAAAGGAAACTCCAATTGTCATCTGGAAATATGAAAAACCTAGGTGTTTCTGAGGTTTTGATACATGTGGTCTTCCTGTTCAGTATTATCACCAGAAAAAGGCGTGGATGACGAGAAATGCAAAATTACAGCCATTAGATTTGGGAATTATCCAGAATTTCTAATGTTATTACTGTCGGCTATTTCCTCGTTATGTTTTAGCGAAGATTGCTGCATGCAGCTGTGCAACAGAAGTAGTCAAATGTATCCATGTCCTCACAGCAATTCGATGGGTAGCTCTAGCGTGGAAAGAAGTAAAGATGGAAACTATAATTAAGTGTTTTAAAAGTGGAGGTATTCTTAACAATGATTTATACCTGAGCAGCTTAAATGAAGAGGACGACCCATTTCATGATCTCGATACAACCCATGAAATACCAGCATTGATTTCTAAGACAATGGGTAGTGCTGACAGTTGTTCAGCTGAGGAGTATATGAATGAAGATAACTGTCTCTTTGTTTGTGCTGACATTGATGATGACACATGGGAAGAAAACTTCTTAGTTGAAACAGAAGATGCTGACGAAAATCAATCTGATGAAGAAGATGAAAATTTACAGACACCTCCCCCAAAATAAAGGGCTATAAAGAAGCACTTGAGTCACTGGAAGGTGTTAAAGATTTTCTAGAGAGCCGTGGGTGCCTTGATGAAGCTACTTGTGCGCAAGTTCATTAGTTGATAAAAGTTGCTTCTAGGCAAACTGTCCGTGTCACACAAGCTACAAAATAAACTGAGAATGTTTATGCTGGTGTCTGCATGGCCTTCAACAGAGAGAATAAAGAAGCCTCCCAATAAAGGACAACCTCCGAATGGACAAAGAGGTATGTCCCAACTTGTCCACTATTCAGAGGTTCCACTGTATATACATGTATATGTGTATATATATGGAGTAATTTTGACAAGAATGATCGATTTCATACATATATATACTGTATATGTATATACATGTATGTATATGTATACATATATATATATAATGTATTATATACATGTATGTATATATATATATATATATATATATATGTACACATAATTATACATACATGTATATATAATATATGTATATACATGTATATACATATATATATATATAAGTATATATATACAAGTATGTATATATATATATATACATGTATATATATACATGTATATAATATATATTGCTTGCCTTTACAATTCCATGGTGTTCCTTTTTATTTACAAACAGACAACTATATATATATATATATATATATTGGGTTGCTTGCATACACAGATCACATAATTTGTGGACCCTTTACCTTTTTATAATACTGTTTATTGGTGACCTGATGTAAAGGGCCAGCTTGTGGTTGGATGGATTATTCATGAGATAGTTATGCCACTAATCTCTTGAGGCATATAAATTTGTTTTTCGAATTGGTGTATATTTCAGAGGCAAGCATTGCACGTGTACGAGATTCTTCGTCTCCAGGCCACCAACCGGAGTGACTTAGAACAGTACAAGGAGTACAGACTAGTAGTAAAGAACAGAGTCAACGGACCATATCAGGTGACCAGTTAGTTAACACAGTGTTGTTGTTGTTGCTGTTGTTGTTGGACCAACCAACATGCATGTACATGTATGTATGTATTATGGATCTACTGCTCAACATTGTAGCATCTCATAATTATTGCACAGTAGCTGAGCAAAGCAAGATATGTATAGGACAGTATAAGTCGTCTTGCCCTAGCCAGCTCAGCAGATGTCTGGGGCAGTGTAAGTCTTGCCCTAGTTTGCTCGGCAGATGTCTGTGTAAGTCTTGCCCTAGCTTGCTCGGCCGATGTCTGGGGCACATGTAAGTCTTGCCCTAGTTTACTCAGCGGATGTCTGTGGCAGTAAGTCTTTTTTTGCCCTAGTTTGCTCGGCGGATGTCTGTGGCAGTAAGTCTTGCCCTAGTTTGCTCGGCGGATGTCTGTGGCAGTAAGTCTTGCCCTAGTTTGCTCGGCAGATGTCTGGGGCAGTAAGTCTTGCCCTAGCTTGCTCGGCGGATGTCTGGGTCAGTAAGTCTTGCCCTAGTTTGCTCGGCAGATGTCTGGGGCAGTAAGTCTTGCCCTAGCTTGCTCGGCAGATGTCTGGGGCAGTATGTCTTGCCCTAGTTTGCTCGGCGGATGTCTGGGGCAGTATAAGTCTTGCCCTAGCTTGCTCGGCAGATGTCTGGGGCAGTGTATGTCTTGCCCAGTGTATGTCTTGCCCTAGCTTGCTCGGCGGATGTCTGGGGCAGTATAAGTCTTGCCCTAGCTTGCTCGGCAGATGTCTGGGGCAGTAAGTCTTGCCCTAGCTTGCTTGGCGGATGTCTGTGGCAGTGTAAGTCTTGCCCTAGTTTGCTCGGCGGATGTCTGTGGCAGTAAGTCTTGCCCTAGTTTGCTCGGCGGATGTCTGTGGCAGTAAGTCTTGCCCTAGTTTGCTCGGCGGATGTCTGTGGCAGTAAGTCTTGCCCTAGTTTGCTCGGCGGATGTCTGTGGCAGTAAGTCTTACCCTAGCTTGCTCGGCGGATGTCTGTGGCAGTAAGTCTTGCCCTAGCTTGCTCGGCGGATGTTTGTGGCAGTAAGTCTTGCCCTAGCTTGCTCGGCGGATGTTTGTGGCAGTAAGTCTTGCCCTGGCTTGCTCGGCAGACTGGGGGGTTGCTGGTCTTGCTCGGGAGACGTCGGGGATTTGCTCTACACCATACATACGTACAGGTGTTTTTTTATTACTTATTTTAATTATATTGAACAAAAAATAGTTAGCTTTTTAGTTATTTATTTATTTATTGTTAATTATATAAGTATATGTGTTAATTAGGTGTTAATGAACTTGGTATGTTGTGTTTGCTGTTTGCTCAATTATGTAAAATATAAAAAATAAATATATATTAATTTTAAAAATAATTTAAAATTATATATATATTAATTAAAAAAAGATATATTAATTAAAAAAAAGATATATATATATTTTTTATCTACATAATGTAGACACAATCTGTGCTCACAGAAGTGGAGAAGGGACTGTGAGGGTGTGTGTGTGTGCTTGGCTCTCACTTGCTGTGTGAGAGACTACCATGTGTATACATGTACAAGGCTATAGCAGTAGTTGGAGTGGAGTTGGTATGTGATAGGAGGATGGAGACAGACACACTGTAGCAATGATAATAACTGCTTTATTTTGGACTGTAATTGCTCTCTGGCTTTCTAGCCCCAGGCTATACATCAGCTGCAAAGACCCCTTGGATCAACAAGCCCATCCCTCGGTTTCATGAGGCAGCGAAGAGACGATGGGGGAGCCCAAGACCAGCACCCGATCATCTCTAGCCCTAGGCCATGACCAAGCAGCTCCTACCGTGAACTGTTAGCATGAACGTTGCTGAAGGAAATCCATTGTGGATTTCCTTTGTAAAAAAAAATTCAATTTCATACACTGGACAGCAAATGAAATTTATTGTCAAAACCAACTCTCAGTTGACGTAGCTGATATAATAGCTCGCTCAACAACAATCATTAGATTTTCTTCTCGACGTTTCGGCTGATGCCCTCACCTTCACCAGGGATTCCTGGTGAAGGTTAGGTCCTTCGCTTCATCAGGGATTCCTGGTGAAGGCTAGATGCCCTCGCCTTCATCAGAGATTCCTGGTGAAGGTTAGGTCCTTCGCTTCATCAGGGATTCCTTGTGAAGGCTAGATGCCCTCACCTTCATCAGGGATTCCTGGTGAAGTCTAGATGCCCTCGCCTTCATCAGGAAGGAGAATGTTGAGATTTACTTTACGAGGAAAATGCTAATTACAGAATCAACATTCTGGTGCTCTTCGGGTATTCCTTCTCTGCTCCCTTAGCAAGAGCAAGGTTTCATTCCTCTTTAAAATTTAGGACATTAATTTGACTGACAGTCTTGAACATGAAAAACAACAATAATGAAATGTCAACAGGCACTAATAAGTGTATATCAACTAACTGTGTCCTATAATGCTCAGGATTCCACGATTTTTCTCACTTCAAAAACTTCATCAAAGTTTACCGAGGATAGTTCTGGACTTTAATTGCTATCCTCATGAGCTGAGAACAAGTTAGCATCATTCAACGTAGTCTTGTTTTAATTTGCTTCACGCGGCTCTGGACTGCAGCTGTTCCTACGGGAAGAAGGAGAAGATGTTGAGAAGCTTGAACATCTCTGGAAAGATTCAAGTGTAAGCTGCAGATGCTTCCATGTGCACTTTTACTTCTTGCAAGGTTGGCGGTTTGGTAGTCTTCTTGTCTTCCATTACCAACTTTGTTTTGTGCATAAACACTCTTGAACAAGCGCCACTCAACAAGAATCTCATCCTCGTCAATAAGCGGTGGCGAGGGGAAAGTGACACACCTCCAATATCAACTGTTGTCTGGGGTGCAATAAACTTCAGCCAAAGCTGCTACTTCCTTTAAACCATAATCTGGTAGAACTCCTTCTTCTGTAGGAAGTGCTGCTGGATTGAAAACAGGAGGATACAAGGAGATCTACAGCTTCACCTGAGAATCGGTCATTTATGTTGTGCAGTAAAGAGTTGATGTAGGGAAGAGCACATTGGCATGGTAACCAGTTAGGGTTTGTGGACCAGCACCTCCCACGTAGCTACGAGCCAAGCAGCTGCTTGTGACCGTGATTTCGTGAATGTTCTCCGGTTTGTCAACCAGAGTCATCACTTCAGAACACCATTCAGCTTTGTCTTCCCTTAGTTGCTCAAGCTCTTTAAGGATGCTTTCAAGAACTACAGGATATGACTCATGTTAATCCAAATATAGTGAAACCTCCCTTATCCGGTCTCCCAATATACGGGAACCTCCTTCTACCAGGCAGTAAAAGCTTAAAACTCCCCTTTACCGATCACGCTAAAACGATCCCTACCGATCACGCTAAAACGATCCCTACCGACTTTCTGTCTCGTGTCTGCAGCAATGTCAGAGAAGTGTGGGGGGGGGGGGGGGAAGAGGTGTCACAATGTGGTAACATTAGAAAAGAAGCTGGAGATTATTTAGTGAGCTAAAGAAAGGCAAAGGTTAGTCTCCAGTGGCATGATACTCCCAAGTCCACCATTGCTGATATATAGAAGGGGAATGAAAAGATTGAGAGGCATGTTTCAGCCAATGACTGTACCTCTTATGCTAAGAAGAGATGCATTGTAAAACAAGCTAACTTTGAGAAGCTGGACAAAGCTGCTTACATCTGGTTCATTCAGCAACGATCCAAGGGTGCTCCTGTGTCTGGACCAGTTCTGCAAGAGAAGGCATTGCAGCTGTACAATATTCTCTATCCAGACAGAGATGTAGAATCTTTCAAGGCTAGCTCTGGTTGGTTGCATAAATTCTCTTGCAGACATCGAATTAGATGTGTTCTGGTTGGTTGCATAAATTCTCTTGCAGACATGGAATTAGATGTGTATCCCTTCAAGGAGAATGACTCTCTGCTGATGCTTCAGCTGTGCATGATTTCAAAGAAAATTACTGGGTAAAGATGGAAGAGGAAGGATACACTCTAAGCCAAGTTATTAATGCAGATGAGACTGGATTGTGGAGGTGACTCATGCCTTCCAGGACTCTCGCACACTGTCAGTGCGGAAAGGGAAGCTAAAAATTTCAAAAAATCAAAAGAAAGAGTTAGCATATTAGCTGTTCTAATGCTGCTGGCAGGCTGCCATTGGGGTTTGTATACACAAACCCCGTTGCTTCAAGCATATGGACATGAGCTCTCTCCCTGTGTACTATATATTACTCTCAAAAAAAAAAGGCTTGGAAGGATTCCACATTGTTTACATCACGAGAGGTTTGTGCCTTATGTTAAGAAATTTTGTTAAGACAATATTATTACCAACACCTTTCTGGAGCCAGGTAGCTCAGCGTGGTCACAAGCCACTCTTCCATTTGGGGGTCTGGGGATCCGCAGCGCCGTTGAAGTCGCTCCCTCTGCTTTTCTGGCCTCAACTTTTTCTTTGTCTGAGCTGGTCAACGCCATCCTTCCCCCATCCTTCAGGTCACTACCTGCTCCTTTCGTGGTCGAGGCGCAGTCATGCTGGTCAGTGGGACATGATCACCAGCCTCCTGAGGGTGCTGCTGCTTGCAAGCAGAAGTGGTGGGACAGTTTGCGGGCTGCTTCTGCTGCTGAACGACTGCTACAGGGTGCAGAAAATGATGAGGAGCGTGCCCGTCTTCTCTCAGTGTCCACCAAGGAGTCGGGTGCCTGGCTGAGGGTATTGCCTATGACAGCTCTAGGCCTGCGGATGGATGACAACACTGTGAGGGTTGCTGTGGGTCTGCGCTTGGGAACAGCAGTCTGTGGGCCCCACTCCTGCCACCTTTGTGGGACTGCTGTTGATGCCCTAGGTAGGCATGCCCTCAGCTGTAGGCGGAGTGTGGGAAGACATCAACGGCATGCGGCAGTGAACGACATCATCAAACGAGGTTTGGCGGCTGCTCATCTTCCCTCCAGGCTAGAGCCTTCGGGCCTTTTGAGATCAGATGGCAAGAGACCGGATGGTGTGACACTGGCCCCATGGAAGTCTGGCTGTTTGTTGACTTGGGATGCTACCTGCCCAGATACATTTGCTTTGTCATACAGAGCACATGCCACCCAAGAGCCAGGGAGGGTCGCTGAAGCAGCAGAGGAACGGAAAAGCGATAAGGGGAGCTTCCACCAGGCCACGTGTTCTCGCCCATAGCCATTGAGACCTTGGGGGCAATTGGCCCGAAGTCACTGGCCTTTTTGAAGGAGCTCGGATACCGAATTAAAACAGAGTCGGGCGAGCCCAAATCGACAGAGTACCTGCTCCAGAGACTATCTGTGGCAGTCCAGTGGGGGAACTGCACGTCTGTACTGGGCAGCACAGGCATCTGACACCTCATCATATTGTTTTATGTTATTAGTACTATACTGTATATTATAATTATAGAGTATCTTCCTTCCAGAACAATATTTTATGTCTTCAATTATAATTGTAGCTGTATATAAAATCTTATTACTTCTTGATCAGTAAACATTTTACAGTCCAGGGATGGAAAAGTTAGCACTATGTTTCTGCCTCCCAATACTACCTCGATTCTTCAGCCGATGGATCAGGAAGCAATGAAGAGGCCATACAAAAAGTTTATTTTACGCCATCTCATTCTTGAGAAAGAAGCATCCTCTCTCTCTGTTCCTGAACTCATGAAGCAGCTAACAATAAAGGATGCTTTGTACTGGTGTGCCAAGGCATGGGAGGAAGGGACATTTGACGGTTTGGCGAAGGGATGTAACATGTAACAAGCTCCTTCGTCCTTCCAAAGTGGGTAGTTCTCATGTTGCGATTGATGGTGCAGTCGATGATGGTTCAGCTGATAGTGATGGTTCTTATGTATATGTACAGCTCTTGGTTCTTCTGATAGAGCAGATGATGGTTCTGGTAGTCCAGCTGATGGTTCCTCCCATTGTGTAGCTACAAGCCACGATGATGATACAACTGGGTTTTTTTCTGGTGGATTGAAGATATGGAGTTTAGAGATATTTTTCAACAGTTGGGCTACAGTCCAAGACTAGCTTGAAGAAGACACAGAAGACCCTGGATACCAACTAATGACAGACGATGAAATTGTGAGTGAGGTCGTTGGTGAAAGAGCAATCAATGATTCTTTCTCTAGTGGTGATGATTAGATGCCCAAAGTTCAGTGTCAGACACAAAAGCATACGAGGCTTTCCATGTAGCGTTGAACTGGCTTGAGTCTCAAGGTGATACAGACCCCGTTCAGCTCCTTCTTGTAAAGAAATGGAGAGATACTGCTGTGTGAGTGGAGAACCTAAAACAGAACACCATAACATCTTGCTTTAAAAAACTGAGAATTGAAATGACATGTGTACACAACATTATTAGTGGTTGTGTGTATGTACAATACATGTGTACTAATTAATAATGGAAATTTCTTAGGAAATTCTAAGTTACGGGCACCCCTTGGACCCACGCTGCCCGGATAAGGGATATTTCACTATACATTACAATAACAATAATAGTACTCGTATGTATTACTCAACTGATTCTAAATGATGCCATGCTTTTTCATCATATCTGTTGTCTAGAAGGAACAGAAATATGTGAAGAAACTACAGAACATAATGGATCCAACTGAACTGGCCATGACACACCCCCAAATATCACATGACGAGCATGTGATGCAACTCGACCAGACTTACAAAATGCTAGAGGAAGATTATCTCAAGATCTTGAGAAAACTTGCTAGCAGTCCTGAAATATAACTGATTTTTTTAAACATACTTCTTTGTTTTTTAAACTAATACATGTACTGATTGCAATGTGTCATAAGTGATGATTGTTAATTAATAAGCAGAGCGTATAATTATTATCATCAGTAACTTCTATTGCTGCTATATAGTTCCCACAGCACTTCCAGTTTATCAATTTACCCTATAGTCGTACTAATATTGTTGCTAGGCTAATATTGTTGCTAGGTATACATTGGAGTGTTATATAGTTGTACTCTAGTATATATATACCCTAAGCAAATGCAATAAAGGGCTTCTCCTGAATATGAACTCCAGCTAATATCGTTGTAGGGGGATTAATAATCAATGACATGCTTGCCCGAAGAGTTTATATTAAGTCCGAGTTTATTAGTTAAGTTAGTTTTTATTACTTTATTACTTTATTACTTTATTAAGGCCTTTGATTAGTTTAAGGGTATTACGGCCGGCCCGAAGAGTTTATATTAAGTCCGAGTTTATTAGTTAGTTAAGGGGGGACTATACCTGAAACTGGGAGAAAAACGTCTGTTGATTTGGACTGCCCATAACTTTTTTTTAATAATTACTCTGTCCAAATAATATTATGGTCATATTGTTCCTTGATCTATGTGCTTTCCAATGATATAAAAGATTAGTCTATAGGCATATTTTCTCAGAAGATACATGCAGAAATATCAAGGCATTCCAAAAAACTAAACACTTCTGCCCCAACACTCCCCCCTCACCCATACTTACAAACCAAAAGCTGTAAATTGGTCTGTGGTTTGCCTAAAGCTAATAGCTATTATACGGCGGAGACAAAAATTCAATAACTAAACTGGGGGGAGTGGCGCATCCTGCCGTATTAGTGAATACGCGATCTTAACGATAAATCTGCAAAGGTCACCTCTTCTAATCACCATAACTTGACAACCCATCAAGTTAAAAAAAATTTGTCTCGCTCATATAATAGCTATTAGCTTAGGCAAACCACAGACCAATTTACAGCTTTTGGTTTGTAAGTATGGGTGAGAGGGAAGTGTGGGGGCAGAAGTGGTCAGTTTTTTGGAATGCCTTGATATTTCTGCATGTATCTTCTGAGAAAATATGCCTATAGACTAATCTTTTATATCATTGGAAAGCACATAGATCAAGGAACAATATGAGCATAATATTATTTGGACAGAGTAATTATAATAAAAAAGTTATGGGCAGTCCAAATCAACAGACGTTTTTCTCCCAGTTTCAGGTATAGTCCCGGTATAGTCCCTAAGTTAGTTTTTATTACTTTATTACTTTATTACTTTATTAAGGCCTTTGATTAGTTTAAGGCGGCCCGAAGAGTTTATATTAAGTCCGAGTTTATTAGTTAGTTAAGTTAGTTTTTATTACTTTATTACTTTATTAATTATCGGAGAGTATAAATTTTTCTCTACCTCTGACATTCCTTTATTCAATATGTTCATGCTTCTGTCAATTTTGAAATTTGTGTGGAATGATTCTAGCTAGACAGAAGATCTTCCTTTACTAGATCTTCTGAATCGAGTGAAAATACCTCATCATTATCACCATCTTCCAGCTCTTGTCCGCCACTCAAAAGCAACTGTTCATATATAGCCTTCCTGGTCAAATCTGTGGCTGATAACAGGATCAAGACATTTAAAGTAAATCGCACGATAGTAAATTTCTGTGGCTGCAGCTGTCGCTGTGTGGAGGTCTCTTTTATGCAGTAGTATATACTGGCTCTTCAAAATCACATTCATCAGCTTCTTTTGTTATAGTACAGCAAATATGTGCAACGATTGTGCTTTTAACGATAAAAGCATGAAACTTTGTACAGTGCTAAAGCATTATATGAAAAGGATTTTTGGCTATAGGGACATCGCAGATATGTCCTGTGAGAAAAATGGCTACCGTTTTTTCAAAATGACCGTCAATAGTTATAACCGTCAATGCAATAATCACTATAGGAATATGATGTACTGATTATAAACTAACTGTGTCAAGGTAAATATGCTAGAAAGTCATTATGAGATGGAAGAGAAGTTTAGTCAGTGCAATTGCCACCACCAAAGCAAAGTGATGTGCAGCTTTCTTGCACTTGCAGCGACCTCTGCAGCTCTTCTTGCAGCTACATTTTATCAGCTCCCTACAAGCTTGTGCAGCTTCTGGTAATGTTGTCCAGTGTGCTTCCCAGCCTTCGTCGGTCTTCTTCCATCCCCATTCATTTGGTGATGGAAGTTCGGGGGCCTTGATTACCATCTGGGCCCAGCAGTAACCAGCCTGGTAAGCAGCCCTCTTGATGTGCTGGGTAAGTGCAGCCTGCGTAGGTGGCAAACACTCAATTGCCCTCCCTTTCTGGGTGAAGAGCTGTTTCCTAGCCTCATTTACACACTCCTGGCTACTGGAACAGTCGTACAGCAAAATTACGAATCGCTCAAGTGGTCCAAGCCATTCCTGGAAGGTTTGTGGAGTTGGTCTAGCTGCCAAGGCAGAGGATGCTGGAGTCACCTCTTTGTATGCCTTCCAGGTGTCCCACGCAGTTTTCTTGCCTTTGCCTCCAAAGAAAGAAACTGTGTCGCATCCAGTGAAGGCATGGAACACTAGCAATGCAATGCACTTATCAGGACCAAGTACCTTGGCTATTTCATGTGCAGCAAAGAACCGAAAATTCTTCCCAACACCAAAGGCAATCTACAATTCAGCAAGGTCAAGCCGTTGAGCTGATGTTACTGCCAAAACTACAACATCAGTGTCTACTGTGCGTATTGACACTTTGTTGTGTCCATCCCGCACAGCATCCTCCAGATGGAGGAACATGCAGGTGTCAGCCTCCTCATGGGTGCATGGAGCTAGAGACGAGATATCTTGCCGATTCTTACAAATCACATTGACATGATGCGTCGAGATATACTGCTTGCTAGTATCAATGCCGACTGCCATTGTAACCAAATAGGAGAACAACTCAGATTTGTTGTCTGCAATTCGGAGAAATGCCGACCAATTTCCAGGAACTGCACTTGATGGCTCAACACGTCTCCTCACCCCCCTTCCCCTCTTGCTTCGAGCACCAGCCTTCAAGCTGTCAGATATATACTCATCCCAGACAATGTCTAGTCTGGTCACATGCTGAAGCTGTGATGTGATATATGGCCAAAAAATATCAGTTGCATAGTCCTGGAAGGTTTTGGCAGTACGAGGTGGAATTGCAGCACCATCAAGAATGGTGCATGTAACTTCTCCAGTGGGACTATGGGGGACATTGACAGGTGTAAGGTCTTGTAAGCAGCTTAACAAGTCTGACTTTTTCCCTCCTCTCAAAACACCCATCTGCGAAAGTGATGGTGAGCAAGGCTGGTTTTCATGCTGAAAGAACTCGTCAAGGTCACCATCACGAACTTGAGAGGCAATGTATAGCCTGGAAAAGAGAGAGCAGTTGTTCTTCAAGCTTGAAATCTGCTGCTGTTTGCTTGATTTTCCCTTGACTGGAGGCCGACTGAACAAAAGCAGGTTGTTGCGTTTGATCGTATCAGAGATTGGTATTCTCTGGTTGACCAGTCTCTCGTTCACATATGCCTCATATAGTTCAAGCCCTACTTGCTCAATCTGCTGTACTGTGTCTGCATCTGCAATATTCCTGCTGTCCAGCACAAGAAGATCATTGCTGTCCTCAGTGAATGGGTTCCCGATATCTTCCATTGCTGCACTCAGTGCTTTCACATCTCGTGCAAAAGCTACTTGAGTGTGCCTTTTCTGCTCGTGGTGACGGCAATCGCTGTCCTGCTTCTCCATGACTGAACTCTCAAACTCTCCAATCAAATGAGCCATCTCAGGACCAGACACCATCCAACGTCGTAGAGCTGATGGGTTTTCGGTCAGGCCTACAGCTCCACCATCTCCTTTCACTGATGCATTGTTCTGCTCATGTGCATGGTCAATTGCAATCGCAGAAAACGCATGCTTCAACTTCTTCACGGTGAAATTCCCCTTCACAAACTCTTCATAGACGTTGGGATGGCACTCCTTTAGTGAAACCATATCGCGCAAGTGAACTGGCACCCATCTGGAGTAATGGGTATGGTCTAAAGCAAACAACCATGGAACAATCTTTGTCAGGGACTCTATGTAGAGTTGAAAGTTTCCCTCTCGTATGGCTCTCACATAGATCATCAAAGCCAGTTCCAGCTGCAGAATAATGCGCCAGAATTTGAAATGTGGGCATGCAGCAGCCCTATCCGTGCGCCCCTCTTCCATTGACATCACCTCACCTTCAGCTTCTTCTTGTACTTAGCATATGCCTTCTGCAGGAGTAGATAGAGACTACTGGCTGTAACCTGATGGGCCCGTCGGGTACGTGTCACATGCGCTGCTTTCAAGAATGAATTTGCTGTTCCAGGTCCTGCAACACCGGCCTGAGTGAGTGCTCCTGTCCACCCACTGTCTTCCAAAAGATCTCCAAGTACCTTGAGAGTTGCCATCTCAATATGTAGTCCACCAAACATGATTACAAATTGTTTTTCACCGTGACTTTTGGGCCAGGTCCACTGAATCTGCTTTGCAAGCGAATACAGTGGCTGATCACACGCAAGAACTGGAATCTGACCTGGATTCAGGACTTCAACTGCTGTCTTCACAATGTTTATGGAGTGACGGATCATGGCTACTGACTTAACTTGGTCATGGAAGAGAGGTAACATGGAAATGAGAGCCACTTCACTGTCAACAGGTGGTGCTACTTGCTGACTAGCATGATAAGCAGCCCAGGAGATCATCTGATCCTCAGACAAGACATCCATGTCTATGTCAAGAATCTGTTTCAAATGCTCCAGCCATCTGCAATATACAAAGCTAATAAATTTATCCATCAAAGAGTGAACCATAAACCAACCTATATTCCTCTTCCACTGCCTGTGATATGATGATCTGACAGTTAGCTTTGTTTGGCTGTTAGCTGTGGTACAGGTGGATCTTGTTTGATGAGAGTAGCAGGAGGGATGCTGGTATAGGTCTCGGGCAGGCATGCAATTGGCCCCTTGGTAGCAGTATCACTGTGAGTCACAACAAGCTGAGGAACTCCACTGTTGTCTTTGTTTGGATGCTGAAACAAAGACTGTGCAGTTCCATGGAATGCATCGTGAGCAGAAGTGGAGCTGGGGTTGTGATCTATGTTGTCAACTGCAGCAGTTGTGAAGAGGCCACATTTAAGCTCAGGAGGACAGACAGCATTTGCTACATGGTAGTGATGACATATCTTGTTGCCTAGCTCAGTTGAAATATCCAACACACGGCTGTATGAGATACTCAAACCCAGCTGGTACATAATATCCACTAGTTCACGCTTGCGAGTCTCTTGGTGTGAAGCATCACACCTAGATAGATGGGCAAGGGAGTTTCTCTTTCCTGGCTATGTTTGACCGTACTTGAAGCATGATTCTTCCAGGATTGCACCAAACTGTTGTGCATCAGCAACTGTGAAATGGTCAGAACTGGCTGGGACAATCTGGTTGAACTTAACTGTACTTCAATGTTAGGTCCCCACAAAACCATAGCAACTAGAGTCAAGAGAGAGGTTGGGACGGATTTTTCCTGGCATTTCATTTCAAACAAACTATTAAATTGGTTTTTCAACTTCTTCTTACTACTATCTTAGCAAGATGAAAGGCATAGTTGTCAGCATCATGCTCACAAGCCTTCCTCAGTGCAGATCCAATATCTTTGTTAGAAATGAGGACTACTTCTCGTCCTTGCTTGTGAGCTTCCATGTCAGGAAAATATCCCAGTAGTCTGTCTTTGAGCTTGGTGGAGTGAATGCGTCCAGTTACATCAGTTCCAAGCCTTGTTCACCAAATCTTTGAGTTTGAAGACAGGTGCAATAAGATCATCCATGCAAGTATCTTCAATGTACGACACCAGTTCAGCAAATGCTATACCATGGTTCACATCATCAGCATCAAAATCATGACATTTTTTTGTTTTGGAATCCTTTGCTCTGTTGTGTACACTGGGCATCTTGTGCAATCGGGTCACCTGAGCTCAGTTTGGCAAGAAGTTGCTCGTCCTGTAGTTTGATGGCACATTGTCTCACCTTGATGTCTACTCCAAAAGTTAATGCTTTGCTTAAGGACCTTCCAGCAGGTGCAGGTGCAGGCTTACCGCAAAAGAAACATGTCTCAATGGACGTACGCAAATCTTCTGAACACCTACGACTAAATCTCATACAGGACATTATCTACCAGTCTCTTTCTCTTCTCTGCTCGTCGTAGCTGGCTTTTATTGTACCGAAGTCTACACGAATCATGCCACCTGGCCAAGTGCTTCTTTAGTGTAGCCTCAACGCCCTCACCATCATCAAGCCGTGACAAATTTAAGGTCTTTGGCAAGCAACCGATGGCACTAAAACCCTTCAGAAGATCTGCAATTGTTGAGTAGCCTACCCCCTGTGTGCCACGACGGGACTCAGCTGGACACTGAAGAGCCTCGGTTGAATCTTCCTGGCACAGAAAGAACTTGCTCCAGTCAGTTACCAGAACTTGTGCTGATGCCTGAGACCTAAGAGGATCCACCACTTAGTAGATCTTTGCCATTACCACTCTAAGAGAAGGTAAGTATGGAGTAGCTATTGGGTTTACTTCTATTAACTATGTATATATACTTACCTTCAAAGAGGCCTTTCTCTTGCTGTAGCTACTCCAGCTGGTACCATGTGGCAGAATCACATGACTGTAGTCTCAGGAGTGTTGATGTTCTTATAATTTATACTAATTGTACTTCATGTGATGAAAATTATGCCGGTAAAAATTAGGTCTAGGCCACAAGATTGTACCTTCTATTTTACATGTGCCATACAATTTGTGCAATGGAGTCTGTTTCAAGAAACGATACTGAAGGTTCACTCTATCGTTGGCGGCCATTTTGAAAATCGCGCTGCCATTTTTTTTTGTGGGTCAAATTAGCGATGTCCCTATAGCCAATGTTTTAAAATGTATACTCTTGACTGTGCACAAAGTTTCATGCTTTTATCGTAAAAGGCACAATTCATCTAAATATTGCACATAATTATTTGCTGTATTACAAACAGAATGTAGACTTTCATCTGACCTCGTCGACTGCATAGTGGCAGAGAAAAATAGAATTGTGAAAAATTCATGTGACAGAGCAGTACTCATATAACAGTGCTATCATTACCAATCAACAACATCATGTACTACACAAAGATCTACTCACTATATATGCACAGACATTACCTACAACCTATCACTACCAATCAACAACACATTCATAATGTATAGCTACCCACAAACTAATATCACAACCAATCAACGAGTCTATCACCATCGTAATAATAATTATACCTTTAGGGTAGTTAGTGCCATTTTAGCCATGCGTTGTCCTTCCGGAGCACTCATAGAGTCCGCTCAAGTTCGAGTTCCAAGAGTGGCATGTAATAGAGAAGTCTCATAGAAATATATAGTCAAATCTTCTCATCTGATTCACCACTAATGCGTGCTCTGACTTCAGAGTCAAGATGACCATCAAAATATTGCCCACAATTCTAAAAGTACTCCCGTTAGCAATTATACTTTTAAAAGTTTCGGTTCACACAGTCCAGCATATTGGGCAAAGAATCCGAAATCCGATATTGCTCAGCATGAACAGAGCTCGACATTTTAGAGAATCAGCAATACTCGGAGAAGGGGTAAATAATGCACCAGCTCAAATATACCACAAGTAGTCGTTGCATGCATGACCATCTGCAAGAAGGGACTAGCCGACCAATTTCACTAGTTGCATATAGAAGTTTCCAAGTGCCACAAGTTAATACCTCATGATTGTGCATATATATAATGGCAAGAATACCCGAGTAAGTTCTAAAGACATACATATTATATATTATACATCTAGGCATGTAAAATTTTGAGCATTACTGAGAAAAATCTGTGCATAGAAAGTATTTCAGTTATCTTTAAAGCCACAGATATTGCCTATATATGCTGCAGCCAACTTTAAAACTTCATCTTCCACAACACTTTTCGACCATAGTTCTAACGTGGAGCGTTTGATTAAATGAGAAGCTCATCGTAATAATATAGTTTTTCATATATATACAAGCAATTTGGCTAAAATAATAGAGCCTCAGGCCCAATGGCAAAGTGTGGAAAAATGTCGTCTAGAGATATAGTGGGCTTTTAAACTTTGCAGAGAGTGTGGGCTTTTAAACTTTGTCCAATAAATTTTTTTACATGCACACCATCTGCCAATTATGATCCGGCATAATTCAGGACATGGTCTCAACTTGCTTACACACACTGCCATTCACTTCTTCATGCACTCAGTACAAGAAGCACGTAACAAATCTCGTTGCTGTTATCATAATATTATGTGTATGCATAATTGGGATATTTATTTATTTATATATTTGCTCTCCGATCACATAACTTGATGTAGCATATTACAATGCAGATATACCATGTCATATAAAGACAGATAAAATGGCTATTCACTATCAGACTACAATAAGTTGGCGTAGTTGACAGGGATGAGTTAGTGCTTCCTCTTCGCAGTCCTCTTGCTCTTGTTGCTGGCCGACTTCTTGCCTTTGGCTATTGCCACCTTGTTCCTAATGGTACCACGCTTCCTGTTCCTGGTCTGAGAGAGGGAGGGAAAGAGATTATTAGCTAGCCATTAGCTATTGTAGGTCATCTGCCAACAGAATGAGTTTGTAAATCTGTTCCATATAAAATTCAATACAATGCAGGGTTTCATTTCGGGGCGCCCCCCTTGCAACCTTTTTGCCACCCCGCCTTGGAAATTGTATTATTAAAATTCATTAGAAACTTTGTCACATCTTTAACTATCTATCATGTTCCATATAAAATTCAATACAATGCAGGGTTTCATTTAGGGGCCCCCCTTAATATCCAGATTCCTCCAGTTGCCCCCCCTTGGACAATTTTCTAAATGAAACCCTGCAATGGACTGCAATTATTGGAGTAGGTACTCATTTCAGCGTATGGAAGTCAACACTTGGGAACAGTTCACAATATTTAGTACAACTGCACATATTTTCATGAAGGCATGCACAGGTCAACTGGAGAAGTGTATATAGTCAATTCAGTATTCTAAAGGGAGTTACCTCTTCTCTTGTGATTAGCATGGACTTAATAACGATCACACATTCTCAAGAAAAAAAGTGTAAAATAAAATAATCGCAATAGTGACAATAATTCCCAAAGAAATTGCAGCTGACATAAAACAACTTTCCCTGATATATTTAGCATGATTTGGCTAGGAACATCTAGCCTTCATGGAGGCTCTAGCCAAACGAGTAGAATACAATACTGGTTTGTGCACTTCAACCAGCACAGATGCCACTGTCTTACAGTCTAATATTAATTAAACAGTATAAGTACAAACTCGAGCATCTATTAACCACAGAATATTTTTAAACCTGAACATACCAAGTAGACTGCTGCAACAATATAGAGCTTTACTTGAAGGCTTAGCAAGCAAAAAATAAACATAAAATAAAATAATAACAACAACAACAATAATTACACAACATTCCTGATAATCAAGCATAACTGCCGTCGTGAATGTTCTGTTCTTTCCTTGACCATTGTTTCTGGAAGCCCTTCCGCAAGCAGCATAGCACCTGTGCTTACATGGAGGAAAGCTGCTTGAGCCCAGCACGGCAGCAGTAACTCACCAGCTGTAATGCATCACTAGAGGGTATCAGAACAAGGGTGGCGAGTTCTGGAAGCCTGGTGGCAAGAGTCAGTGAGCTAGTTCATGCAGCCAACAGTCGAAGCAAATTAAGAGAATGAATAGCTTTCCATGGCATTAGAATTCAAATACGATAAGCTGCAGTTTTGGTATAAGACCATTGAGGTCAGCAAACAGAAGCTACGCAGCACTTCATCGCTCTAGAATAATACTTGCAGCAAAGAAATCCATCCACGACTGCCGCCTTTGTCATGAACAAAGGGATTCAGGATGATTCCATGTAAGCTCAGATGCTGTGCAGCTTTCCTCCATGTAAACACAGGTGCCTGTGCAGTCTCAGTCCTAGCCCTAGCCCTCCCATCAACTCGATGTTGGATGACGATGATCATGCGAGAATTGCTGCAAGCTTGATACTTGGAACGTCTCTCTGCCAGCCCCATGTGTGTGCCATCAATGTGGTTCCCAAGTTAACCACTTAGCCACCTGTGGTCTCAGCTGCCGGAGGAGTGTGCTGGTGGCCAGCCTCATCATGTCAGTGATGTTGTATACAGGTCACATACAAGTCACTAAGCATAGTAAAAGTCCCGTCAATACTTGAGCCGCCAGACCTACTCAGACCGGATCGGAAGAGACCTGACGAGTGATTATTGTACCACGGAGGATGGGAATAGCACGATGGCACCGGCCCCGACACATTGTCCCATCCTATTCTGCTAGAGTCACACCATTGAGGCAGGGGCGACGACCCGTCATGTTGAGGATCTCAAGAAGCTGAAACATGCTGACTTGATTTTCTCCTCATCACCTTGCTACTCTTACAGGACAGATTTCTAGGGTTTGGGGCAAGGGCATGTACCTGCTTGGTGACCTCTTGAACTTGACACCGGGTGGGAGGTCCTAAGGTCTAGTCAGTACCTACTCCAGAGCATCTACATCACAGTGCAGAAACAGTGCAGGGTTCTGGGAAGCCGTCCCAGATGACTGCATATACAGTGGAAACTCCCTATCAGGATATCTTACTTGCAGGCTCCTCCTTCTACCGGGCAGTTCGAAAGCTGCAATTAATTATAGTGGGAGGGGCGCACATCGGTTTATTACATGCACGGCAAGAGCAGCTACATTTTTCTGGAGGAGGTGTGGCTTCAAAGACGAGCAGGGGAAAGTGTAAAGTGGTTAGTTTGGAAAAGAAGCTCCATATATATAGTTAGTGAGCTGAAGAAAGGAAAGCCCCAGAGAGCGACCTGGCATCTATACCAAAGTCTTCCATTGCAGACATGTGGAAAGGCAGAGAAAAGATCGAGCGGCACGTATCTGCTGGCCACAACCCGCCATCTGCAAAGAAGTGGTGCACCATCAGAGAGCCTCAGTGTGACAAGCTTGACAAAGCATGCTACTTGTGGTCCGCGCAGCAGCGCTCTAAAGGTGCGCCTGATATCTGGACCAGTCCTGCAGGAGAAAGCTTTGCAGCTATTCCCAACCCTTAACCCAGAAAAAGATGCAGAATCGTTCAAGGCTAGCTCTGGTTCGTTCCACAAGTTCTTCTGCAGGCATGGAGTGAGAGGAATACCCCTCAAGGAGAGTCACTGCCAGCAGATGCTGCAGCAGTTGATGCAGTCAGAAGCAAGCGTCTCTCTATGATGGAACAGGAGGGGTACACTCTTAGCCAATTCTTCAATGCAGACGAGACTGGGCTATGGAGGAAACTTATACCATCGAAGACTCGAGTCCACCGTGGAGAAAGTCGAGCAAAAAAACTTAAGCCGTCTAAAGGCCTGTCTACACTACACAAGCCAATTGGTCGCGTCCATACTGAATTAGAATTGCATTATGCTGGTCAAATTGATTCTCATCAAACTACCTAACAACTACGTGAATGTGTGTTGAAAAGAATTTCATTCACTCGCGTCTTCGT
Organism: Cladorhizidae sp. MBARI D1340-BT2; assembly: GCA_028752905.1. Taxonomy (NCBI): domain Eukaryota; kingdom Metazoa; phylum Porifera; class Demospongiae; order Poecilosclerida; family Cladorhizidae; species Cladorhizidae sp. MBARI D1340-BT2. Next base: position 13,676,062 of record JAQNBH010000007.1, on the reverse strand, counting down.
GATGCTGCAGTTGGGAACATTGGAGCTAGCTGTATACTATCTGTGACATGTAGCTATAGCTATCTAGCTAGAGTAGTTACCAACTACAGTCATAGCTAGAGAACTGTTGCTATGTTTACACGCCTTGCATCTGGACTCCTGAAGTTCATGCAGTCGCAACCTTCACTGGTTATGCCTTTCCCTCAGCTCTCTCTTCTCTATTCTCTGCAGCAAATGTTTCCTGCGCATCTGTAGTAGTAGCTGATCAGCAAGAAAAGGACGCAGAAACAAACTCCATCTCAACTACAGCCACAGTATATGATTCTGACCGACTTCGGTAGGCCGACTATTTTTGCTTCGTACAGTTTATTTCATTGCTAGTGTGGACGAATGCGCATCGATGCATCGGCATTTTGCTCTGACCCAACGCACATTTCAATGCACATCGGTAGGTGCAGTGTGGACAGACACAATTCCCTGATTAGAAGTGCAAATACCTCCCATTGACAGTTTAGTGCAAAACCACACTGCATTAAACACGTGGATATGTATTCCCTCCCAGTCCATTATTGTTCACTGGATGGATACTAAATTATTTGAATTGTGGTTTCACAAGTTTCTACCCTGCGTGAAGAAATTTTGTGAAGATAATGAATACCGTATTCACTCGAATATAAGTCGCACGCTGAATAGAAGTCGCTCTGAAAGCCACACTCCAAATGTAGCACACCAAGTTAATTACACCACCGCTCTTGAACACGCGCAGTCGTTTATCATTAACTAAGATCGCTTTCTGCCGAGTTGATCAAGAAATCATTCCGTGCTTGCAAATATTCACCATTAAAGATGCCGTATATTGGAGCGCACAAGCCTGGGAAGATGCAGCATGGAATGAAGAGGCTGGAAGAAATTACAGATTACTTCCAGAAGTCAATTCTTCCACTAGAGCAGATGGCTCCTCTTCTAGTGACAATACTTCACAGATTGTGCAGGCCAGTGATCCTTGTGGTGGTCGAGGAGAAGTTTGGAGCTTATTTTCAATACTCGGGGGGGTTTCCTGAACAGGTGGTCAAAACTGGCAAACTCAAGAAGAGTGGCTGGAAGAGGACTCTACTGCTCCAGGGCATCAGCTAATGTCTGATGCCGAACACAAATGAAGTTCTAGGTGAACATCTGATTCAGACATTGATTCAGATGATGCTGAATTGGAATCCCAATGTTCAGTATCATGTGCACAGGCTTGTGTTTGGCACAGCACTGAAGTGGGTGGAGTTTCACTCACAGCAAGAGTACATATTACTATCATGTTTTGTGTATTATGTTTTGTCTTGAAATTATCTATTTAATAACATGTTTGTCCGTGTGGGTGTGTCCACATGGAACAACAACAACAGCAACATGGTTATAAAACAACAACAGCAACATGGTTATAAAACAACAACAACAGCAACATGGTTATATAACAACAACAACACAAATAAACAAAGCCATTGGTCAACCGGTGACCACGAGCTAAACTTTATCACACACCTTCTTTGGGAAGTATCTTCTCTTTTGTTTAATTGCCCTCAGAGGCTTCTTGGAAGCGTCTCTGTTGACTATGTCTTTCACTCTGGAAAGCACAAGAAGTGGAAGGGAATATGTAACAACCAGTGGTCTTTTTAGCTCAGTGAAAACAACAAAGCTAAAAATAGTAACCTGCATAGGTATGCTTCTAATTATAGACATTACATCATGGATAACAACCAGTGGTCTTTTTAGCTCAGTGAAAACAACAAAGCTAAAAATAGTAACCTGCATGGGTATGCTTCTAATTATAGACATTACATCATGGATGCGATTACTTGTTCTAATTATAGCTACTGCGTCTCATACAGGGAATTATATAATTATCAACGATCACTTCAGACTTATAATTAGACGAAAATGGCACCCCACAACAAAACCACCGATATCAACTACCCAAAAGCAAATCTGTAGTAACAAGGTATTCCACAGAATGTCCTACGACATCATTGTGAAGAGGAAACGTAACAGACCACACCCCTACACTATGAACAGATCCCGTACTTCCTTGATCAGTTCGCACCCTAGCTCCAACCTTCAGTTAATTATCTCGCACCTTCGAATTGTTCGCGCACATATAACCCCACCCTTACTTGACGATTAATACACAAGCAACGATAGCAAATGGCATCGACTAGCGACACCAGAGATGTCGTAACCTGCAGCACTTGCAATGTACATCTTCCTCCACCTCTGCAACAATGAACCAACATTGGCACAGGCCACCTTAGACAAAGCCGAGGAAGATCAACCACCAAACTTGGTCTTGCAAGTTGTACTAATGTTTGTCAACATGACGGTCGCTTTCGATGCAGTGGAGGTGGTCTGGAGTGTCGACCACATCTTGTAGAAGTGTGTAAGAAGAGTCCCTCACCTCCCACTTCTGCAGTTTGTAAGGGACGTTATCTAGCATGTTGGGCTCTCCAGTCGGCAACTGTTGGCCTCTCCAGTCGGCAACTGTTGGCCTCCAGTCAGCAACTGTTGGCCTCTCCAGTTGGCAAACTGTTGGCCTCTCCAGTCGGCAAACGGTTGGCCTCTCCAGTCGGCAACTGTTGGCCTCTCCAGTCAGCAACTGTTGGCCTCTCCAGTCGGCAAACTGTTGGCCTCTCCAGTCGGCAAACTGTTGGCCTCTCCAGTCGGCAAACTGTTGGCCTCTCCAGTCGGCAAACTGTTGGCCTCTCCAGTCGGCAACTGTTGGCCTCTCCAGTCGGCAAACTGTTGGCCTCTCCAGTCGGCAAACGGTTGGCCTCTCCAGTCAGCAAACTGTTGGCCTCTCCAGTCGGCAAACTGTTGGCCTCTCCAGTCGGCAACTGTTGGCCTCCAGTCAGCAACTGTTGGCCTCTCCAGTTGGCAAACTGTTGGCCTCTCCAGTCGGCAACTGTTGGCCTCCAGTCAGCAACTGTTGGCCTCTCCAGTCGGCAAACTGTTGGCCTCTCCAGTCGGCAACTGTTGGCCTCCAGTCAGCAACTGTTGGCCTCTCCAGTTGGCAAACTGTTGGCCTCTCCAGTCGGCAAACGGTTGGCCTCTCCAGTCAGCAAACTGTTGGCCTCTCCAGTCGGCAAACTGTTGGCCTCTCCAGTCGGCAAACTGTTGGCCTCTCCAGTCGGCAACTGTTGGCCTCCAGTCAGCAACTGTTGGCCTCTCCAGTTGGCAAACTGTTCGCCTCTCCAGTCGGCAAACGGTTGGCCTCTCCAGTCAGCAAACTGTTGGCCTCTCCAGTCGGCAAACTGTTGGCCTCTCCAGTCGGCAACTGTTGGCCTCCAGTCAGCAACTGTTGGCCTCTCCAGTTGGCAAACTGTTCGCCTCTCCAGTCGGCAAACGGTTGGCCTCTCCAGTCAGCAAACTGTTGGCCTCTCCAGTCGGCAAACTGTTGGCCTCTCCAGTCGGCAACTGTTGGCCTCCAGTCAGCAACTGTTGGCCTCTCCAGTTGGCAAACTGTTGGCCTCTCCAGTCGGCAAACGGTTGGCCTCTCCAGTCAGCAAACTGTTGGCCTCTCCAGTCGGCAATTGGAAAAGAAAGAACTGATCGATGATAGACAACAGCTACACCACGCCCCCAGGCCAAACCTCTCCTCAAGTACTTCCACCTCTTGCTAGTCAGTACTTCACTGCAGAGGCGTGGCATTACATAGCGAGAGAACCACACGCGATCCAGATCCCTCATCTCCTCGATCAGTTTGCACCTCAAATAGTTAGCTCCCACCTTCAGTTAATTGGCTCGCAGCTTCAATTCGTTCGCACACATATAACCCCACCCTTATTTGTCAGTAGCAAGGACAGCAAATATCGTGCATGTGTGGTCTTGTGTCTCATGTGCTCTTCCAGTTCAACCATTGCAGAGGAACTTCCCCTCACAGCAGCAACAAGCCCTATGATGCAGTGGCCAGCAACACAGAGACCGTTCGCCTAAACAATACTGATGACAGTGGAGATGATCCCTTCGCCAGCATCAGCGAGGGAAAGTTTGAGGAGGACATTAAGTATTCTACTGCTAATACGCTACACTGCTCAATAGCTCGTCAGCTGTGATTGAGGGTGCACGCTAAAACCCTAGGTCCACACTTGTCCCCCGGTTGGCCACGCCGGTCAGACTTTTGTTCGTCCTTGAGTGAGGACGTGCTTGCTCTTTTCACTAAGCTAGTGCCCATCAGTAAAATAGGGAGCACCTTTGATCGCTTCGTACCCTCGTATAGTCCGCGAGGGCTCTAGGGGGTCCAAACGCACAGTTTATGCGCCATCTGTTACAGGAGTCCTGTTATAATTCCACGAGCTCCTCCTTGGCAAGTCCCCATGAGGTGAGGTGAAGGCACTTCAGGGCCTGCTGATGACACGGGAGAAATGAAGTTTTCAAAGAATATCTACGAATCCGTCGCCTTTGGGAGTGCACAAGGAGAGGCTTAGATGAATTGTATTGTGTCAAAGAACAGGTTCCCCACAACACTCAACTTTATTCACATTGCTGGTAGTCGGCCAGCAAGACCCATCTTCCCAGGCTGACTGTAACTGCCTTTTCAAAGTGTGCCCCTTGCTACTGCCTGCATTTTTAAGATTACAGACTGCATCTGCAGGTCACTATTGATGCATGGACAGGCTCCAATCTGTCTGTTGCCAGGGCAGCAGTTACTTCAACAACTGGCAGGTTTGGAGGAGGATGAGCAAGGGGCATCAGAGGAGAAGCACTGGGCCTGTAGAGAAGTACACAAGTACACTGGGCCAGAGGAGAAGCACTGGGCCTGAAGAGAATTACACTGGGCTTGTAGAGAATTACACTGGGCCTGAAGAGAATTACACTGGGCCAGAGGAGAAATACTGGGCCTGTAGAGAAGTACACCAGGCCAGAGGAGTAGCACTGGGCCTGTAGAGAAGTACACTGGGCCAGAGGAGAAGCACTGGGCCTGAAGAGAATTACACTGGGCTTGTAGAGAATTACACTGGGCCTGAAGAGAATTACACCAGGCCAGAGGAGTAGCACTGGGCCTGTAGAGAAGTACACTGGGCCTGTAGAGAAGTACACTGGGCCAGAGGAGAACCATTGGGCCTGAAGAGAAGTACACTGAGCTTGTAGAGAAGTACACTGGGCCTGAAGAGAAGGGACTTTGAGGGGGGAGTAATTACTTGAACAAGAGCATTCTTCAGAATTTTCCTCCAACTTACCTTCAACTAACTTGGCCCGGGAGAAACTTCCAGCTACTGCTGCAGTTCCAGTGGTGTGCATTCACAAGGGTATGCATTCCAGCTCAGCTGCCACATGTAAATATACAATGAGTGAGGAACACACCTTTTAAAGGGAGAGATCATTCCTGCCCGCGACTTCATATAAAGTTGGTCTTTCGCAAATTTCGAGACCTTCAAGAGCAAAATGTATTTGTACTCTGCGCAAACCCACGAGTCGTTATGACTGGTATTGTAGAGCAACACCACATGGCACAGCAAGATATAATGCACACCACATCAACAGCTGGCTCTCAGACAGACTGTAGTTATACATGTATCCATGGAAACACACCTGTAAATGCGCACCAGCCAGTGCTCCGAGGTGTAGGCTTCCTCCAAGTGCCTCAGCTTGATGTTCTTGTGGCCAATCTCCACATTACGCGTGCGGTCAAAGCCGCTGGGCTGGTTAAACCCCTAGCAACAATGGGGGAGGGGAGGAGAGGTAGAGTTAACAGTAAAGGCGGTGGTCAAAAAACCAGCAAAGCACAGAGTTACCTCTAATCCACAATTCCCTGCAAATTTCTCTGCTAGTTACCCCCTGCCAATATCCCCCCCCCCTCCCCCTGACAATACACCTTTACGTGTGGTAGCACTCTAGTTGTGTAATCTTCCCCACCTCAGCTTTGAAACGCACTAACCTGCTGGACCTCTCCGAACCTGAAGTAGGCAAGCTTGTACATGAGGCAGTTGAGGAGTGTGGGGGCACCTCCGGAGTCAACCCTAAACTCTCCCTGCGGCGTGAAGTAATTGGACTCCTGCAGGTCGGGGGACGCACACATTAGTGACGGCACGGAAACAACAACAGAAGAAACAAACAAACAAAGCCTCACACCTCACACGATCAACATGGACCTTTCACCCTTCATGGGTAAGATATTTAGAGGGTCTCATAAACACATCCCATCAATAGCTCTTGCTCACCCTCGATCGACACTCCCTCCCACCCTTTGCCACTCCCTCACACCCACCCTCCCAAACCACCTTGATGTCCTGTGGGTGCTCCCCTTCAGCAATTCGGACCATCCACAAGAACTTGTTGATGTCATCTCCGGAGTAACCAATCATGCCTCCAAAGATGATGAGGACGTAATCCACGCCCAGCATCCTCATGATGGGATACGCCTTCTCCTCCGTGGACGACATGGCCTTACCTACCAATGCTATGTGGCTGTTGTTCCATGTGTTATTATCCACAAAGGTGGTCCTGTTCGCCATACCTGGACGAGCGGAGGGGGCAGAAGGGGAACAGCGCAGGGGGGGGGGGGGGGGGGAAAGAGAGGATGGCAGAGTGCCGAGAAGAATATAAAAAATAGTTTACAAGGGAGCAAGGAAAGGTTCTAGATATAAGTGGGATTTTATGTAAGGAAGACGAGTAATTCATGGTTTGTGAAATTACACGAGGAAGGGGGAGATGTGGAAATATATTCTCCAAAACAGAGATACAGAGATGACAAGGGGACGAGAAGGAGTAGAGTCTGCTGGTGCTGCAGGTCACCTACAAACGTACCAGCTATCTGGTAGCCGTAATCCCACCAGGACATCACGCGAGCGTGCTCGGGCGTGTTCTGACGCAGCCAGAAGTAGGCCTCTCTGAAATCATCCAGAATGTTCCGAGACCTGTTGAGAACAAGAGAACAAAGGTTACTCTTAAAGAGAGCTACAATCAAGAAAAGTCGCTGCATTTAAGGTTCAAGCTGAGACAACACAAGCAAGATGAAATTTACACACACACAGACAAGAGATCTGATTACCACAAGTGCCCCGAGGCAGAAATTTGGTCCTCAATCACACACACAAAATATTAACGAACCTTACACTGTACAATGGATTTCCACCTTACTATATTCCCCCCTACTTTATATTTCCCCCTTACTATATTTTATATTCCCCCTACTTTATATTCCACCCTACTTTATATTCCCCCCTACTTTATATTTCCCCCCTTACTATATTCCCCCCCTATATTTTATATTCCCCCTACTTTATATTCCACCCTACTTTATATTCCCCCTACTTCATATTCCCTTTACTATATTCCCCCTACTTTATATCCCCCCCTTACCATATTTTACCCCCCTACTTTATATTCCCTTTACTATATTCCCCCTACTTTATATTTCCCCCTACCATATTTTACCTCCCTACTTTATATTCCCTTTACTATATTCCCCCCTACTTTATATTTCCCCCCTATTTTATATTCCCCCCTTACTATATTCCCACCTTACTATATCCCCACCCTACTTTAGATTCCCCCTACTTTATATTTCTCCCCTACTTTATATTCCCCCCTTACTTCATTTCCCCTCATTTCCCCCCACAACTTCTGCGCCAATACAAAATAAACTTTCACCTTCTGAATAAACTTTCACCTTCTGGTTACACGAGCGAGCAAAACAGACAAACAAACAAACAAACCTAGAAAGCTAGAAAGAAAAGGTGACTGATTACAACTGTTGCCATCTCTGCCACATCATCACCATCCCTTCCAGGCCTTTCTTGCCATATCTGGAAGCTCGTCTGCTGAGGTGAACTGCAACAGGCACTCACACTTATTAAAACGCTACTTGCAATCCTTGAGCTGTTCGAGAAAGGAGGCAACTCCTGGATGGTTTCCTCGCTAAAAGAAGACCTAAACGTAGGCCGGCGCAGCTTTTGTTTTCCTTACCTCAACGGAGCTGATTCTACCGCATTTGCATTGTAGTGATGTGAACAGAGATTAGGATTAAAAAATTAAGCAAACAAATCATTAATATTTAAAAAAATAAAGCAACAAATTATTAAAACAAATTATTATATTAATATTAAAAAATTAAAGCATTAAAAAATTAAAGCAACAAAAAAATTAAAGAAACAAATTATTGATATAATCTACAAAAAAAATAGTAAAAAAATATATAATAATAAACAACAACAACAAAATAAAATAATAATAATAATAATAATAATAATAATAATAATAATAATAATAATAATAATAATAATAATAATAATAATAATAATAATAATAACAAAACAATAAAAACAACAATAAAAATAATAATAATAATAAAAATTATAATAAAAAAATAAAAATATCAAGCCAGTGATCTTACATCCGGTCTTCCAAGAATGCTTATGGCAACACATTTCACTACTTGGGCACTGACAGTCTTAAGACTTGACATTGGTGAATGCAAAGTGGGTGGGTGTGGCCAGATTTATTCATGTCAAAATCTAGCTGATGGGCAGTTGATGGGCAGTTCTAGTCGTGTGAGAGGCCACCATATATGCCAGCCTATAACACAAGGACACCAGAGCTGCTAGTTGTGTGAGAGGCCACCATATGTGCCAGCCTATAACACAAGGACACCAGAGCTGCTAGTTGTGTGAGAGGCCACCATATATGCCAGCCTATAACACAAGGACACCAGACCTGCTAGTTGTGTGAGAGGCCACCAATATGCCAGCCTATAACACAAGGACAAGAGCTGCTAGTCATTATATGCCAGCCTATAACACAAGGACACCAGAGCTGCTAGTTGTGTGAGAGGCACCATATATGCCAGCCTATAACACAAGGACACCAGACCTGCTAGTTGTGTGAGAGGCCACCAATATGCCAGCCTATAACACAAGGACAAGAGCTGCTAGTCATTATATGCCAGCCTATAACACAAGGACACCAGAGCTGCTAGTTGTGTGAGAGGCCACCATATATGCCAGCCTATAACACAAGGACACCAGAGCTGCTAGTCGTGTGAGAGGCCACCATATATGCCAGCCTATAACACAAGGTCACCAGAGCTGCTAGTTGTGTGAGAGGCCACTGCCTGCTTATATATAACACACTTGAAATTAAGATGAAGCTCTTTGTGGAACTTGAGGAAAACAAAGCCACGGGGAAGTGGGCATGTATTTAGAGGGACAAAAAGGAATGCAAAAAAAAGTACAGAATATGGTCTTCCTTGAACTGCTTAGCCCATTAGTTCCTCTGCTGATAGACAGCTAACAGGTACACTTCTCTTGACCTTGGCTCTTGCAGGGGTTGAATCTGCCATTCCTTTCTTCCACATGCATGCAGATGCTTTAACCCTCTGAATGCTGGAAAGGCCATTAATTTTATTGCCTTTATTGCCCCACTATTTAGCAGGTAGATTTTTTTTGAACAATAAATAATCACAACTATATAGTAAAATGCAGTATCAAGCCTCAACGCAACTACGTAACTTTACAGTGACTCCCAATATACGTTTACCCCAGCGGAGAGCTACCCTCCAGTGGAATGTAAAATACATGCTCCAGTACAATATAAATATATAGGTATATATATTGCACTGGAGCATGTATATCTTGTACTGGAGCATGTATATCTTGTACTGGAGCATGTATATCTTGCACTGGAGCATGTATATCTTGCACTGGAGCATGTATATCTTGCACTGGAGCATGTATATCTTGCACTGGAGCATGTATATCTTGCACTGGAGCATGTATATCTTGCACTGGAGCATGTATATCTTGCACTGGAGCATGTATATCTTGCACTGGAGCATGTATATCTTGCACTGGAGCATGCGTATCTTGCACTGGAGCATGCATATCTTGCACTGGAGCATGTATATCTTGTACTGGAGCATGTATATCTTGTACTGGAGCATGTATATCTTGCACTGGAGCATGTATATCTTGTACTGGAGCATGTATATCTTGTACTGGAGCATGTATATCTTGTACTGGAGCATGTATATCTTGTACTGGAGCGTGTATATCTTGTATTGGAGCATGTATATCTTGTACTGGAGCATGTATATCTTGTACTGGAGCATGTATATCTTGCACTGGAGCATGTATATCTTGCACTGGAGCATGTATATCTTACACTGGAGCATGTATATCTTGTACTGGAGCATGTATATCTTGCACTGGAGCATGTATATCTTGTACTGGAGCATGTATATCTTGTACTGGAGCATGTGTATCTTGCACTGGAGCATGTGTATCTTGCACTGGAGCATGTATATCTTGCACTGGAGCATGTATATCTTGTACTGGAGCATGTATATATTGTACTGGAGCATGTATATCTTGTACTGGAGCATGTATATCTTGCACTGGAGCATGTATATCTTGTACTGGAGCATGTATATCTTGCACTGGAGCATGTATATATTGTACATGAGCATGTATATCTTGTACTGGAGCATGTATATATTGTACTGGAGCATGTATATCTTGTACTGGAGCATGTATATATTGTACAGGAGCATGTATATCTTGTACAGGAGCATGTATATCTTGTACTGGAGCATGTATATCTTGCACTGGAGCATGTATATCTTGTACTGGAGCATGTATATCTTGTACAGGAGCATGTATATCTTGCACTGGAGCATGTATATATTGTACTAGAGCATGTATATCTTGTACTGGAGCATGTATATATTGTACAGGAGCATGTATATCTTGTACAGGAGCATGTATATCTTGTACTGGAGCATGTATATATTGTACAGGAGCATGTATATCTTGTACTGGAGCATGTATATATTGTACAGGAGCATGTATATCTTGCACTGGAGCATGTATATCTTGTACTGGAGCATGTATATCTTGTACAGGAGCATGTATATCTTGTACTGGAGCATGTATATATTGTACTAGAGCATGTATATCTTGTACTGGAGCATGTATATATTGTACTGGAGCATGTATATATTGTACAGGAGCATGTATATCTTGTACTGGAGCATGTATATATTGTACAGGAGCATGTATATCTTGTACTGGAGCATGTATATATTGTACAGGAGCATGTATATCTTGTACTGGAGCATGTATATATTGTACAGGAGCATGTATATCTTGTACTGGAGCATGTATATATTGTACAGGAGCATGTATATCTTGTACTGGAGCATGTATATCTTGTACTGGAGCATGTATATCTTGCACTGGAGCATGTATATCTTGTACTGGAGCATGTATATCTTGTACAGGAGCATGTATATCTTGTACTGGAGCATGTATATATTGTACTGGAGCATGTATATCTTGTACTGGAGCATGTATATATTGTACAGGAGCATGTATATCTTGTACTGGAGCATGTATATATTGTGCTGGAGCATGTATATCTTGCACTGGAGCATGTATATCTTGCACTGGAGCATGTATATCTTGTACTGGAGCATGTATATCTTGCACGGGAGCATGTATATCTTGCACTGGAGCATGTATATCTTGTACTGGAGCATGTATATATTGTACACGAGCATGTATATCTTGTACTGGAGCATGTATATATTGTACTGGAGCATGTATATCTTGTACTGGAGCATGTATATATTGTACAGGAGCATGTATATCTTGTACTGGAGCATGTATATCTTGCACTGGAGCATGTATATCTTGCACTGGAGCATGTATATCTTGTACTGGAGCATGTATATCTTGTATTGGAGCATGTATATCTTGTACTGGAGCATGTATATCTTGCACTGGAGCATGTATATCTTGCACTGGAGCATGTATATCTTGTACTGGAGCATGTATATATTGTACTGGAGCATGTATATCTTGCACTGGAGCATGTATATCTTGTACTGGAGCATGTATATCTTGTACTGGAGCATGTGTATCTTGCACTGGAGCATGTATATCTTGCACTGGAGCATGTATATCTTGTACTGGAGCATGTATATATTGTACTGGAGCATGTATATCTTGTACTGGAGCATGTATATCTTGCACTGGAGCATGTATATATTGTACAGGAGCATGTATATCTTGTACTGGAGCATGTATATATTGTACTGGAGCATGTATATATTGTACAGGAGCATGTATATCTTGTACAGGAGCATGTATATCTTGTACTGGAGCATGTATATCTTGCACTGGAGCATGTATATCTTGTACTGGAGCATGTATATCTTGTACAGGAGCATGTATATCTTGCACTGGAGCATGTATATATTGTACTAGAGCATGTATATCTTGTACTGGAGCATGTATATATTGTACAGGAGCATGTATATCTTGTACAGGAGCATGTATATCTTGTACTGGAGCATGTATATATTGTACAGGAGCATGTATATCTTGTACTGGAGCATGTATATATTGTACAGGAGCATGTATATCTTGCACTGGAGCATGTATATCTTGTACAGGAGCATGTATATCTTGTACTGGAGCATGTATATCTTGTACTAGAGCATGTATATCTTGTACTGGAGCATGTATATATTGTACAGGAGCATGTATATCTTGTACTGGAGCATGTATATATTGTACAGGAGCATGTATATCTTGTACTGGAGCATGTATATATTGTACAGGAGCATGTATATCTTGTACTGGAGCATGTATATATTGTACAGGAGCATGTATATCTTGTACTGGAGCATGTATATATTGTACAGGAGCATGTATATCTTGTACTGGAGCATGTATATCTTGTACTGGAGCATGTATATCTTGCACTGGAGCATGTATATCTTGTACTGAAGCATGTATATCTTGTACAGGAGCATGTATATCTTGTACTGGAGCATGTATATATTGTACTGGAGCATGTATATCTTGTACCGGAGCATGTATATATTGTACAGGAGCATGTATATCTTGTACTGGAGCATGTATATATTGTGCTGGAGCATGTATATCTTGCACTGGAGCATGTATATCTTGCACTGGAGCATGTATATCTTGTACTGGAGCATGTATATCTTGCACGGGAGCATGTATATCTTGCACTGGAGCATGTATATCTTGTACTGGAGCATGTATATATTGTACTAGAGCATGTATATCTTGTACTGGAGCATGTATATATTGTACAGCATGTATATCTTGTACTGGAGCATGTATATCTTGTACTGGAACATGTATATCTTGTACTGGAGCATGTATATCTTGCACTGGAGCATGTATATCTTGTACTGGAGCATGTATATCGTGCACTGGAGCATGTATATCTTGTACTGGAGCATGTATATCTTGTACTGGAGCATGTATATATTGTACAGGAGCATGTATATCTTGTACTGGAGCATGTATATCTTGTACTGGAGCATGTATATCTTGTACTGGAGCATGTATATATTGTACAGGAGCATGTATATCTTGTACTGGAGCATGTATATCTTGTACTGGAGCATGTATATCTTGTACTGGAGCATGTATATCTTGTACAGGAGCATGTATATATTGTACTGGAGCATGTATATATTGTACTGGAGCATGTATATCTTGTACTGGAGCATGTATATATTGTACAGGAGCATGTATATCTTGTACTGGAGCATGTATATCTTGTACTGGAGCATGTATATCTTGTACAGGAGCATGTATATCTTGTACAGGAGCATGTATATCTTGTACTGGAGCATGTATATCTTGTACTGGAGCATGTATATATTGTACTGGAGCATGTATATATTGTACAGGAGCATGTATATATTGTACTGGAGCATGTATATATTGTACAGGAGCATGTATATCTTGTACTGGAGCATGTATATATTGTACAGGAGCATGTATATCTTGTACTGGAGCATGTATATATCGTACTGGAGCATGTATATCTTGTACTGGAGCATGTATATATTGTACAGGAGCATGTATATCTTGTACAGGAGCATGTATATCTTGTACTGGAGCATGTATATCTTGCACTGGAGCATGTATATCTTGCACTGGAGCATGTATATCTTGCACTGGAGCATGCGTATGTTGTACTGGAGCATGCGTATCTTGTACTGGAGCATGTATATCTTGTACTGGAGCATGTATATCTTGTACTGGAGCATGTATATCTTGCACTGGAGCATGTATATCTTGTACTGGAGCATGTATATCTTGTACTGGAGCATGTATATCTTGTACTGGAGCATGTATATCTTGTACTGGAGCATGTATATCTTGTACTGGAGCATGTATATCTTGCACTGGAGCATGTATATCTTGCACTGGAGCATGTATATCTTACACTGGAGCATGTATATCTTGTACTGGAGCATGTATATCTTGCACTGGAGCATGTATATCTTGTACTGGAGCATGCATATCTTGTACTGGAGCATGTATATCTTGTACTGGAGCATGTATATCTTGTACTGGAGCATGTATATCTTGCACTGGAGCATGTATATCTTGCACTGGAGCATGTATATCTTGTACTGGAGCATGTATATCTTGTACTGGAGCATGTATATCTTGTACTGGAGCATGTATATCTTGCACTGGAGCATGTATATCTTGCACTGGAGCATGTATATCTTGTACTGGAGCATTTATATCTTGTACTGGAGCATGTATATCTTGTACTGGAGCATGTATATCTTGCACTGGAGCATGTATATCTTGCACTGGAGCATGTATATCTTGTACTGGAGCATGTATATCTTGTACTGGAGCATGTATATATTGTACTGGAGCATGTATATATTGTACAGGAGCATGTATATCTTGTACTGGAGCATGTATATCTTGTACTGGAGCATGTATATCTTGTACTGGAGCATGTATATATTGTACAGGAGCATGTATATCTTGTACTGGAGCATGTATATATTGTACAGGAGCATGTATATCTTGTACTGGAGCATGTATATCTTGTACTGGAGCATGTATATATTGTACAGGAGCATGTATATCTTGCACTGGAGCATGTATATCTTGCACTGGAGCATGTATATCTTGCACTGGAGCATGTATATCTTGCACTGGAGCATGTATATCTTGCACTGGAGCATGTATATCTTGTACTGGAGCATGTATATCTTGCACTGGAGCATGTATATCTTGCACTGGAGCATGTATATCTTGTACTGGAGCATGTATATCTTGCACTGGAGCATGTATATCTTGCACTGGAGCATGTATATCTTGTACTGGAGCATGTATATCTTGTACTGGAGCATGTATATCTTGCACTGGAGCATGTATATCTTGTACTGGAGCATGTATATCTTGCACTGGAGCATGTATATCTTGTACTGGAGCATGTATATCTTGCACTGGAGCATGTATATCTTGTACTGGAGCATGTATATCTTGTACTGGAGCATGTATTTTACATTGCACTGGAGTGTAGCTTTATATATATCTATAGATAGATAGAGGGCTACAACACAAACCTCATTACCAGCAGCATGCCAAATGGTTGTGGTGGTGTGCATGTAATTGATGATGTAATCGATGATGTAATTTGATGATGTAATTGCCA
The DNA here is from genome assembly GCA_028752905.1 of Cladorhizidae sp. MBARI D1340-BT2. Lineage (NCBI taxonomy): Eukaryota > Metazoa > Porifera > Demospongiae > Poecilosclerida > Cladorhizidae > Cladorhizidae sp. MBARI D1340-BT2. The sequence goes on along the minus strand of JAQNBH010000007.1, from coordinate 13,660,591 downwards.
CCACAGGAAATTAAATTCTCAGTCAACCATTTTGGATTGCCACTGCTGAGGATGTCAGCAGTGGACCTCTCCGTGCATCAGCTACTCAACCTTCGACTTCAAGGTTGGCAAAGCTGATACAAATGGAAGTCCACTGGTTGAAGTAAGGACACAATTATGGCCGTTGGGCGTATAGATACACACACAAATAAATTACACAAAGAGGCCGACAGGCAATGAGAGAGAGAGCACACAACAACGTACCCATCCGAGTTTGTGGTGGCCAAGACGACAGACGGGCTGGAGTAGGCATTGCTGGTGACCCACGTGCAGTGAACGGCGAAGAGGACCATGAAGATCATGAAGAGAAGGATGACGATGGATCCCATGTTCGAGCTCGCTAAATCACCCTTCTGCTGGGCGGGGTCTACTGAAGCGGACTTGGCTTTAGAAGATTTGTGCGATTTGGACTAGACAAGATCGAGAAGAAAAAAAATAAGCCCCGCTCCCCCGAGAGGCCCCGCTCCCCCGAGAGTACCTATCACAAGCGATTTTCTCATTCGCAAACAAAACTTACTTTATTTCGATCGTAGACAACCTTGCCTTCGGATTTCTCCTTCTTCTTCCTTGTTTTCCCTTTACCTCCTGATGAACTTGACCCATGCGATGCGAGAGAAGATGGCTGGGAGGGACTGAGAGTTGAAGCCACCCCCACTGTGATTGGAGATGGTTCTTCCTCGGCTACCTCCTCGGATTTTTTCTGAGATGCCTTCCCATTCTCTGCCGCGAGGAGCAGCAGTCGTGAGTAAGTGGGGAGAGAGGAAATGGGACATGAGAACATTGCAACAACAACAAAAATAATAACGATAAAAAAATAAAATAAAAATAATTTTTTTTTTAAAAGTAAATAATAATAATTAGTAGGAGTGTTTCCAGCCAGCATCTAGAGGTAGGTAACCACTTGGTCTTGCTGAAGGCACAGCCGGAGGCATGCATCTGTTGAGAAGTGCTGCTATAAATATGACATCAGCAACTGATTGGCCTCCAGCTTCATTCATGATTTTTTTTTACATAAAAATGTCCAAATGTAAATAGAAGTTGCAGTTTGGTGTAAGGATTGGCTCCATTTAATTACGCAAACAAGTTACTCACCGTTACCCACGCTATGTCTGCAACAAAAACTTCAGCAAGGAGCACCATAGTTCTCTAGAGTGAAGGGAATTCAGAGAGCGAGTGCATGCATGCTAGGACTATGTGCAGCTTCCTCCGCCGAAGGGCCTCCAAAACAGCAGCCGCAACTGTCAGCCAATATTAATCGCCATTACTCATTTTGCTTGTTCCTCCTGTCAAACTGAAAGTCGTGATATGGCAGTTTACTGGGCATGTGCAGGTAATATATATATATATATTTAAATCCGATGTTGAGCAAAAAAAAAAAAAAAAAAAAAAAAAAAAAAAGGAATTTTTTTTTGTGTCTTTTGCTGCGTTTATTCCCCCCCCCCCCCCCCCCCCCCCTCAAAATGCAGTCGATTTTGCCGAATTAATTTAGGCCAATTTTGATACTTCTAATGTCATGGAAGAGAGAAAAGTCAATTAAGTGAACTTTTGTTGTCAGTAAACATACAAAGCTACAAAAAGATGTTGATTTTTTTTTTCATCACCGAGATCCAGCAGGGGTCTTTTAGAGGGCAAAAATGTCCACAAAATTAGCAATTTTTGTACCATTAGCCCCTAAAAATAGACACTTGCAATGAGCTGTGCTTCCAATATGTTATGACCCTGTAAGTAGAGATGTCAACCAAAAAATCGGCCCTTTTGAACTGTTTTGGAGGGCCTGTGACCCTTTTAGGCCCAAACCCCTTTTTCTAGAGAATTCACGTTTTTCAAGGTATATATATAAATACAAAATTCCAAAGCAAATAACATGTCATGCCACACAGCCTGTGGGCTGGCTTGTTTGATTAACTAGGAGGAACGGCTGGATTAACTAAGATGCCCCTATAACTGTATTTCTATAGGTCCACCTTTAACTGTTTACTTTTGCATATGCATCTCCAACCATGCAGTAATAATATATTAAGTTTTACGAGTGAATATGTAGAAGTCAATATATAGAGGCAGGGCTGGGCTGGCTTGTATTGTATGCCTAGTGAACACAGTTACTGGCTGGATCCCACTGACAACACAAAATGCCATAGCCTCCCCCCCCCCCCCCCCCCAGGAGGGTATCGGGGGGTCGGAGATGATATGTACAAGATATTATATGGAGGCCCTAAATCTTGTTCTGAAAAGCAAAATATGAATTAGGGCCTCACCCACCCAGAACTGTCTAGTTGTTTGGTCTCAGTTTGTAGTCCATTTGTGTGTGGTAGCGGACATAGCACTCTCCTGGATGAACATGTGGATGGTTAGCACAACACACCCAGCACAGGTCACACACACCAGCACAGGTCACACACACAAGCACAGGTCACACATCAGCACAGGTCACACACACCAGCACAGGTCACACACACCAGCACAGGTCACACACACCAGCACAGGTCACACACACCAGCACAGGTCACACACACCACACAGGTCACACATCAGCACAGGTCACACACACCAGCACAGGTCACACACACCAGCACAGGTCACACACACCAGCACAGGTCACACACACCAGCACAGGTCACACATCCCCAGCACGTTTCATGTCTCTCTGCTGGCCTATTGCTACAGACTTTGCAATCAGTCTTTGTTCTTGACAGTTCAATGACATGAAATGTATTGGTCGGGGACCCAGAGGCACCAGTATCATCAGCACTGCCTACATCATGTACACTGTCATCGACACTCATTGGAATTGGGCCAAATTTGCAAACTAAACCATCATCCAGCTCATCATTCTCCGATTCTGAGCCATCATATTCATTTGCACCATCATATTGTTCATCATTATTATCGCAATCACCTTCGTCATCACTTTCCAAATCGGCTAAAATGAGCTGTCTTGCCTCCTCTGCCGTGTACTTCTTCCTGCCGTTCGCCATTTTTGCTGCTACTACGCTCGATTCCAGCCCAACTCACCAATGAACAGGCCCGAAACCTACGCAGAATTGACTTGTATAACCTGATCCCCGCTACTGAAGATTGCCTCAGAGCTTGGTACGGTGTAGTTCGATCTGGCAAGAAGTTGAAAAACCAGTAGCAGCGGCATTGGCATGCAACTGAAAATTTCCGATGCCGCCGTGGTGGCGGCATTGGCAGCGAAAGAGTTAAGCGATATATATCCGAGCCTGCACTTGTTGGTGCCTATGGCAACCAAATGGTAAACAAATTATGCACATACCATGACCTTCGCTCGTGGTGGGAGTAGTCCCAGGGACTAAATCATGTCTCACACTCTCGATACACCTCTTACCAATCTTACTACTCATCCAATATTAACCCTCCCATAGATCTTCTTGCCTCCACACACACCCCCCACACCTAAACCTCTCACCTCCCTGCTGGGGAAACAAGGGCTTCATGTAGTTATCGATCGATCGGGAGATAGCGATAGCCGCCAGGATGCAGACGATGGGGGTGAGTGTCAGCATGAGACGAACCATGACCCCTGCAAAGTACACGGCAGACACTGCGTACAGCACCACTGCAACGAGAGACAAAAACAACCACAATGTCTGTAACCATGGCAACACACGAACTGCTCGTCAAGTGGATGCTTGTAGCACAAGTGGGCAGGGAAGCAGCTGCAATGCCAAGCGCTGTGGGGTGCGCCAGAACACTAAGTGTTGCCCTTCACCTTACTTCCATTACGAAGACTGAGCTAAAAAGGAGTGAATTTGTATTATTATTACAGTCCTTCTCCGTTCACTGATCCACCAGAAGTCGAGCGCAGTGCGTGCCTTGTGGATATTCTTACTTTGGGGGCAGGGATTAATTAAATTTTTTTTAAATTATTTCATTTCTTTGACTGTAACTGTGGTTCACGTGCATAGCAGGCCACGGTGAGCATGTGTGCCATAGCAGTGTAGTGGCCAAGTGAAGCTGGTGAACATTACCTGACATAATATATATATATATATATAACCTTGATACCAGCCAGAAGTGGCCACGGGCCACACAATACAGACCTCAAGCAGCTGCTTCATGTAAAATAATCCTCGTGACCTCACCATGAGGATGCATTGGTCTAGCTGCGGCCTTAACCCAGCCATTGCCCTGTCCCTTACTGAGGACGTAATTCAGTACGTATATGTTTTATGTTGTCATGACGATAGAAAGCCAGGGATTCTGAAACAAGAAAGCTACCAAGCATTTCAGCCTTTTTGTTGTTATTTTTAACTCGTAACCAAGCATGTCAGCTTTTTTGTTATTTTTAACTCGTAACCAAGCATGTCAGATTTTTTTGTTATTTTTAACTCGTAACCAAGCATTTCAGCCTTTTGTTGTTATTTTTAACTCGTAAAGGCCGGTTCACAATATGACGCTAGCCCAGCGTTTCGTTCCGTCTCGTTTTCGTCTCCGTTTCTTCTCCGTCTAGCGTTTCGTTCAATCCTGTTCACAAATTGGCGTTTCGTTCCGTCGCCTCGAGCCAATTGAGGTTCGACCCTTTACCTACCACACCCTCGACTACGGCTGGATAGCTATGACTCGAAGTTCGGCAGTGAAGCAGGCTATTATTTTGATTCTTTTGCTCAGGAGGCGGAGGAGGAGGAATAGGAGAAGGCAGAACAGAGTGTGGTAAGTCCAATATTTAGAATGCGAAGACAGCAAGGCGAGTATCACAACCTGTTCAGGAGATGCATCTGTCAGATCCAGAAAGCCATTTCAGGTATCTGCGGATGTCTGATAATGAAGATGGTAGTAGAAACATGATTGATGGTGGGTGAAGAGGAGATGAAGAACCAAAATACGGGAATGACATCAATTGGTCATGCTGGCAGCAACAGGTTTGCCATAATTTATCTATATAGTTGCATATGCGTTGTTTATTTCTTTTTATTAAGACATTCTCAGTCTGCTGTGGAGATCAGGGAAGGTTTCAAGAATACTTCTGTACTCCTGCTGGAGAAGTTGATTGGCAGTACAGCCATGTTCGCAGAACTCAACTAATTATTTATATCATTCATTCACTGAACAAAATGCAATGTAATATAATGCACTAGTTCAATAGTTGTAATAATCCATAGAATCATGGGAATGAGGGGTAGTGGGGTGAAAGGTTTCTGAAGAGGGATCAATATTCAACCTCACTACATACTTCTTGTGCTCACTGGACACCACAACAGGCCCAGCATCTCCAGACTTCTTCTTCTTGGTCTTTTTCAGTTCCCTCACAAATTTGTCCTTCAAAATCCTCCACCTCTTGATGCATCCATCCGCTGTGTAGCCTCCAACCTAAACAATATTATGAATATTATGGGAATATGACGACTACTAAGATAATTTAATTCAGTAGCTACGTAGTTTACCTTGCTAGCAACTCTCTTTAGCTCGTAGATCCTTGTAAGAGCTTGATCCTACCTTCCAAAGACATACAAAGCTTCGCACAGCCTCAACTAACTTTTCATCCGACTGACAAATTGGCATTAATTAGAACTACGATATGACACGTGAAAATATGAAGCAATCTGATTGGTCAAGCTAGCGTCAACAGACGCTAGAATAGAACTCGAGTCTAATCTAGCGCTTCTCTCCGTTTCTTCAAAACGGAGCATGTTCACAAATTGACAGTATGACGCTAGGTAACGGAACGGAACGAAACGCTGGGCTAGCGTCATATTGTGAACCGGCCTTAACCAAGCATGTCAGCTTTTTTGTTATTTTTAACTCATAACCAAGCATGTCAGATTTTTTTTTTTTTTTTTTAACTCGTAACCAAGCATTTCAGCCTTTTGTTGTTATTTTTAACTCGTAACCAAGCATGTCAGCTTTTTTGTTATTTTTAACTCGTAACCAAGCATTTCAGCCTTTTGTTGTTATTTTTAACTCGTAACCAAGCATGTCAGCTTTTTTGTTATTTTTAACTCGTAACCAAGCATTTCAGACTTTTGTTGTTATTTTTAACTCGTAACCAAGCATGTCAGCTTTTTTGTTATTTTTAACTCGTAACCAAGCATTTCAGACTTTTGCTGTTATTTTTAGCTCGTAACTCGTAACCAAGCATTTCAGCCTTTTGGTTGTTATTTTTTAATTTTTTATGTTTCAATTGTTTTTTATGTTTCAATTGAAATACTTCGGTCTTCGTCAGGGCAAATTCAAGATGATTTAAAGATTAATCTTGATGTCGGCTGAGAGTGATCGCACAAGTAATTCAGAACTGGTCTGTACAGTTTTGATGTCACCAAGGCGATAAGTTAAAGTACATCATCGCAAATGTGAAAAGAGTTCTTCAAAGAAGAGAAGAGGGAGTCAATCACGGGAGAGAGAGAGAGTGAACGAGAGACTGGAGAAGGCAACAGGATAACATCAATCTTACCCGACAACGTTACTGTATATCGAGATTACGCATAAACCCAGACTCAGACTCATTTAACAGAAGAGCTCTCTCCATCCATCTCTCTCTGTGAGCATCCTCTGGGGGCCTGAAGACTGACGCTCATTTCTCCAAATTATCACTTAAATATGGTATATTTGTGTATGGAGAATGCTCGCATAACTACACATGCACACCAAAACAGTTTCCTCTACTTGTGTTTTAAGTTACTAAACTCCACGTAATGCACTCTCTGTGCTTCTTCCTGCCATTCGCCCCCGTCCTGACCATATGACAAAGCTCTGAGTGACACAACAAAATTATATTCCTGATGAAGGCTCTTGTCGAAACGTCGAGAGAGTAAATTTCAAGTTGATTATTGAGGTCATCGTAACATGTTGTTCCTAGAAAATTTTGAATGAGAGTGGATATTTAAAAAGTTGTAGCAATTTTGTTAAGTGACAAGTGAATGGAATCAGAAAGTAAGAAGGCATCACCGCGGGAGTGAGCGAGTCAACAAAAATATATTCTGTTCGAGATCTTAGCATTGTTAGATTGCATTTCTCTAGCCATTGTCTAGCCTCAGCATAGCTGAAGGCCTAATACAGTATAATCTGTAACTTGAAATCCTAGCATTGTTAGATTGCATTGCTCTAGCCATTGTCCTAGTCCTGGCATAGCTGAAGGCATAATACAGTACTGATCTGTAACTTGAAATCTTAGCATTGTTAGATTGCATTGCTCTAGCCATTGTCCTAGCCTTAGCAGAGCTGAAGGCCTAATACATTACTGATCTGTTACTTGAAATCCTAGTATTGCTAGATTGCATTGCTCTAGCCTTAGTATAGCTGAAGGTCCAATACTGTACTGACCTGTACATCATTGGTAACATGTACATATCTTTGCGTTCCTTATGGACTCTGAACTGGTGCAAGGTTGATAAGACCTCATGCCTTGCAACATTATGGGATGGCAGATTCTGAAAACTGAAATGTGCATGTGGAAGTACGGCTGTGGGACGAGCTTTGTTACGAGTATTGGAAGGTGGAAAGCACACTCCGATAAGAGAGATGTCACCAGGAAGCAAGAGAGAACCAGGAGCGAGAGACATTGCGGTCCGAGACGTCCAAAATGAGCAGTCGCTTAAAAACCAATCGGCACGGACACATGCAACCAATAGGGAAGAGACAGTAGGTCCGAGTATGATGCCAGCTAAGCGAAAAGTGAGTATCTAGCTAAGTGTTGATGCAGCACAGTGGAACAAACACTCAAACATTGACAGAGAATTAACACTGTCAGTCAGACCTCGACCAGTCAGACCTTGATTACAGCCAAATGTCCCGACCACCGATATAAAAGACACCCATCCATCGTAGCACGGCAACGTCACCACCAAGTTTTAATACCGTTGACGCCTGACGATCAAATATTTTCACAGTGAATGTTTTCAGCTAGGCGGGTAGTCACACCCAGCGCTGTACTTGTGAAGGCTGAAATAATTAACAGGTGCCTGATAGACAAGCATGCCAAAAACCAGAGTCACTCTCCGGGGTTTAGAGGTCGTTACTATAGTAACATATCAGACAGTTGCCTATCACATAACAACACTCAGTATACTGTGCATCGCTACACTCAGTATACTCTGCATGTACACAGCTAGTCTGAAAAAATTAACAGTCAAGACAAAGATGGACGTTCATATATCTCAATTCTGATGACTACAAGGTACAGTGGTCTCGCTTCATAACTGAGGCAGTATCACTTACAGAAAACCCTCTCGTCTGTGAGGTGCTTCATGACAAACCACACCCCTGCAGGGAAGACGCAGATGAGGATGTGAAGGTCGAAGAAGAAGGAAGTCCAAGTGGTGGGCTGGTGCTCTGACACACTGGCTATGATGGGGATGTGGATCTTGGCATAGCTGGAGGGGGAGAGAGTCGGGTGACAGAGAGATAGAGAAGGATGAAGAATGGCGAGGAGATAAGAGAAGAAAGGGGAGGCAGAGGTCAGAGGTCAGAGGGAGGAAGTTGGAAGAAGTAGCACGAGGGAGAGGAGGGGAGAGAGCAGAGAAGATGAAAATTCCATTATGGCAGCCATAACAAAAACTCATGTGGGCACTTCATGTGCTCACTAAAGGCTGGTTCACAGTTTGACGCTCAGCCATCGTTACGTATCGTATCGTATCATCCTATCGTAACGTATCGTCGTATTGTGAACCAGCAACGTCATGACGATACGATAGGATGGAATAGGATCTGGTTCTATTCGAGCGTCAAGCGTCCGACCAATCAGAATGCTGGCAAGCGGAAGGTCACGTGAAAGACTTTGACCTTCACTAGAATTTAACTATGAACGAGAAGTTGATTGAGGCTGTGCGCAAATATCCCTGCTTGTGGCAGGTCTCTTCTGCGATATATAGGAGTTGAGGCCGAAGGAAAATGCTTGGATTCAAGTGGTTATGGAAGCAAGATCAGATAGTTACCTTAGGATGATGCAATTTAGCTACCATGGTCAAATCGTCTTCGCTACTAGAAGAAGAAGAAGAACTGTCACAGCTAGAGCTACTAGATGAACTCGAGGAAGAAACGCGTCTTCGCGATCAGTCAGCAACTACTATCATCATCATCATCATAATAATAATCACGTGAGCACCTTGTCAAAACTCGCCAATCGAACGCTATATTGTGAACCAGAAACAATACGATACGATACGATACGATACGACGATACATTACGATTGGCGAGCGTCATATTGTGAACCCGGCTTAAGCCTCACCAATCCTGCAGCGGCTAGCCTCGGTTCCTTCTTAGACCCCTTAACATCAAGCCCCCTCAAGACGAAACCCTCCAACACCAAGCCCCCTCAAGATGAAACCCTCCAACACCAAGCCCCTCAACACCCAACAAGACCCTGAACACAAGCCCTCCCAATCCCCATCCAACACTAAGCCCCCTCTACACCAAGCCCTCCTCCCAATCCACACTACACACCCAACATTAAGCCCCCTCAACACCAAGCCCCCCTATCCAATACCTACACCCTCAACACTTAAACCTTAATAAATACCGAGCCTCCTCAACAACTTAACCGTAAATACCGAGCCCCCTCAACACCTAAACACCGAGCCCCCTCAACACCTAAACCCCCTCAACCCTAAATACCGAGCCCCCTCAACACCTAAACCCCCTCAACCCTAAATACCGAGCCCCCTCAACACCTAAACCCTAAGCCCCCTCAACACCTAAACCCTAAGCCCCCTCAACACCTAAACCCTAAATACCGAGCCGCCTCAACACCTAAACCCCCTCAACCCACTTATCACTTACCCTGTATCGTAGAGGGAGTAGAACCTGCCGCTCCACGGAGCCACGTAGCCGAGGTAGGTCAAGCCAACCACACCCACAAACACCAAGCCAGCACTGCCAACAATGGCCGACATAAAGATCTGGCGGAACTGCTTCCCCGTGAGGTGTGTCTGCAAGTACTTCAGCGCCCCGTACATGTGCAGGAGCACGAACACACCGGCCGCGGCCATGTGCTCGCTGGTCCTGATGGGCTGGAATCCCACGAAGGGAACCTGCATGGACAGAACTAGGCCCAGCAAGTAGAATGTAGTATATGCCACGTAGATCCTGGGAGGAGGAGGAGGAACGGAGGAGACAGGAGGGAGATATACCAGGCGGGGAGATGACGACGACAAAAGACGAGATGAGAGAGAGACAGAACGAAATATTTGAAAATAAGAAGATGAGAGCAAGATGGAAGGGCTAGGGCTAGGGGGATGAGAGCAAGATGGAAGGACTAGGGCTAGGGGGATGAGAGCAAGATGGAAGGGCTAGGGCTAGGGGGATGAGAGCAAGATGGAAGGGCTAGGGCTAGGGGGATGAGAGCAAGATGGATGGGCTAGGGCTAGGGTGATGAGGGCTATATGTAGAGCTAGGGCTAGAGCTAGGGATGAGGGCTAGGTCTAGAGCTAGGGGGATGACGGTTGCGAGGAGAATAAATGAAGAACATCAAGAAATACTCTCTAGAGGATGAGTCTCGAGGATGAGTCTCTAGAGGAGGAGTTTAATATTTGTGTTTTCACGATTAGAATAAGGAGTAGGGTGTGGCTTCGATCATATGTTAACCACGAATCCTATATAACATATCCAGCTCCAAATCCAACCACATCGTGTAAGTGTCACGAGACGGCAGCAAGCACATCACGTGACACCTTGGGGCCTTACCAACCTGGAGGAGAAGCGCCCCATGAGGAGGAGGGTGAAGACGTGGAGAGGAACAAGGTTGATGATAAAGACGTAGCCTCCCCATGCTGAAACCTGCAGAGACAACACGAATAATATGACGTCAGTGGCACGTACAATCCGGTTGCCAGGCACCCATCTAGCTTTTCAACACTTCCCTCGTACTCGTCACAAAACGTCTTTGTCTGGCGGCCATGATGGTCTCGGTCCTTTATATTTTATTCAGTGTGCTTCAGAAATATTTCAGTTTGAGTCAACAGCCCTAGAAATATTTCAGTTTGAGTCAGCCATTAGCCCTAGAAATATTTCAGTTTGAGTCAGCTGTTAGCCCTAGCCCTAGAAATATTTCAGTTTGGGTCAGCTGTTAGCCCTAGCCCTAGAAATATTTCAGTTTGAGTCAGCTGTTAGCCCTAGTCCTAGAAATATTTCAGTTTGGGTCAGCTGTTAGCCCTAGCCCTAGAAATATTTCAGTTTGAGTCAGCTGTTAGCCCTAGAAATATTTCATTGAGTCAGCTGTTAGCCCTAAAAATATTTCAGTTTGAGTTAGCTGTCAAACTGACGTGTTTGTTTTAAAAAAAACGCATCGCAGCATTCCCTCTGTCCAGAAAACATGGTGACTTGATGCCATCAAATTGCACATCAGACTTATCAAACCAATTCCTTTTTGTTGATAATGTTGGCTACATATTCAGTGCCACTTCACGGTTGAGTGGCCGGCCTGCAAACCACCAATGTCCAGTGTCAACTTCTGCTCCATAGTTCCTTCATGGTCATCATATGTTCAAACTTTACGGCATCAAATCACCACTTTCTTATGATTGGCACTTACGTAGAGAGCAGCAGTCGAAGACGAAGTATTTCACTTTTTTTAAATAAATAATAATAATAAATGCAAGCACATGACAGTACAGCAAGCACATGGCAGTACAGCAAGCACATGGCAGTACAGCAAGCACATGGCTGTACAGCAAGCACATGGCAGTACAGCAAGCACATGACAGTGCAAGCACATGGCAGTACAGCAAGCACATGGCAGTACAGCAAGCACATGGCTGTACAGCAAGCACATGGCTGTACAGCAAGCACATGGCTGTACAGCAAGCACATGGCTGTACAGCAAGCACATGGCAGTACAGCAAGCACATGGCAGTACAGCAAGCACATGGCAGTACAGCAAGCACATGCCAGTACAGCAAGCACATGACAGTACAGCAAGCACATGACAGTACAGCAAGCACATGACAGTACAGCAAGCACATGACAGTACAGCAAGCACATGACAGTACAGCAAGCACATGCCAGTACAGCAAGCACATGACAGTACAGCAAGCACATGACAGTACAGCAAGCACATGGCAGTACAGCAAGCGCATGGCAGTACAGCAAGCGCATGGCAGTACAGCAAGAGCATGGCTGTACAGCAAGCAAGCACATGGCAGTACAGCAAGCGCATGGCAGTACAGCAAGCGCATGACAGTCCAGCAAGCGCATGGCAGTCCAGCAAGCGCATGGCAGTACAGCAAGCGCATGACAGTACAGCAAGCGCATGGCAGTACAGCAAGCACATGACAGTACAGCAAGCACATGGCAGTACAGCAAGCACATGACAGTACAGCAAGCACATGACAGTACAGCAAGCACATGGCAGTACAGCAAGCACATGGCAGTACAGCAAGCACATGGCAGTACAGCAAGCACATGACAGTACATAAGGCACATGGCAGTACAGCAAGCACATGGCAGTACAGCAAGCACATGACAGTACATAAGGCACATGGCAGTACAGCAAGCACATGACAGTACAGCAAGCACATGACAGTACAGCAAGCACATGACAGTATATGACAGTACAGCTAAAAGATTAAATCAACAAGAGATATAGTCTGAGAAAAAGGTGACAATTCTAAGGGTTTGAGTTATCAAAGTACACAAAATTACCCACAGAAAGGAGCTAAACCATTCCCAGCAAAGGATATGGAAAACTGCAGGCAGACACTTTGCTTTTCAATAGAGAAATACACACTTGAAAATCTATCTGAGCAATTTTATCTACCCACTTCAACCTTCTTCTCAGACGTTGCAACTCCTCACCATGTAGAAGTAGGACAAAGAGGCCATGGTGGACCAGAAAATCGACCCAGTCTTGATGGACTTGAGCCACAGGAAGTATGTGAAGAGAAGAGCGAAAATGGCGATGCCTTCATTGTCGTAAGATCCGGCCACAGAGCGGGAGATGTAGCCGGGGACGATGGCCATGAAGCAGGCAGCGAGGAGACCGGCACGAGCGTTCCAGACCTCCCGCGTCAGCAGGTATGTTGTGATAGCCGTGAGGCCACTGGGGAGAAGAGGGAGATAGAGAGGAAAGGGTTGGGGAAGAAATGGGTCAGGTTCTACACTTGGCTTCGTGCCACCCACGGCAGGCTAGGACTGTGCCAATCAAACCAACAGCTCACCTACAGTTCAACCATTAACCCATTTACTGCCAAAGGTGCCTAAGGCACAAACAGAAGACATCACTCACACACAATAAAATCATATTTTTTTTAGATCGATCGCACTAAATACCACACATATATTACCTGCATATGCCCAGTGGACTGTAAAATAGTTATTGCACTTCTTCCTGGCTTGAGAAGGCGAGTGAGCAGAGTTAAAGACAAATGGCCGACGATTCATAACTGCTGGCATGAAGGACTTCTTTCTGGCCTTTACTGCTGCTTCTGACTGAAGCTCTTCTTTGGTGGCAAACTGCGCAGGAATCTGTGCTTACCTGGAATCGTTTTGGATCCCTTCGCTCTTGAGAAAAGCATTTTGCTCCTGGATGGATTTCTTTGCTTAAGTTTTGTTCTGGGCATAGCACGATGTAGCTTATGCTCAAAGGAGCTGATTGTTATATCAAACAGCAGCTTATATTCACATAAGCTTATTCACCCAAAAAGTAATACCTACAAATATAATGGTTACAAAACACCCAAAAATAATGTTGTTGGTCCATCGGTCATGGAGGTTATTATTTGCACATATTTTAGCACTGTGGTTAGCCCACGACAACTCACATGACCACGATGGGCAAGTCCTTGGTTACGATGCATTGCCTGCCTTAATCCAACCCACCATAAGAGCCATATGTCACTTTGGGTTTTGTTGATTTAAAAAACAAGCGCTGATTGTTTATGAGACAAGATTTTTATTTTTATATCGAAAAATTCCTTATTTCCTGCTCTATCTGTCTACCTAATTTGAAGTGCATCACTATCCGGTAACCAAGGTTTAAAAATCTTGCAAAAGTCATTTTTCTAGAGACGGGCAGTACTCTTGACTCGTCTAAGAACGACTGCAGCGAGAAGAAGATGATGGCATCCAAGCTTACCTGGGCGAGCCTTCTTGCGAACACAGTCTTGGATAAGTTGGCCACAACAGATGAAACTGCTGGAATGCAGGTGGATGGACTTCGCACTACAGCGGAAAATGGAAAAATGAAGGACGGATAAAGAAGGGAAGGCTTCTCAGGTTTGTGAATGGGATCTAGCAGTAGTATTAGCCTGTTAGTTGTCCAAAGGGTAGTAGCTATTTCCCCCCAGATAAAACCCGGATAAAAGTCCATGGCTATATATATTTTTTTTAGAGTACACTGATGAATTCTATGTTGATACACTTGATGGTGGAGAACTAGCCTCTCTTTGGCGTCCTCACTCCCCATCTCCTTCACCAACTCAATCATAACAAACATATCGTAAAAATAGATTCAGCATTATAAACAATGTCGCAGAGATAAATAATCATAGTCATATTTGTATGTTTGGTACAAAGTGGCAAAGAGTAAGGCCTGGTCTGTGTTCTGTTGTAGGACAGAATACTGGAATCCAATATGATACAGAAATCCAATGACATATATACAGCAATGTTGTGCTGGGACCTACAAAAACCTGCTCTGTGGATCAAACATTGAGAGGAGTAATATGCTTGTTATAGTGGACCCAGTAATATGCTTGTTATAGTGGACCCAGTAATATGCTTGTTATAGTGGACCCAGTAATAAGCTTGTTATAGTGGACCCAGTAATAAGCTTGTTATAGTGGACCCAGTAATATGCTGGACCCAGTAATAAGCTTGTTATAGTGGACCCAGTAATATGCTTGCTATAGTGTACCCAGTAATATGCTTGCTATAGTGTACCCAGTAATATGCTTGTTATAGTGGACTCAGTAATATGCTTGTTATAGTGGACCCAGTAATATGCTTGTTATAGTGGACCCAGTAATATGCTTGTTATAGTGGACCCAGTAATATGCTTGTTATAGTGGACCCAGCTTGTTATAGTGGACCCAGTAATATGCTTGTTATAGTGGACCCAGTAATATGCTTGCTATAGTGGACCCAGTAATATGCTTGTTATAGTGGACCCAGTAATATGCTTGCTATAGTGGACCCAGTAATATGCTTGTTATAGTGGACCCAGTAATATGCTTGTTATAGTGGAGCCAGTAATATGCTTGTTATAGTGGGCCCAGTAATATGCTTGTTATAGTGGACCCAGTAATATGCTTGTTATAGTGGACCCAGTAATATGCTTGTTATAGTGGACCCAGTAATATGCTTGTTATAGTGGACCCAGTAATATGCTTGTTATAGTGGACCCCGTAATATGCTTGTTAATAGTGGACCCAGTAATATGCTTGTTATAGTGGACCCAGTAATATGCTTGTTATAGTGGAGCCAGTAATATGCTTGTTATAGTGGACCCAGTAATATGCTTGTTATAGTGGACCAAGTAATATGCTTGTTATAGTGGACCCAGTAATATGCTTGTTATAGTGGTCCCAGTAATATGCTTGTTATAGTGGAATATGCTTGTTATAGTGGACCCAGTAATATGCTTGTTATAGTGGACCCAGTAATATGCTTGTTATAGTGGACCCAGTAATATGCTTGTTATAGTGGACCCATTAAGATGCTTGTTATAGTGGACCCATTAAGATGCTTGTTATAGTGGACCCAGTAATATGCTTGTTATAGTGGACCCAGTAATATGCTTGTTATAGTGGACCCAGTAATATGCTTGTTATAGTGGACCCAGTAATATGCTTGTTATAGTGGACCCAGTAATATGCTTGTTATAGTGGTAATATGCTTGTTATAGTGGACCCAGTAATATGCTTGTTGTAGTGGACCCAGTAATATGCTTGTTATAGTGGACCCAGTAATATGCTTGCTATAGTGGACCCAGTAATATGCTTGCTATAGTGGACCCAGTTAATATGCTTGCTATAGTGGACCCAGTAATATGCTTGTTATAGTGGAGCCTGCTTGTTATAGTGGACCCAGTAATATGCTTGTTATAGTGGACCCATTAAGATGCTTGTTATAGTGGACCCAGTAATATGCTTGTTATAGTGGACCCAGTAATATGCTTGTTATAGTGGACCCAGTAATATGCTTGCTATAGTGGCCCCAGTAATATGCTTGCTATAGTGGACCCAGTAATATGCTTGCTATAGTGGACCCAGTAATATGCTTGTTATAGTGGACCCAGTAATATGCTTGTTATAGTGGACCCGTAATATGCTTGTTATAGTGGACCCAGTAATATGCTTGTTATAGTGGACCCAGTAATATGCTTGTTATAGTGGACCCAGTAATATGCTTGCTATAGTGGACCCAGTAATATGCTTGCTATAGTGGACCCAGTAATATGCTTGCTATAGTGGACCCAGTAATATGCTTGTTTGGAACCAGTAATATGCTTGTTATAGTGGACCCAGTAATATGCTTGTTATAGTGGACCCAGTAATATGCTTGTTATAGTGGACCCAGTAATATGCTTGTTATAGTGGACCCAGTAATATGCTTGTTATAGTGGACCCAGTAACCCAGTAATATGCTTGTTATAGTGGACCCAGTAATATGCTTGTTATAGTGGACCCAGTAATATGCTTGCTATAGTGGACCCAGTAATATGCTTGTTATATTGGACCCAGTAATATGCTTGCTATAGTGGACCCAGTAATATGCTTGTTAAAGTGGACCCAGTAATATGCTTGTTATAGTGGACCCAGTAATATGCTTGTTATAGTGGACCCAGTAATATGCTTGTTATAGTGGACCCAGTAATATGCTTGTTATAGTGGACCCAGTAATATGCTTGTTATAGTGGACCCATTAAGATGCTTGTTATAGTGGGCCCAGTAATATGCTTGTTATAGTGGACCCAGTAATATGCTTGTTATAGTGGAGCCAGTAATATGCTTGTTATAGTGGTCCCAGTAATATGCTTGTTATAGTGGACCCAGTAATATGCTTGTTATAGTGGACCCAGTAATATGCTTGTTATAGTGGACCCAGTAATATGCCTGTTATAGTGGACCCAGTAATATGCTTGTTATAGTGGACCCAGTAATATGCTTGTTATAGTGGAGCCAGTAATATGCTTGTTATAGTGGACCCAGTAATATGCTTGTTATAGTGGACCAAGTAATATGCTTGTTATAGTGGACCCAGTAATATGCTTGTTATAGTGGTCCCAGTAATATGCTTGTTATAGTGGAATATGCTTGTTATAGTGGACCCAGTAATATGCTTGTTATAGTGGACCCAGTAATATGCTTCTTATAGTGGACCCAGTAATATGCTTGTTATAGTGGACCCATTAAGATGCTTGTTATAGTGGACCCATTAAGATGCTTGTTATAGTGGACCCAGTAATATGCTTGTTATAGTGGACCCAGTAATATGCTTGTTATAGTGGACCCAGTAATATGCTTGTTATAGTGGACCCAGTAATATGCTTGTTATAGTGGACCCAGTAATATGCTTGTTATAGTGGTAATATGCTTGTTATAGTGGACCCAGTAATATGCTTGTTGTAGTGGACCCAGTAATATGCTTGTTATAGTGGACCCAGTAATATGCTTGCTATAGTGGACCCAGTAATATGCTTGCTATAGTGGACCCAGTTAATATGCTTGCTATAGTGGACCCAGTAATATGCTTGTTATAGTGGAGCCTGCTTGTTATAGTGGACCCAGTAATATGCTTGTTATAGTGGACCCATTAAGATGCTTGTTATAGTGGACCCAGTAATATGCTTGTTATAGTGGACCCAGTAATATGCTTGTTATAGTGGACCCAGTAATATGCTTGCTATAGTGGCCCCAGTAATATGCTTGCTATAGTGGACCCAGTAATATGCTTGCTATAGTGGACCCAGTAATATGCTTGTTATAGTGGACCCAGTAATATGCTTGTTATAGTGGACCCGTAATATGCTTGTTATAGTGGACCCAGTAATATGCTTGTTATAGTGGACCCAGTAATATGCTTGTTATAGTGGACCCAGTAATATGCTTGCTATAGTGGACCCAGTAATATGCTTGCTATAGTGGACCCAGTAATATGCTTGCTATAGTGGACCCAGTAATATGCTTGTTTGGAACCAGTAATATGCTTGTTATAGTGGACCCAGTAATATGCTTGTTATAGTGGACCCAGTAATATGCTTGTTATAGTGGACCCAGTAATATGCTTGTTATAGTGGACCCAGTAATATGCTTGTTATAGTGGACCCAGTAACCCAGTAATATGCTTGTTATAGTGGACCCAGTAATATGCTTGTTATAGTGGACCCAGTAATATGCTTGCTATAGTGGACCCAGTAATATGCTTGTTATATTGGACCCAGTAATATGCTTGCTATAGTGGACCCAGTAATATGCTTGTTAAAGTGGACCCAGTAATATGCTTGTTATAGTGGACCCAGTAATATGCTTGTTATAGTGGACCCAGTAATATGCTTGTTATAGTGGACCCAGTAATATGCTTGTTATAGTGGACCCAGTAATATGCTTGTTATAGTGGCCCCAGTAATATGCTTGTTATAGTGGACCCAGTAATATGCTTGCTATAGTAGACCCAGCTTGCTATAGTGGACCCAGTTATATGCTTGCTATAGTGGCCCCAGTAATATGCTCTGTTTGTCTCTAATTATCTTGTAGCCATGTTTGTGTGTCATCAAACAACTGTTTGACACTGTAAACAATTATATGCAGGTGTTCTAGATAATGATATTCATATCCTATGTCTGCATGTTGCCCAAGAATCTGCCATAGAATATGGTTGCTAGGGGATTTCAGCAGCAAATTTCGGACTTGGTAAACATTAAGAATGTTTAATAATGAGAGGGGAAGTTGCATTGCACAGTTCACTCTTGAACTTTGACCTCCACTCACCACCGACGGCAGATCCAACTGGAGCACACATCATGGGGGTTGTGGAGGACAAGTTACTCAGCTATAGCTAGGTAAGCATCGCTCCTAGCCACCACGAGCTAGCTACTAAACAAGCTAATCAACTACCTGTACAACTAGCAACTTGCAAGCCACTGCCAACTCAATGTCTAGCTAGAAAAGCTATTTCCTAGCTACACACCTGCTAGAAACCTATAGAATGCCTCCAGGCTGACTTACAGCTCTGCTAGGCATTGTCCTTCTCACCCTGGTATCCATTTAACCTTCGCACTGCCAAGATGGGTACAGGTGTACCCCAGACATATATAATAATGTCCCCTGTGTGACACAAACAAATTTAATACTATTTCTCTTTCATGTTTACGAAGTAATAAATTTTACATCTTTGACTACAATTTGTTTTTCTGTTTGACTTTTTTTCTCACTAGATATATTGAACTAAAGTCAAGTGGGGTACACCTGTACCCCTTTTAGCAGTCGATGGTAATTTTTTCCTTCTTTTCAAAATCATGTATTTCACTCAAACAACTATCTCTGGGCCTGAATTTATGTGCATTAGCCTCAATTTTGTGTTGTTACTAGTTATTTGGTTATTGTGGTTACACTTTGTGTAATCAATATAGCAATGAATATTGATAGTAAAACCCACTAAGCCTCTAACTGTGCTGGTTCCTAGATATATTTATTGGTCATTATTTTGTCTTCAATCTTTTTTCAATGATGAGTGTAAATTATACTGCTGAGGAGGTAGCTGCCATCATTTTGGAGGAAGATAGTGACGAAGAAGTATGTGATACAGGAAGCCTTGGAGAAATCAGTGAAGAGGAAATTGATGCTGTGGAATATGAAGAGGAGGAGGAGGAAGAAGAAGAGATTTGCATTGACTCTGATGTCTCTGATGAAGATGTTGAACATGATACTGCTGAAGTCACCTTCACTGGGAAAGATGGAACAAAATGGCATAGTACTCCACCTCACCCTGCATCACTTCGGCAACATAATGTCATTCATGTCTGTCCTGGATTGACACAGTGGGTTGCTCACTATGAAGACCAACTGGACTTTTTCTTTGCACTTCTTACACCAACTATGATCAGGCAATTTGTGATTGCACTAACAAAAGGATTCCTGATGATATTCCAGAGGTAACAGAAAATCAAATAATTGGCTACATGGGAATTTTGCTTATCCTTGGAGTTACGAAAAAGCGAAACGTAGATGTTGATGAAATATGGTCTCCTAACTCCATGCACTATCAGGAATATGTAACGCTTGTTCTCACACGAAAACAGTTTCGAACCATTACCAGATACTTCACCTTTGATGATGTGGATACACGTACAGGGCAGGACTTGAAGTTTCATAAGATGCAATACATTTTCTCCCAGTTTCAAAACAACATTCGGATTGCTTTCGAACCACACATTCATACATGCATTGACGAGACTCTGTATGCATTTCGAGGTAAATGCCAATTCCGACAATTAATGCACAGCAAACCAGCCAAGTATATGGTATCAAGTACTTTTGCTTATGCGATGTGGAAACATCTTACCTGTCTAATGTGCAGGTTTATTTGGGAAAAGACAGAGATCAAACACAACAAAATACAAACATTGGAATGAATGTTGTGCTTGACTTGGCAAAACCAATTGAAAAAACAACTTTTTAACCTCAATTCCCCTGGCAGAAAACTTATGGGAGAAAAAGCTAACTCTAGTTGGAACACGGAAACCGAACAAACGGGCAATTCCACCCCAATTCCTAAAAAATAAAAGCCGTGAAGTACATGAAAGTATGTTTTGTTTCCAGAAGGAAAAAACATTGGTTTCTTATGTGCCAAAGAAAAGTAAGGCAGTGATACTGTTATCCACAGAGCACCACAGCAAAAACGTCATTTTACAGGGAGGTGGGAAGATTGAAATGAAAACCCCTGAAATTATCATGGCTACAAAAGGAGCTGTCGATACCTTTGACAAACTTATTGTTCAGTATTCTTGTAGACGAAACAGCTTTTCCCCCCCTTCTTGATGCTGTTTCATACAACATATTTGTGTTGTACAGAACCAAGAACCCTAATATCATGGAGAAAAACTGCAGCGACAACGTCGGCTACACTTGGAGGCACTAGGAGAATTGAAGTCAGAATCCAAAAATGGGTTGATGGCAACTTTCATGGAATTTCACAAGCAATGAGGCAGCTTGCCCAAAAGCATGGCTTTGGAGAGTGCTGCACATCAACCAATTGTGATTCGAACTTATGGTAGATGTTACTTGTGCTCTAGGAAAAATGACAGAAAAAGTCGCAACCACTGTGGTCTGTGTACACGTTTTGTCTGCAAAGAACATTCTGTTAGTCACACAGTGTTTTGTGTTCCTTGCAAAGAAGGAATACAGTAAAGACTCAATTATCAATGATGAATTTTGCATCTTTCGTGATTTGATTTTCAATAATGTTAGCTATTTACTTTACTTCACTTTCCAGCTTAGACTAGACCAGTGTGTGTGTTCTGGTTCTATGTTGAAGGGATAAAAATGATAAATTATGATTTATAGGCCTCTTTGTGTTTATATTTGTAAAAGATCCACTGGGGTTAGGAAAATCTTTAGACAGTGCGAAGGTTAAAGGGCAACTGCAGTAGATTTCCCATGTTTGGATATAATAACATTCTGTTAAAAACACACAATATTACAGGCTCAGCTACATCAGAGGTTTCCTCTTCTGATCCTGGTGGTAGATAGGTATCAGACCTTTCTACATGGGGTGGGGTGGTCCTGTTCCCTACCACAAGTAGGTGAGCCTTATATGTATAAATATATATAAATATATAATATATATATATATAATTGACTTCTACAGCTGAAGGATAGAAAATGCACTGGGAATACAAAGCTAGTGTTAGGACTCCCAAATACATGTCATAGCAAGCCACACCATAACTGGTTACAATGGCCTGTATCTCCCTGTAGACTGGCAGTATATTTTTACAGGCATTATCACAGCTAGAACTATCCAAACATAAAATAAAACAGGGGAGGTACTGCAGCTTCCCTTTAGCTGCAGCTGCCATGGCCACACTGGATGGGAGAGATCTTCAGGGCTCACCGAGTTTGCACTGAGGCCCTTGTGTTGAATAGGTGCTAAATAGCTGGCAGTTCACACATTTATCTGGTTCAGTGTAGCGCCACGCCACCTACGCTGGAATAAAAACCTCAAGTCCTCCGCTATGCAGCTAGTTCACAACATGACGCAACATTATGTATTAACAACATTTATCTGGTTCAGTGTAGCGCCACGCCACCTACGCTGGAATAAAAACCTCAAGTCCTCCGCTATGCAGCTAGTTCACAACATGACGCAACATTATGTATTAACAACATTTATCTGGTTCAGTGTAGCGCCACGCCACCTACGCTGGAATAAAAACCTCAAGTCCTCCGCTATGCAGCTAGTTCACAACATGACGCAACATTATGTATTAACAACATTTATCTGGTTCAGTGTAGCGCCACGCCACCTACGCTGGAATAAAAACCTCAAGTCCTCCGCTATGCAGCTAGTTCACAACATGACGCAACATTATGTATTAACAATGTAATGCGATGTTACACTAAGTCAATATGATCCTGAGAACATGTTACACTAAGTCAATATCATCCTGAGAACCTGCCCTCCTCAACATGCTAGGGCCATCACGGATGACAGAGTCAACCCCCAAAATATTCTGCCAGACTATACCCGGCCATGGATGGCTGGATGTCCACTCAGAGACTGCGAGCTCAAGAGCCTTGCTTGACCATCCTTGGATGAGCTGAATACGCTCAGATGCAGCCAGCACTTTAGCGAGGGGACACTAACTCCAGACATCCATGCTGGAGACGAGTGGGAGCGAATAGGGGACTTCCCCAACTCAAAACCACTCCCTATATTGGCTTCTCTTTTTGTACAGGCGGTTAACGACAAAGCACCCAAAACCAAAACTCTTAACATTGGCAGCATCTTAGCTGCTGCCTAATTGGTGGGGGCTTCTGCCAAAACTACCCCCCAAAACACTCCGAGCATGCCTTGAATCCTTCGCTAAGGTCGTAAACCTGCAGACCCAACAAACCACAGCCCAGCTTTGCCCCCCCCCCCCCCCCCCCCCCCTCCCTCCACACACACACACAACTTGCATACAATACATCCATTCACAAAAACTTTGTCACCAGAAGACTCTTAAAAAAAGGCTACTGCACATCCACGACTAATCAGTTTCTCGAGTGCAGAATAGAGAAGCATTCATCAGGTGAGTAGTTTCACTGCAGGATAGAGAAGGATCCATTCATCGGGTGAGTAGTTTCACTGCAGGATAGAGAAGGATTCATTCATCGGGTGAGTAGTTTCACTGCAGGATAGAGAAGGATTCATTCATCGGGTGAGTAGTTTCACTGCAGGATAGAGAAGGATTCATCGGGTGAGTAGTTTCACTGCAGGATAGAGAAGGATTCATTCATCGGGTGAGTAGTTTCACTGCAGGATAGAGAAGGATTCATTCACTGGGTGAGTAGTTTCACTGCAGGATAGAGAAGGATCCATTCATCGGGTGAGTAGTTTCACTGCAGGATAGAGAAGGATTCATCGGGTGAGTAGTTTCACTGCAGGATAGAGAAGGATTCATTCATCGGGTGAGTAGTTTCACTGCAGGATAGAGAAGGATTCATTCATCGGGTGAGTAGTTTCACTGCAGGATAGAGAAGCATTCATCGGGTGAGTAGTTTCACTGCAGGATAGAGAAGGATTCATCAGGTGAGTAGTTTCACTGCAGGATAGAGAAGCATTCATCGGGTGAGTAGTTTCACTGCAGGATAGAGAAGGATTCATCAGGTGAGTAGTTTCACTGCAGGATAGAGAAGGATTCATCAGGTGAGTAGTTTCACTGCAGGATAGAGAAGGATTCATTCATCGGGTGAGTAGCTTCACTGCAGGATAGAGAAGGATTCATTCATCGGGTGAGTAGTTTCACTGCAGGATCGAGAAGGATTCATTCACTGGGTGAGTAGTTTCACTGCAGGATAGAGAAGGATCCATTCATCGGGTGAGTAGTTTCACTGCAGGATAGAGAAGGATTCATCGGGTGAGTAGTTTCACTGCAGGATAGAGAAGGATTCATTCATCGGGTGAGTAGTTACACTGCAGGATAGAGAAGCATTCATCGGGTGAGTAGTTTCACTGCAGGATAGAGAAGG
The DNA here is from genome assembly GCA_028752905.1 of Cladorhizidae sp. MBARI D1340-BT2. Classification (NCBI taxonomy): domain Eukaryota; kingdom Metazoa; phylum Porifera; class Demospongiae; order Poecilosclerida; family Cladorhizidae; species Cladorhizidae sp. MBARI D1340-BT2. The sequence continues at coordinate 13,636,429 of JAQNBH010000007.1, read as the reverse complement.
ATTCATCAGGTGAGTAGTAGAGAAGGATTCATTCATCGGGTGAGTAGCTTCACTGCAGGATAGAGAAGGATTCATTCATCGGGTGAGTAGTTTCACTGCAGGATAGAGAAGGATTCATTCATCAGGTGAGTAGTTACACTGCAGGATAGAGAAGGATTCATTCATCGGGTGAGTAGTCTCACTGCAGGATAAAGAAGGATTCATCAGGTGAGTAGTTTCACTGCAGGATAGAGAAGGATTCATTCATCGGGTGAGCAGTTTCACTGCAGGATAGAGAAGCATTCATCGGGTGAGTAGTCTCACTGCAGGATAGAGAAGGATTCATCAGGTGAGTAGTTACACTGCAGGATAGAGAAGGATTCATCAGGTGAGTAGTCTCACTGCAGGATAAAGAAGGATTCATCAGGTGAGTAGTCTCACTGCAGGATAAAGAAGGATTCATCAGGTGAGTAGTCTCACTGCAGGATAGAGAAGGATTCATTCATCAGGTGAGTAGTTTCACTGACGACACAAACAAGCCAGCAAGGCACTGCACATTTGGTTTGTGTGAGTTCTCACTCCCGGGCAACTGCTACCAAGTCTAAAGGAGGCTGTATATGATCTTCGACCAAAACATCTGCTGTTTGGTTGGTGGACTTCTCCTGTACAACTGTTGTACATCAAGTCCTTGAAGGAGGCTGCAGCTGACCTTACGCAGGTACGGTCAACAATAGCAGCAAGCCACGCCCTGTGCCGGTGTGTAAATGTCCAATACGAAGAAACAAGGCAGATAACGTGTTTGAAAGCCCAGGAGACCCAAAAGCTCTGAGCTGGACTTTATAGAACTTGGACATGTGAGGTCCTCCGCTGGTCAAACAAAATATACACACACACAAAACAACAACTTGAAAGTAAAAGAGAAATGTTTAGACAAACAAGAATTGACCTGTTAAAAACAAATCAACAAGATTCTACCCATGTTGACCACACCCCAATTGATGATTCGTTACCAATCACAAACACAATACTGGCATAATGGTAAAGGGTCATCTAACTGGTGGTGGTCTACATGGACAGTCCTAAATAGGTAGATCCAGTAGAGTTGTCCATCTTTTTCTCTCCTTGTAATAGAAACAAGCAAAATTGAAATATTTCGGGCTCACTAACCCCACCCCCCACAAAACCCCACCCCCCACAAATAACAAAAAACACCCAACAACACCTCCCGCCCCATCTTACGAAACTCCGCCCTGTGATTGTCCAGGCAATACATAGCTGCGCTGTATCATAGGTGCACCTATAAAGTTACTGATAACTGTAATGTGTAGTACGCCTGCCAACAACACAGTCCCAAAGAGGAGGCCAAGAAAGCCAGTTACAAGATAGCTAAGCCGTAAGTCCACTCCTCAAAAGGTATCTTCTCTCCTCCTCAGCCTCTGTGCACATGATCAAACAGTAGCTAAAACACCATACCTTACCTTTCTTCAAACTCAAAAATATTCAAAATAAATCTTTAAAAAAACCTTAATTTTTGTAGTGTCAATTTTTGTAGTGTCCAGCGAGACAGTAAATTCATAACTACAAAGAATGCTTCTGTTTCCAGCAGGTGGCAGAATCCACAGCACACCGTGTCCTCGCGGAGACGTACCACAGCAGCTGGAACAGAGTAAGGTTGAACGAGAAAAGGCAGAAAAACTACTTCAAAACACACACACACACCAGAGCTCAAAGCCACAACTGAATGTAGACAATACTTTCACTACAATATAAATACATACACAGAACAATATATTAAAATCACCTTCTCAATAATCAACTTCAAATTTTATTCACTCGACGTTTCGACTAGATGCTCTAGTCTTCATCAGGAATAATGAGACGCTGAGGCTCACGTGAGCCTGCTATACAAATTGAAGTTGATTATTGAGAAGGTGATTTTAATGTTATTATGTCAACTGAGAGTTCATAGAGAGAATAATAATAATAATAATAATAATAATAATAATAATAATAATAATAATAATAATAATAATAATAATAATAATAATAATAATAATAATAATAATAATAATAATAATAATAATAATAAAACTCCTTGATCAGAGGGTCAATATCCTGTCTCCAACAATGTCCAGTTCACGTCCCCCCCAAGGCCACCCCCTGTACAGGTGCTTCTTCTGTGGTTACCCCCCCCCCCCCCCCCCCCCCCCCCCCCCCCACGGACAATGATACTTAAACCGATCGAATGCAGACTTTATTTGTTTGTGGTTTCTTTATTTCTTAAGCTATAACCTTTTAAACAAACCTTCATTATACATAACCTGCAGTTTGCACTCCCGCACACTCTGCCGTTTTCATTTTTTCAATTTCAAACACCTTCTCATTCTAGTCACTTGAACCCACCCACAAGAAGTGACGAACTCCTGCCTCATTAATATTTGTTTTGTTAGCTGCTCACACCATTCCTCCCCGCACAACAACACAGCTCAGCGCACAATATGGAGGAGGAGGGGGGAGGGGTTACCTGAATGTTGGGGCGAGGAAGACACACACGTCTCGGATGTGGACAGTGAAGCGAAGGGAATTGAGCAAGTAGTGGATCAAACCAGACGTCACCATCAGACCAGGGTACACCTGCACGCAAAGATGGAGGAGTATATACAGCAAGGGAATGGTCTCAACCACTAAACATTCTGCCTCTCTACCACAGTACCATTGGGGAGAGCTCCACACCAGGGAGCATGTCGGAACATCTCGACCATATTTAGTATTCCTTTATGTCCAAGGCAATTTTTGGTATTGACGACCTTTACCACACATGAATGCACAGCTAGGCAGAGGCTTATCAAGGAGAATGAAGCCAGGCTGCAGGGAGCAAGGCCTGGCACTGTCGGAGGCCAGTCAGGGGATCTCTGCTCCCCTAATTCTGGCCACTAATGGCAGGGTGAAACATCTGCGGTGATGTTCACCACCTCACCATCAACTGCGCATGACCAAAGTTCAAAGGTGCCACCCCCACTACTCCTAGCCCCCACTACTCCTAGGCAGCACAGATGGGAGAACTTTGGACTGTTACAGTTGGTAGGTTTAATGCAGGGGGCTAGGGAAGGTTTAATGCAGGGGGCGAGGGAAGGTTTAATTCAGGGGGCGAGGGAAGGTTTAATTCAGGGGGCGTTGGAAGGTTTAATGCAGGGGGCGTTGGAAGGTTTAATGCAGGGGGTGATGGAAGGTTTAATGCAGGGGGCGAGGGAAGGTTTAATGCAGGGGGAGTTGGAAGGTTTAATGCAGGGGGCGTCGTTGGAAGGTTTAATGCAGGGGGCGATGGAAGGTTTAATGCAGGGGGTGAGGGAAGGTTTAATGCAGGGGGTGAGGGAAGGTTTAATGCAGGGGGTGAGGGAAGGTTTAATGCAGGGGGTGAGGGAAGGTTTAATGCAGGGGGTGAGGGAAGGTTTAATGCAGGGGGTGAGGGAAGGTTTAATGCAGGGGGTGAGGGAAGGTTTAATGCAGGGGGCGAGGGATGGTTTAATGCAGGGGGTAGGGATGGTTTAATGCAGGGGGTGAGGGAAGGTTTAATGCAGGGGGTGAGGGAAGGTTTAATGCAGGGGGTGAGGGAAGGTTTAATGCAGGGGGCGAGGGAAGGTTTAATGCAGGGGGCGAGGGAAGCTAGTGCTCTAAACAGGGAGCACAATTCCAAGCTCGACATTTTTCTCTTCCCCCCCCCACCAATCTTGTGTGAAACTCTGGTTGGTCGGTCTAGGGATTGTTCGGACATCTATGCCTGTCTGGAGGGATTTACTGGAGTGCAGTTTCACTCACACTGCGAGGTGTTGTTCACGGAACAAGACAAGTTGTCTCCCACTTGTCTGCCAGAAGCAAGATCCTGGCAGTCATGTCTCCCAGTTGTTAGTGGTCGCAAAGTGTTCAGCGATCTGCTGATAATCCCAAGATCAACAGATCAGCTGTGTGAACACTGACACGAGTAGCTATCTCCTGAGATCAACAGATCAGCTATGTGAACATTGACACGAATAGCTGATCTCTTGAGATCAACAGATCAGCTGTGTGAATACCGACACGAGTAGCTATCTCCTGAGATCAACAGATCAGCTGTGTGAACACTGACACGAGTAGCTGATCTCCTGAGATCAGCTATGTGAACATTGACACGAATAGCTGATCTCCAGAGATCAACACTGTGAATATTGACACGGTAGCTGATCTTCTGAGATCAACAGATCAAGCTGTGTGAACATTGACACAAGTAGCTGATCTCGCGATGGAACACAGCAGGACTAGAGCACCTGATAAGTCGGCCGTACAGTGCACTGTATATCATATCAACAATGGGTTTCTTTCAGGGGAGGGGGCAATTGACTTTTTTAACCCTCTCCCACCTGGAAATCTTATAACAAGTGTTCTCCCCAGGCTGGTTAAGGATAACAACCAAATAGCCTTCCTGTCTACTAGATCACTAGCCGATATCTTTCACATTTATTCACAGTTCAAAGTTCATTTTAATTTCTAATTATATGAACTTTTGCTATAATAATAATATTGAAATACAATTCTAGCCAGAATAGTGCATCTGCTACACGAGTCATCGAGGTCGGCTGTTGTTCTTCACTGTGCATCTTATCTCGGGCATGGATAAGCAGATTCACTCTGGGAGGCCCTCCTCATCTTCTAAGCTAAGGACGACCAGACAGGGTTTCATTTAGGGGGTGGGGTGGCTGCCCCCCCCTTGGAACCTTTTTGCCCCCCCCCCCCGGAAATTGTAATATTAAAATTCTTATTGATGTTGATAAGTGCTTGACAGCATGCCCCCCCTTAATATCCAGATTCCTCCCTTGGACAATTTTCTAAATGAAACCCTGCCAGAGTAGACCCTAAATGGAACCCTGACTTTCTGTGGATGCCGGCAGTAGATGATGGTCAAGGAATGATGTGCGCCTTGGGCCGCAAGCACAGCCAGCGTCCTAAAAAAACTGCCTTAGGAAGAGCTACTTGGCCTGCAAGACCACGATCAAGCAGAGCATGATCCAACACGGTCAGAGCGAGTCACATAATACTGCAGTTAAGATGGAAGCTGATCTTTGCTCCTCCAAGAGAGATGGTGAGATAGCAATGGCATTCCAGTGGGTTGTTTTAGCTCAGCGCAAGGCATTTCTTGGTGCTCTCAAGTGCATGTACTTCCTTACCAAGAGAGAGATTGCACACACCACCAAATTTGCACTGCTTCTTGAGCTTGGCAAGTCTCTTGGAGCTTTTGTCAGATCTGCACCTTAGTGGCAATGTCACTACACATCAGAGCATTGCATGCAAGAGCTAGTTCAGTGTCTTGGTGAAACCGTCTCTGATCCTATAACATTACACCTACAGGAGTCTCCTTTTTGGCTCTATGCATAGATGTAACCACTGATGTGCCTGTTCACAAAGGAGCTCGAGTCTATGGCCGTTACGTTCTGGGAGGTGGGACGAAGACATTTTTCTTCGTATGTTCAAGTTGCATGATGGGAGAGCCATCACAATACCTGACACCATAATGAAGCTTTGAAGTGACCTACAGCTACACCACTTTTGTGGTCTAGGAGGTGATGGAGCATGTGATGTTGGGAACAAGAGCTGGAATGTCTAGACTCCTTTCATTTCCAGGTTTCCAACCACTGCAGTGCTCATCAGCTTGTGTCCAGGCAGCAAATGAAGTCCCACATCTTAAAAAGTCCAAAGATATTCTTGAACAGCTTTACTGCTTCTAGAAGTACTCGCCAGTTGAAACTGCTGGGCTAAAGGAGATTCAGGATTATACTTAATGATCCTCATTAATCTTACTTACTCAGGCTCCATTGGCTCTCACATGATAGAGCTGTTACTCACCTCCGCAAATGCTTTCAGTCAGTGATGGCTAGTCTGGAGAGGGAAGCTCATGAGAGAAATAATGCTGTAGCTGCTGGGCTTGCTTCCTTTGTTATGAAGTACAAGTTTGTAGCTGCCTTGTGCATGTTTCCTGGTGTTCTTCCCCACCTCTAGCTGGCTTGTCTCGTGCCTTCCAGTAGCAAGGCATCGACTTTAGCATAGTGAAACCATTAGTAGTGGGCACAAAGGCTACAGTACATGCTCTACTCCTGACTCCTGGTGAATTCTTCCAGAGCCTCCCCACCAAATTATCAGTGGAAGAGTATGGTGTGTAGCAACCTAGTGATAGCTAGTCTTAAACGTGATGTATATTGTAAGTACTTGCATATCCTTTCTGAGCATATCACTGCTAGGTTTCCTGACAAACTCAGTTTTTTTGAGGGTTTTGAAGTTTTCAATCCTAGCAGTGTTCCAGACGAGCTCCCCCTTCAACCCTTCCACATTGCTGGCATGCTGGATAAACTCTAGCAGTGTTCCTCAAGAGCTCTCCCTTCAACCATTCCACAGTGCTGGCATGCTGGATAAGCTTGTCACCCACTAGGGTTCTCATGGCGTAGTGCATCCAGAATCAACCAGAGGTGAGCTCAAAGTCTTCAATAGTCTAGTTGAGTGCTAATAGTGAGTTGAAGCAAATGAGAACTCACCAGCTCATGAGTCATCTGGTCAAAACATTGGAATTGAGTTTAATGTTTCCCAACCTTTACTCCATGTCTTCTATAGATTGTGAAAGAGGTTTCTCCACTGTATCTTGAGTCAATACTGGCCTTAGAAACCAGTTAGCCAACAGAACACCTCTTGATGGTAGCAATTGAAGGGCCTAGTCCATCTGACTTCCCCTATGAACTTGCTTGTGATTGTTGGGCTGCCATGAGGAATAGAAGAAACAATGTGGAAGCTTCTTGAATGTCTGACCTTGATTTTAGCTTCAATTTTAAACACAGCATCACCTCATCCTTCATTATAATCAATGACAATCAGCCATGGTCATGGTCCATCAACCACACCCACACGATCATTATCCACATACCATCTCATTTGTGATTCACCTTCACTAATAGGTAATATATAATAACTTCCAAATAAGCAACTACATTAAATTATCCACACATGAAGAATGAGAGCAACAACACGAGAGGCTTTGTAATATTCTTGAAGTGTCTTGGAGAGTCTACAAAAGAACAGTAGCCCGGGTATGGAGGAGGGCAATTCAGTCAGTATGAATCTTGGATCTCTTTCCCTTCCCCCATGACAGAGTACACTGCATAACATGACTGCACTCAGGATATACAGAAGCAGCTATTTCAGCTTCTGCACATACTAACCGTCTAGAGAAACAGCTCACAGAACTGGTTCCAATGGTGTGCTGGTAACAATGTAATTATACCTCGGAGTCCTGACCCGCCAAAATATTAGTCCCCCTAGCCTCCATTATCAAAAATCCTGAAATGGACAATATGAGGGCACACACTGGACCAACACCACACTGGGTGGAGGCAGGTTGAAGAAGGTTGACAATAGCTCTATGGGGGCACACACTGGACCAACATCACACTGGGTGGAGGCAGGTTGAAGTAGGTTGACAATAGCTCTATGGGGGCACACACTGGACCAACATCACACTGGGTGGAGGCAGGTTGAAGAAGGTTGACAATAGCTCTATGGGGGCACACACTGGACCAACATCACACTGGGTGGAGGCAGGTTGAAGTAGGTTGACAATAGCTCTATGGGGGCACACACTGGACCAACATCACACTGGGTGGAGGCAGGTTGAAGTAGTAGTTGACAATAGCTCTATGGGGGCACACACTGGACACTGGGTTGAGGCAGGTTGAAGAAGGTTGACAATAAGGCTACTCGGTTTTCTAGTTGGACATCTGTAAGACTGTCGGTATTGCTCTGATAAGTGCCTCGCAAGTTACCAGCCATTTGCGGAGAGAAGGTAAAGCACTCAGCCACCTCCCCTGACCAGCCATGCAGGCACTCTCACCAGTAGCCTGCTCACTGACATTGTCTATCTCATCAGTTCCATGTCAGTCTTCCATGTCAGTCAGTCTCCACTTACACTTCTCTCTACTATAAAATTTCCTGGCCAATTTTTTTTCTTCTTTAAATCAAGAACGGGTTGTTTGCAGCTCCAGGACCTGCTTCAATGGTCGTCATGAACACTACAAGCTATTGTGGTCCTGTACTTTGGTAGCTGCTCAAGATGAAAGTCGCCCACACATCTGGACACCATGGTCCACTGAGCTAATGTTTAGTGTGCAACGTCTGTCCCAACCCCTCGGCCAGTAAAGAGTTAAATTATTTCAAGACTTACCTCAGGGGAAAATGGCAGATAACACCGTCTGTCCCAGTTAGACTGACTCCTACACGATGCCTTGAGCCAGACCAATCATGTTAGCTAGATTTCTACCGTGCAACCCGTTCCAAGTTCAGGTTAAATTCACAAAAGTCTCCAAAGAATCATTATTTGTACATGTTTGCAATAACTTGTTTACTCTGGGGGTAGCAACATAATAGTAGGCAGCAAGTCCCCCTACCAATCACTGCTCAAAATAAGGCTTTGTTTTAACTTTCCAGGCTTCAATTCAAAGCACTCCACCTTGTAGCCACAATCATGTAAGTCATGTGACTTGTGGTGGTCTAGTTTTTAACGGCGCTACACCCGGCACATCACTGCTGCAATTTACACTGCTGCAATTTAATTGGTTCCAACAAGATCCTGGAGGATAGAACGAAAACAAGTCAGCCTGGCCGACTTTCTACAAGGGTGGAAATTGGTAAAGGGTCTCAACCATGAGACTTGGACTAGAAAGCGATCAGAATTGAGTTGAGCATTCGAAGAGCGAGTTCCATGTTTGTCAAGACAGTGGTAGCATAGTCTAAGAGCCCCTCCCCCTCACTTCAATGGAGCCAATCCAATCAAATTGCTGTTTGTTTCAAATTAAAAAAATTCTAGTGTCGTCCCTCGAGCCAGGTATATATTTTCATGCAGTCAAAGCTGGAGGTGAGGTTACTGGACGTGGTTCATCGAGAGGAAACTAAGTGGTTATTTATGTGGGAGGAAGGGGTTACAACTGGTGTTGCAGTTCCTAATAGAGGATACAAGGCATGTGCTACACGCCCCCTTCTCTCCCCCCCCCCCCCCCCCCCCCCCCCCGGTGAAACCATCATAGAATATTCAACACTGTGAAAATACCCCTGCATGCATTATATACTTGATAGATAACTATCAGCAAATATTTAACCCGTGAAAATAACCCCTGCATGCATTATATACTCTATTGATGGACTACACGGTAAATATGAATTACACAAAAGAACTTCTACCTGGAAGACTTTGAATATTTAGCAGACAAAAGGGTTACTCAGAAAAACGCTAAAATGGGTTTAATGGACTTACAGTTCCTCCTACGATGCGCCCCAAGGGGTACCATGCTCGGTCGTCAAACCAGTTCAGAAACGGGTAAAACCCATTGTTGGCCATGTAGTGGGTGGCCCTGTAGTTAAACCTAACAAGAAAGGGTGAAAAAAGAAGGAAGGAGAAAAAAAGAGACAATAAATTTGTAAATGGGAATGATGCATCCACAGAGGACCTTTATGCAAGTCCAAAAACATTACTGCCACATCCACAGAGCATATAATAATTATACATACAGAATGCAAGGAGAAAACAATTGTTCCTTCCAGTCGAGCTTGACCTCTTGAAAGAGAGCCACAGCTGCCACTAGGAGCACATGGCTGCACCAAGGCTACATAAGCATCACCTCGACTCTTCCCAGGAGTAAGCTCATACATAACCCACCAACAGAGGAACATTATCTCTTTTTTTTACCATGGATCAAACTCGTGGATGATGGACTCGAATCGTATCACGGCAAAAAGGCGACTAGAAAATGCAACGATACAGACTAACACCAGGATTATAGCAGTGAGCAAAGACTGCGCCCCAGCGATGTAATTCAAATTATGCTGCTCCAAAATCTTGGCCTTCTCTTGCGCACTCACACTGCGGTGAGCCTCTTTGGTATAGGCAACTGAAGGTAGGGACTCAACGGCCGACAAAGAAGGAATGCTCTCTTGTGTTTCACTAGACACGTCCTTCTCAGGCAAAGACTTTTCAGCCATAGTAGCCATTGACGGTCATCCGTCTTTCCTTCCACAAGCCGCAGGTGCTTCAACACGTGGGATGGGCACTACCACCACGTGATATTGTTTTGTGTTTTTTGCTGTGACGATCATTAGGGGAAAGTTGTCTAGTAGCTTATACAGACGTAGAAAACTCATGCATCCATCAGGTGGAAGACCAGGCTATCCTCAAGGATATTATGGAGCACCACAACATCCAGGTAATTATTATTGGGCTATTGTAAGGGTTCTGTTCATTAATAATGCCCATCATCTTTGTGAATACAGGTAGCTCTCTATCAATGGATATATCGAGGTTGACCATAAAACAACAACAACTGAGTGCTGTTAGACTATTAGAAATATCTCTATAGAAATATCCCAAATGCAGATTTCTTGCTAGTGATATTCTGGATGGAGTATTTTCCTATATCTAGCCACTGTTAGAACTGCCTAATTTTGTGCTGTTTTGCACCAAGTACTACACATTGTATTGACCCAAGTAGTGGTAGTAGTAGTAGTAGTAGTAAGCCAAGAAAAACAATCTAAAAATAAATAAATAATATTTTTCATTTTTATCAGGTCACATGGCCCCGCCCAACTATCACCACATGCCACCGGCCCCTACAAATCCTTCCTTCCAGGTTTGTCTATCAACTGCATAGAGTGTAGATGGTTTGTGTCGTATGTGCACTGGACTGGTGGTCTATTTTCATTACATTAACTAATGGTTATAATTTGAGCTGTAATTTTTTTATACCTGTAGTTTTCATGATATAGTTTCCATGGCCCCAGTTTTTATGACATGCTGTAGTTTCCATGGCCCAGTTTTCATGACATGCTGTAGTTTCCATGGCCCAGTTTTTATGACATGCTGTAGTTTCCATGGCCCAGTTTTCATGACATACTGTAGTTTCCATGGCCCAGTTTTCATGACATGCTGTAGTTTCCATGGCCCAGTTTTCATGACATGCTGTAGTTCCCATGGCCCAGTTTTCATGACATGCTGTAGTTCCCATGGCCCAGTTTTCATTGACATGCTGTAGTTCCCATGGCCCAGTTTTCATGACAAGCTGTAGTTCCCATGGCCCAGTTTTCATGACATGCTGTAGTTTCCATGGCCCAGTTTTCATGACATGCTGCAGTTCCCATGGCCCAGTTTTCATGACATGCTGTAGTTTCCATGGCCCAGTTTTCATGACATGCTGTAGTTCCCATGGCCCAGTTTTCATGACATGCTGTAGTTTCCATGGCCCAGTTTTCATGACATGCTGTAGTTCCCATGGCCCAGTTTTCATGACATGCTGTAGTTCCCATGGCCCAGTATTCATGACATGCTGTAGTTTCCATGGTCCAGTTTTCATGACATGCTGTAGTTCCCATGGCCCAGTATTCATGACATGCTGTAGTTTCCATGGCCCAGTTTTCATGATATGCTGTAGTTCCCACAACTCAGTATTCATGATCTCTTCGATAGATACTTGAATTTCTCTTTTAAAAAATACGTGAATTTCTCTTAGATAGTTACGTGAATTTCGCTTCAGTAGATCATGAGTTTCTCTTAGAAAGATATGTGAGTTTTGCTTAAATTGATACGTGAATTTCTCTTAGATAGATACGAGAGTTCTCTTAGATAGATACAGTACGTGGGTTTTTATTAAAAGATGCGTGTTTATTTTAGATTGGTACATGAGTTTCTCTTAACTAGATACATGAGTTTTGCTTAAATAGATACGCGTGTTTCTCTTAGAGAGATATGTGAGATTCTCTTAAATAGATATGTGAGTTTCGCTTAAATAGATGCACATGTTTCTCTTAGATTTGTGAGTTTCTCTTAGAAAGATATGTGATTTTCTATTAGATAGATACGTGAATTACACTTAGATAGATACGTGAGATAGTTATGTGATTTTCTCTTAAATAGAATACATGAGTTTTGCTTAAATAGATACGCGTGTTTCTCTTAAATAGAGACATGAGTTTCTCTTACATTACATCTGCTGAAAGAGTGATAAAGACCAATGGTTGACTAACTTCCCTAGGTGAGGATTACTGTTTGTGCGCCAAACCCCCCTTCCCTCATCTTTTAACTCTCGTAGAGCATGACATCTCACTGGAACCTCACCCCTTCTCCCATGGCACATCCTGCCTCAGGCTACCACCCTCACCTTCCCATCACCGTCACCAACAACAACTCGGGAGGAGGTGGAGGAGGAGGAGGAGGAGGAGGAGGAGGAGGAAATAGCAAGTCTAAGTATGCCCACCTTGGACAATTTGGAGTGAGTTGTATCTGCCATGGTTAATGTTCTGGGGTGGACTCTATTTAGATCAGCAGAAGTTGCGTGTGTCACTAGGCAACACATTTCATGATGTGCACTAGAAGATACCATAATGGGTTTAGGCAGGTGGGTGTAGGCAGGTGGGTGTAGGCAGGTGGGTGTAGGCAGGCAGGTGGGTGTAGGCAGGTGGGTGTATCCATCCCATCAATCTACAAGGGAAAAAATGATTTGTCTAAGAAAAGAAACAAGACCGTACCACCCATGTGGACCACTTGCTGACCCTTTACCAATCATTTGAAATGGTAAAGGGTTTGAAATGGTAAAGGGTCATTAATTTGTCCTACATGGGTCCTACAGGGGTCCTACAGGGGTCCTACATGGGTCCTACATGGGTTGCTAAAAACAAAAACAACAACAACAACAAAAAAACATTTCACAAACATTTATATGACCCTTTACCTATTTTAACCCTTTACCTATTTGAATAATGAATACCAAATATATATTCTTGATTTTTTAATGTTAGTCTTCATAATCATTAATAGAAAGTTTTGCCAACTTGATATCAAGAAGCAACAACCCTCCAGGTGTCTGTTCTACTCTGACATCTACAGTTAGTCAAGGTCATGTCAACATCAGTGGTTTACATTGGTAATTCTTGTTTCATTTCTTTTTGACTCATTATATAGAAACTTTTTTGAAATAATCAGCTACTTATTAATCAGCTACTTATATACTCAAAGTTACTCAGGGTAACTCCAGAATTAACTAATCATAGATGTTGTCTTTACCATGCTTATGTGTACTTCACACATGCCTATATATTCATATGCATATATACATGTCATGTCGATATATACAGGGTTTCTTTGGCAATCTACCCAAGTTGGGGGGGGGGGGGAGGAGGGGGGGAACGAAGGTTTAGACATAGAGGGGGGGGGGGGGGGGGGGGGGGGTGGAGAAGGTTTAGACATAGAGGGGGGAAGGTTTAGACATAGAGGGAGGAGAAGGTTTAGACATAGAGGGGGTGAGAAGGTTTAGACGTAGAGGGGGGGGAGAAGGTTTAGACATAGAGGGGGGAAGGTTTAGACATAGAGGGGGGAGAAGGTTTAGACATAGAGGGGGTGAGAAGGTTTAGACATAGAGGGGGGGAGAAGGTTTAGACATAGAGGGGGGAAGGTTTAGACATAGAGGGGGGAGAAGGTTTAGACATAGAGGGGGGAGAAGGTTTAGACATAGAGGGGGGAACGAAGGTTTAGACACAGAGGGGGGGAGAAGGTTTAGACATAGAGGGGGGGGGGAAGGTTTAGACATAGAGGGGGGGGGAAGGTTTAGACATAGAGGGGGGGGAAGGTTTAGACAGACGGGGCAGAGCGTGGATCACGTTCCATCTAGGGTGGTCTGGGGGCATGCTCACCAGGAAATGTTTGATTTTGGACGCCTAAAAGGGCAATTTGGTGCAATATATGAGTATATTACACTTGTGTGGAGATGTAACTTTGTGTGGTTCCAACTTGCACTATGGGAGGTCAATTCAGCCAGTGTTCTATTTTTAGATTTGCTGATCATGTTAATGGCTTTCTGCTGACTTGTATACCCTTAACAAGCTAATTGGCTGGCGCTTGACTGAGCAGCAACATTTTTGGGGAAGCATAAAGTCCATTGTCATGCAAGCAGCATGTGTGCCAGCTGCCAGCTATAGGAATATCAAGTATGTATAGACTGCAGTTGCTACTCTGTGGAGATCTGTTCATCCCAAAGAGCTGAGGGTTTGAAGGAGGTCCAACGTGTACTCAACATGCCTGAGTTAACAATCATCAAGCCATCTGACACATGTGGGTTGTCTCAGGAACGATGTCTAGAAACAGTGAAAGAGAACTGCAGTGCAATTATTCTTGCTCTCAATGATATCTGTGAACAGACTCATGAGCCAGAAGCATTGGGGATAAGTGAAGTTTGAGTAAGAAATCCAGAGTCTACTTCTCCTCGATTATGTCTTGCCTCAAGTAGCGAAGCTTAGCAAAAACTAACCATCACATCCTCTCTTGTTGACGCAATACATCCACTTGATGATGCAATACATCCACTTGATGATGCACTGTTACCTGCTGCTAACTGGGTACTGAAGTTGCGGAACATCGAAGAAAGTTCGGAGGAAGTCACCTACAATAATAATTATAGGAAGATAATCACCCAACAAGTTCTCCATGCCAAACATTTACAATTATATAAAGATTACCATGGTTGATATTAAATCCTTCCCAGATATTGTTGGGAACCCATTGTTGGGAACCCCAAATTTGTATTTACTACTGTTGATCCAAAGAAAATTCCTACTCCTGAATCTTCTGAATATCAGCATTATGAAGATTGGGTGGACATTCTGATGAGTCATTATGGAGTAGCCAGAACAGACACCTTTGAAGGTGAATGAGACTCTAAACCAGCCACCCGAAATTCACACACAAAGAAAGATTTAATATCACAATTGCAAGAACTGGTGACCAATGGACTGCTCATAACTATTTCCCAACTCAAACACTTTGGCTGACATCTGTCTATCAATTCCTGTAGGCACTGCATCTGTTGAACAAAGTTTTTCAAAGATGAAAATGATGTTGAGAACGCATTGGAGAAACAGAGCTATCATTATCTGATGATGACATTGTAAATGTTTGGCATGGAGAACTTGTTGGGTGATTATCTTCCTATAATTATGCCATTTAACTCCCTCAAATGTGTTCCTTCGGTATATTAATAATTATAAAAAGCATGGGGGGTGGGGGTGGGGGGCAAAACATAATATTCCCTCCCCCCCTTGACTGAAACTCCCCTGGTATATATGTGTATATACATATAGGATCACAAGCAGGTTTTGTTGAGAAGGTCTGTGCTGTCACAAGAGCATGCTTCTGAGGAAACCAACTCAATCACATCATGGAGTTGCTGCTTACTCACAATATCTCCTTTCACAACTGTGTTTATTAAATTGATAACCTTTACCTATTTTGTTTTTTCCCTGATGAAAAGCTAGTTGCTGCAAGCATTCAACAATCTAGAGTCTTCTGTTATAAAGGATGAACCTGATATACTCAAGTTTGTGTGTGGTGGATAGATACAAAGATCTTGAAGACTTAATTTCATCATTTTTGTGGTTATCCTATTTACTACCTTCACAAAGATTTAAGGCACACTGGAAATGTTTTTTTGGCTAAAATGGAGGGAGGGGGGGAAGCAATGTTTAGGATACTAAGAAGCTGTATAGCGAGTTTTGGTTGAGCTTATAAATTTAGTTATTTGATTGTGTTTTTGCTTTGCTACATGTATCTGCCACTTTAAAACAGGAGTCATAGCAACACATTGAGCACTACCACACACCCCAATAGGAGTCACAGCAACACAATGAGCACTACCATACACCCCAATAGGAGTCGTAGCAATGCAACAAGCGCTACCACACACTCTAACAAGACAAATGTTTTGTACCCCCAAAAATGCTAGATTGACTTGTAGAAAGAAGAGAAAAAATAGCAATTGCCTTGTATAGGACTGTTTTAACCCAGGGTGTTGTAATCAGTCAATTTTGGACCTACTTGGGTTGAGGTTGACATAGCTTTATGGGGACACACACTGGACCAACACCACACTGGGTTGAGACAGGTTGAAGTAGGTTGACAATAGCTCTGGGGGACACACACTGGACCAATACCACACTGGGTTGAGACAGGTTGAAGTAGGTTGACAATAGCTCTAGGGGACACACACTGGACCAACACCACACTGGGTTGAGACAGGTTGAAGTAGGCTGGCAATAGCTCTAGGGGACACACACTGGACCAACACCACGCTGGGTTGAGACAGGTTGAAGTAGGTTGACAATAGCTCTAGGGGACACACACTGGACCAACACCACACTGGGTTGAGACAGGTTGAAGTAGGTTGACAATACATGTAGCTCTATGGGACACACACTGGACCAACACCACACTGGGATGAGACAGGTTGAAGTAGGTTGACAATAGCTCTAGGAGACACACACTGGACCAACACCACACTGGGTAGAGGCAGGTTGAAGTATTTTAGCAATAGCTCTACATATGGGGAGAAACATGGATATCATCAGAATGGGTAAGAATAGATATGCACTATATAGCTCCTGGATTTATCCGAGCTTCTCTACTGCACATATGTACTGTATCTCTCTCCATAACAAATCTCTCTCCCTCTAACAGCTAACGATGCAACAGCCTAAGGCGCCTGAGAAGCCCCTCCTGCCGTACATGAGATACAGCCGCAAAATGTGGGAGGAGCTTAAGGCAGAAGGCAAGAAAGTTTGGGAAGTCCAGACTGTAAGTGAATGTCCGAACAGGAAGAGAATCTACAGTGTGTACATATGTTGACCATGGGGGGAACATGCTCTACTTTTCTTGTAGGTGGTGTGGCTGGGGGTTATTTATTTTAAAGGGCAAGTGTTGTGTTGAGAGGCGTGTCATGCCAGACGTGAAGTGCTCCAGGACTATGTTTAGAGTGGTTCATTTGTAAACTACATGTTTAAATTGCTTAGTAGTATAGTATTGGTTGCTATATGTAGGTGCTGAATCTTGTCCAAGGAGGGCCTAATATGTGCATGGAAGTATAAGTCCGCACTCTGTGAGGCTGGTAATGTCGACTGACAGAAGATTGAAAATTTTGACAATTTTGAGCTTAACAGTATTTAAACCTTAGCCAGGTCTACTCCTGGCGAGATCTAGCGGGGATGTGGACAGTTCAGGTTGTGTGGGAGGCACCATGTTTGCAGCCAAGACACGGGAGATCATCTCTTTATTTTATTCGTGGAACTTGAGGAAAACAAAGCCACAGGGGAAGTGGGCGTGTACTCCATGCCATCAGTGCTAATGATTAGAAATACATACAATGTACATTTATTATTATTATTATTATTATTATTATTATTATTATTATTATTATTATTATTATTATTATTATTATTATTATTATTATTCACTTTAATTACTAATGCTACTGCTTTATTACTGTTATTACTGTTGGTATAATTATTGGCAGTGATTTTATATGCTAAATAGTTTGGCATGAAACTTTTGCCAGGGGACTAAGGAAGGCTTATCCTCTGATATCAGCACACACGCTAGGCTGAACACATCACTCATACCCTCTGCAGGCCTGCTCTCATCTCCATTCAAATAGGTTCTTATACACTGTACGTGCAATTAGGTCGGGAAGCTGATTGGTCAGAAGTGGCGGGAGATGACAGAAGAGGACAAGCAGCCGTATTGTGACGAGTACGAGTCGGAAAAGTTGGTATACAACGAGCAACTCAAGGTCTACCGGAACTCGCCGGCCTACAAGCGGTGGCTGGAGGCCAAGACCCAAGGTACTCTAGTGAGGGGCGTGCTCGAAGGGTTAAATATTTGCAGTTAGTGATTGACCAAATAGTTCCAATCATGAATATTCTTGGCCACACTTTGCTCAGACACTCTTTGACCCCCCCCCCCCCCCCCAACCCTTTACCATTAGGTTGCAGATTAGACTCCAACCTTGAAAGCCGCGAGAATTGAACCTTCTGGAAAGGTCTCTGTGCATGGTACACATGTGTCAGGATGCCTCCTCTCTCTGCACGTATTGTACAGCAGGTGCTCCTGGTCTTCCTGTCTGCTGTGTCAGGATGCCTCCTCTCTCTGCACATATTGTACAGCAGGTGCTCCTGGTCTTCCTGTCCGCTGTGTCAGGATGCCTCCTCTCTCTGCACATATTGTACAGCAGGTGCTCCTGGTCTTCCTGTCTGCTGTGTCAGGATGCCTCCTCTCTCTCTCTCCCACTACATAGTTTAGAAAATCACAAATTAGCAGGAGAGACACAGATATGTAGCTCTCTCTGCAATGACTTACTCCCCCCCCTCCCATATCTCCTTCGCTCTCCCATGGATACTCATTGTTCTTGCAGGGTACGATAGCTTTAAAAATATATACGTCAGCTAAAACTCACGCTGGCAGCTTCTTGGCTGCCTAAATGATGGTTTTGGCTGCCATTTGCACCAAGAAGACCCCCAACATGCTTGAACCCTTTGCTAGAGCAAGTAAAAAAGCAGGCTATGTACATGTATGTAAGCAAAGTTTTAAAAGGAAACAAAAGTGCTAGAGACCTGAAGACTGGGACTTGTAAAGTGCTGAAGACTGTGACTTGTAAAGAGCTAGAGACCTGAAGACTGGGACTTGTAAAGAGCTGAAGACTGGGGACTTGTAAAGTGCTGGAGACCTGAAGACTGGGACTTGTAAAGAGCTAGAGACCTGAAGACTGGGACTTGTAAAGTGCTCGAGACCTGAAGACTGGGGACTTGTAAAGTGCTGGAGACCTGAAGACTGGGGACTTGTAAAGAGCTAGAGACCTGAAGACTGGGGACTTGTAAAGTGCTGGAGACCTGAAGACTGGGGACTTGTAAAGAGCTAGAGACCTGAAGACTGGGGACTTGTAAAGTGCTAGAGACCTGAAGACTGGGACTTGTAAAGAGCTAGAGACCTGAAGACTGGGACTTGTAAAGAGCTAGAGACCTGAAGACTGGGACTTGTAAAGTGCTGAAGACTGGGACTTGTAAAGTGCTGAAGACTGGGGACTTGTAAAGTGCTAGAGACCTGAAGACTGGGACTTGTAAAGTGCTCGAGACCTGAAGACTGGGACTTGTAAAGAGCTTGAGACCTGAAGACTGGGACTTGTAAAGTGCTGAAGACCTGAAGACTGGGGACTTGTAAAGAGCTAGAGACCTGAAGACTGGGACTTGTAAAGAGCTGGAGACCTGAAGACTGGGACTTGTAAAGTGCTGGAGACCTGAAGACTGGGACTTGTAAAGTGCTGGAGACCTGAAGACTGGGACCTGTAAAGAGCTAGAGACCTGAAGACTGGGACTTGTAAAGAGCTAGAGACCTGAAGACTGGGGACTTGTAAAGTGCTGGAGACCTGAAGACTGGAACTTGTAAAGTGCTGACTGGGACTTGTAAAGTGCTAGAGACCTGAAGACTGGGACTTGTAAAGTGCTGGAGACCTGAAGACTGGGACTTGTAAAGAGCTAGAGACCTGAAGACTGGGACTTGTAAAGAGCTAGAGACCTGAAGACTGGGGACTTGTAAAGTGCTGGAGACCTGAAGACTGGGACTTGTAAAGTGCTGGAGACCTGAAGACTGAGACTTGTAAAGAGCTAGAGACCTGAAGACTGGGACTTGTAAAGAGCTAGAGACCTGAAGACTGGGGACTTGTAAAGAGCTAGAGACCTGAAGACTGGGACTTGTAAAGAGCTAGAGACCTGAAGACTGGGACTTGACTTGTAAAGAGCTAGAGACCTGAAGACTGGGGACTTGTAAAGAGCTAGAGACCTGAAGACTGGGACTTGTAAAGAGCTAGAGACCTGAAGACTGGGACTTGTAAAGAGCTGGAGACCTGAAGACTGGGACTGGGACTTGTAAAGTGCTGGAGACCTGAAGACTGGGACTTGTAAAGTGCTGGAGACCTGAAGACTGGGACTTGTAAAGTGCTGGAGACTTGAAGATTTGGACTTGTAAAGAGCTAGAGACCTGAAGACTGGGGACTTGTAAAGTGCTGGAGACCTGAAGACTGGGGACTTGTAAAGTGCTGGAGACCTGAAGACTGGGACTTGTAAAGAGCTAGAGACCTGAAGACTGGGACTTGCAAAGTGCTGGAGACCTGAAGACTGGGGGACTTGTAAAGAGCTAGAGACCTGAAGACTGGGGACTTGTAAAGTGCTGGAGACCTGAAGACTGGGACTTGTAAAGTGCTGGAGACTTGAAGACTGGGACTTGTAAAGTGCTGGAGACTTGAAGACTGGGACTTGTAAAGTGCTGAAGACTGGGGCTTGTAAAGTGCTAGAGACCTGAAGACTGGGACTTGTAAAGTGCTGAAGACTGGGACTTGTAAAGAGCTAGAGACCTGAAGACTGGGGACTTGTAAAGTGCTAGAGACCTGAAGACTGGGACTTGTAAAGTGCTGGAGACTTGAAGACTGGGACTTGTAAAGTGCTGAAGACTGGGACTTGTAAAGTGCTAGAGACCTGAAGACTGGGACTTGTAAAGTGCTCGAGACCTGAAGACTGGGACTTGTAAAGTGCTGAAGACTGGGACTTGTAAAGTGCTAGAGACCTGAAGACTGGGACTTGTAAAGAGCTAGAGACCTGAAGAGACTGGGACTTGTAAAGTGCTGAAGACCTGAAGACTGGGGACTTGTAAAGAGCTGACTGGGGACTTGTAAAGAGCTAGAGACCTGAAGAGACTGGGACTTGTAAAGAGCTGGAGACCTGAAGACTGGGACTTGTAAAGAGCTGGAGACCTGAAGACTGGGACTTGTAAAGTGCTGGAGACCTGAAGACTGGGACTTGTAAAGTGCTGGAGACTTGAAGATTTGGACTTGTAAAGAGCTAGAGACCTGAAGACTGGGGACTTGTAAAGTGCTGGAGACCTGAAGACTGGGACTTGTAAAGTGCTGGAGACCAGAAGACTGGGGACTTGTAAAGTGCTAGAGACCTGAAGACTGGGACTTGTAAAGAGCTAGAGACCTGAAGACTGGGACTTGTAAAGAGCTGGAGACCTGAAGACTGGGACTTGTAAAGTGCTGGAGACCTGAAGACTGGGACTTGTAAAGAGCTAGAGACCTGAAGACTGGGACTTGTAAAGTGCTGGAGACCAGAAGACTGGGACTTATAAAGTGCTGGAGACCTGAAGACTGGGACTTGTAAAGTGCTGGAGACTTGAAGACTGGGGACTTGTAAAGAGCTAGAGACCTGAAGACTGGGGACTTGTAAAGTGCTGGAGACCTGAAGACTGGGACTTGTAAAGTGGGGGAGACCAGAAGACTGGGGACTTGTAAAGTGCTAGAGACCTGAAGACTGGGACTTGTAAAGAGCTAGAGACCTGAAGACTGGGGACTTGTAAAGTGCTTGAGACCTGAAGACTGGGACTTGTAAAGTGCTGGAGACCTGAAGACTGGGACTTGTAAAGTGCTGAAGACTGGGACTTGTAAAGAGCTAGAGACCTGTAGACTGGGACTTATAAAGTGCTGGAGACCTGAAGACTGGGACTTGTAAAGTGGGGGAGACCAGAAGACTGGGGACTTGTAAAGTGCTAGAGACCTGAAGACTGGGACTTGTAAAGAGCTAGAGACCTGAAGACTGGGGACTTGTAAAGTGCTTGAGACCTGAAGACTGGGACTTGTAAAGTGCTGGAGACCTGAAGACTGGGACTTGTAAAGTGCTGAAGACTGGGACTTGTAAAGAGCTAGAGACCTGTAGACTGGGACTTGTAAAGTGCTGAAGACTGGGGACTTGTAAAGTGCTAGAGACCTGAAGACTGACTGGGACTTGTAAAGTGCTAGAGACCTGAAGACTGGGACTTGTAAAGTGCTGGAGAACTGAAGACTGGGGACTTGTAAAGAGCTAGAGACCTGAAGACTGGGACTTGTAAAGTGCTGGAGACCTGAAGACTGGGACTTGTAAAGTGCTGGAGACCTGAAGACTGGGGACTTGTAAAGTGCTGGAGACCTGAAGACTGGGACTTGTAAAGTGCTGAAGACTGGGACTTGTAAAGTGCTGGAGACTTGAAGACTGGGACTTGTAAAGAGCTAGAGACCTGAAGACTGGGACTTGTAAAGTGCTGAAGACTGGGACTTGTAAAGAGCTAGAGACCTGAAGACTGGGACTTGTAAAGTGCTGGAGACCTGAAGACTGGGGACTTGTACTCTAACGTTCAGTCCCCCCCCCTCCCGATTTGCTTGGTACTCAGATCTCCATTTCGAAACAGGGTGGAACCAACCCCCCTATTTCAAGGTGCCCCTCCCCTCCCCCTCCTTATAAACTCTTGGACTTTGTTCTTGTCTGCAGCTGAAGCGGCCCGTGAGGCGGCTATTCAAGCTGCCTCCTCTGCCACTGCCACCACGTCTTCCCCTCAGTTCCACTCGGACTACATCAGCACCCCTCACTCCGCTCTCCCCCGCCAGTCCCACATGGACCCTCGGGTCATGATGCAGCAGCAGCAGCTGGAGGACGAGGAAGGTAAGCTGTCTGTGTTCCAATAAGCACCCACCAATTCAGTTATGCCGTGGACAACCCCCGGGATTGGAGCTTTTGTTGGACGTTGTTAGTGTTGATTGTGCTGGCTGTATAAATAACTCGTGTTACACTCCTAACATTACATCGTCACATCATGACATCATCTGCAGCTACTGGCCTTTGCCTTAACCCTACATGTATCTACCGCCCTGGTCCTAACCCTAGCCACTGCCCTGGCCCAGCCACTGCCCTGGCCCAGTCACTGCCCTGGCCCTAACCCTAGCACTGCCCTGACCCTAACCCTAGCTATTGCCCTGGCCTTAACCCTAGCCACTGGCCTTAACCCTAGCCTGGCCTTAACCCTAGCCACTGACCCGGCCTTAACCCTAGCCACTGCCCTGGCTCTAACCCTAGCCATTGCCCTGGCCTTAACCCTAGCCACTGCCCTGGCCTTAACCCTAGCCACTGCCCATGCCCTAACCCTAGCCACTGCCCTGGTCCAGCTACTGCCCTGGCCTTAACCCTAACCACACTCTGGTCCTATCTGCCCTGGCCCTAGCCACTGCCCTGGCCCTACCCCTGGTCACTGCCCTAATCCTAGCCACTGTCCTGGCTCTAACCCTAGCCACTGCCCTAGCCCTAGCCTTGGCCCTAACCCTAGCCGCTGCCCTGGCCCTAACTCTAGCCATTGTCCTGGTCCTAACTCTAGCCGCTGCCCTGGCCCTAACTCTAGCCACTGTCCTGGTCCTAACTATAGCCACTGTCCTGGTCCTAACTCTAGCCACTGCCCTAGCCCTAACCCTAGCCACTGCCCTGGTCCTAACCTAGCTACTATCCCATCCCTACTGCCATATCCGAAACCCTATCGACTGCCCTGACCCTAAGCTTAGCTACTGCCTTGGCCCTAACCCCAGCTACTGCCCTGGCCCTAACCCTAGCTATTGGCTCAGCCTTAATCGTAGCTACTGCCCTATCCTAGCTATACTTCCTTAGCCCCTGGTCCTAACCCTAGCAACTTCCCTGGCGTCCCTGGCTCTAGATACTGCCCTAACCTTAGCTATTGCCCTGGCCCTAACCCTGCCCTGGCCCTAACCCTGCCCTGGTCCTAACCCTGCCCTGGTCCTAACCCTGCCCTGGCCCTAACCCTGCCCTGGCCCTAACCCTACACTATTGCCTTGGCCCTAACCCTACACTATTGCCTTGGCCCTAACCCTACACTACTGCCCTGGCCCTAACCCTACTACTGCCCTGGCCCTAACCCTACACTGCTGCCCTGGCCCTAACCCTACACTACTGCCCTGGCCCTAACCCTACACTACTGCCCTGGCCCTAACCTTACACTACTGCCCTGACCCTAACCCTACACTACTGCCCTGGCCCTAACCCTACACTACTGCCCTGGCCCTAACCCTACACTACTGCCCTGGCCCTAACCCTACACTACTGCCCTGACCCTAACCCTACACTACTGCCCTGACCCTAACCCTACACTACTGCCCTGGCCCTAATCCTACACTACTGTCCTGGCCCTAACCCTACACTACTGCCCTGGCCCTAACCCTACACTACTGTCCTGGCCCTAACCCTACACTACTGCCCTGGCCCTAACCCTACACTACTGCCCTGGCCCTAACCCTACACTACTGCCCTGGCCCTAACCCTACACTACTGCCCTGGCCCTAACCCTACACTACTGCCCTGGCCCTAACCCTACACTACTGCCCTGGCCCTAACCCTACACTACTGCCCTGGCCCTAACCCTACACTACTGCCCTGGCCCTAACCCTACACTACTGTCCTGGCCCTTCCCGTCGCTACTGCCCTGGCCATAACCCTACACTACTGCCCTGGTCCTCATAATCATCCACAACTGATCTGCACAGTATTGATGATGTCATCAGAATTAATCGAAATAAACAATTACTCAATGTGAATGATGGACAAGAGAGTATGTAATTCCAGGCACACCAAGCAACACCCTCCTCCAATTATTTTATTGATTACTGCTGGAGCCTATAACTGAGCATGCACAATGCGATGTCTTCTCTACATCAGCTGTGTAGGGTCAAGGTTGGTTCACAACACGACGCTGGCCGAGCGTTGCGTTGCATGTAGTCAATTGACCTTTCACCCTCGAATCGCGCTCAACAAAGACGGACACTGATTGGTCCGACGCTGTGTTTCAGACGCTGGATTAGAACTTTTTTCTAATCGAGCGTCTGAAAGAGCGTCTGAAATGCAGCTTCGGACCAATCACAACATCGTGTGGCGGCAGCGGCTCGGGTCAAGGGTCAATTGATACACACAATGCAATGCAACGCCCGGCCAGCATCGTGTTGTGAACCAGCCTTCAGTTTGCAACTTACATGTACATGTGTGTGTGTGTGTGTGTTTTTACCAGAGTTTATGCAACTTATTTGGTTTTACCTCTAGATGAATATATCAGCAAGAAGCAGCTGTCAGCCATGCGTTACCATAGGAACCACAGATTGATGCAGGTATTATTTGACGAGATTCCTGTGCCCGACTGTCGCTACATAGTGGACCAAAGTCGCTTCCTGGTGCTCAAGAATCAGGTCCAGTCTCTCAAGAAGCACCAGGTATGTTTAGTGATGGGTGAGCCAGCCTTCAGAATGAATGATAGCTGGCCAGAGATGTTCAGGTTTAATGGTGCGGGTGAGCCAGCCTTCAGAATGGATGATAGCTGGCCAGAGGTGTTCAGGTTTAATGGTGTGGGTGAGCCAGCCTTCAGAATGGATGATACATGTAGCTGGCCAGAGGTGTTCAGGTTTAATGGTGTGCCTTCAGAATGGATGATAGCTGGCCAGAGGTGTTCAGGTTTAATGGTGTGGGTGAGCCAGCCTTCAGAATGGATGATAGCTGGCCAGAGGTGTTCAGGTTTAATGGTGTGTGTGAGCCAGCCTTCAGAATGGATGATAGCTGGCCAGAGGTGTTCAGGTTTAATGGTGTGGGTGAGCCAGCCTTCAGAATGGATGATAGCTGGCCAGAGGTGTTCAGGTTTAATGGTGTGGGTGAGCCAGCCTTCAGAACAGATGATAGCTGGCCAGAGGTGTTCAGGTTTAATGGTGTGGGTGAGCCAGCCTTCAGAATGGATGATAGCTGGCCAGAGGTGTTCAGGTTTAATGGTGTGGGTGAGCCAGCCTTCAGAATGGATGATAGCTGGCCAGAGGTGTTCAGTGGTGTGTGTGAGCCAGCCTTCAGAATGGATGATAGCTGGCCAGAGGTGTTCAGGTTTAATGGTGTGGGTGAGCCAGCCTTCAGAACAGATGATAGCTGGCCAGAGGTGTTCAGGTTTAATGGTGTGTGTGAGCCAGCCTTCAGAATGGATGATAGCTGGCCAGAGGTGTTCAGGTTTAATGGTGTCAGCCTTCAGAATGGATGACCACTGGTCAGAGGGAAGACATGTGATCCACCCATTCCTAATTCACTGTTGCCACATGTTGAGTCTATAGCATCCTTAGTACAATGTCTATGCCGAGGTTGTTTAAGCCACACCTGATGTGCTGCACCTACTCTTGTGTTGCCAAAATACGAAGCTTCAATCTACGTACCTGATGTGAGCAGCATCACTCTGCACTGGAGTATCATTCTTGTCATGCTAACCAAGGGATAGCCTGCTACACGGAGAACTTGTTTGCCTTGATTTTCCAGAGGCACAGAACAATATTTGACATTTCATTATTCATGACATGATCGGGAAAAAAGTTGCTTTGACGCACACAAAGGAGGGAAATCCCCATCACCACACAACCCCACCAGAACTGGCTTCACTTGAATATAAATATATATAAATTAGTTCATGTAAGTCAAAGGTGCTCCTTCATGAGGAGAAGGAAAACATGATGTGGTCATACCACTATGCATCCATACTTGGTGTGAACTTTGCAGCAACAATCCTGTCCCTGTACGTGGTGTGGGTGGGACTGTCAGTGTCTTTGCTGGAGGTTGAATTGGCCCACACTGTATGTAGAGGCATTGTCCGTCTGTTGGCGGGAAGTCAGATGACTACGTCAAAGATCCGTCAATGTCAAGCCTTACTTTCTCCTCGCAAGAGCATTGTGGCAGTATTATTAACTCGACTTCATTTAGACAGCTTTCCTTTAATAGGATAGGGAGTGCCAAGAGAAAGGGAATAAAAGTGGCTGGGAAACTGCCAACAGGTTTTGATGAAGTCGGAGCTGCATTTCTAGACCATGCCCGCCTCTCGTTGAAGGCTCTTTTGTGCCACCACAAATAACTGTTAATAATTTGATGAAATTGGTGCAAAGTTCATCCAGCGAATAAGTGGATGTTCCCACAAGGATCTAAACAAATAGCAATGATAGAGAAGGAGAAGAAAAGTGAGATGGCTTCTACTTGGCTGCTCAATAAGTGCTCAGTTCTTTATCTCCTCGATTATTCTGCCATACCACACGCTGCCTACCCTTTTGTATCATTTCCTGATGGAATGAATTATTAGCTAGTTCCATTGGACCTTATTGTTAGGAAGCAGGATATGTCACAAGGATTCACCCCTTGTTGCTTCTGGGCCCGATCAAGTCAGAGTTAACATCAGGGGTAAAATATGAAATTAAAAATACCTCTACAGAATGCATACAGGTGAAAAGATATATGATTATAGTTTCTAAAACATGTTTTATCTTTGCATAAACTCTCCTACAGATGAAAGTTACAGGAATTAAAATACAAATGATTTTTTTCCCTTCTCCACACCTTTTTACAAACAATAACTTCAAATATATTCTCTCGCTCACCTAACAACATTAGAATCATATTTATGATGTTTTCTTCATCTTTAAGTTATGCTTTAACATTGTGAACAGTACAAAAAAAATAACATTGAAAAAATAAGGAATATGCAGATTATAAAAAAAGGTGTCATGTAACTCCGTTACTTGTAACTCCGTTACCAAAAAACATCTTTTTTAATTTTTTATGAAAAACTGTTTGGAATAAAAATCTCAAGTTATCCAAAAGAAAGCATAATAATACCAAGTTTATGGCAATGTGACTCAATCTTTAAACATTCAAAATTTCTACAACTTATTAGCAACTGGTTTCTTTAACTCCGTTACCAGTAACGGAGTTACAGTTGCTTTTAAACATTACTAGCACAAATAATGCTGTTTATTAACCTTTGAAGAAACCAATGTTTGCAAGTTAACCCTGAGACATGGTCTTTCTGCAGTTAGGACCCAGTGACTGTCTTTAATTGCATCCTGAGGTGCAGCTGCCTGATAACAAGCCCTGCCTATGTAACCAAATATACTTATCACACCATGATACTGCCACATGCTGACAGTCTGACCATGGAGTGAATGAATATAAAAGGAACTTTTCTTTTCAGTTACAGTTCCATAGTGATTTCCAAGTCCTCAATAAATGTGTGAGTGTGTTGTGTAACAGAACTTGTTCACCATGGCATTCAGTGCTGCTGAAAAGCTACGTCGCTATCATGAGCGAAGGAAAGCAGAGATGGGTGAGAAGGCATGGAAGCAGAAGGATGCAGAGAGGAAACGGCAAGCTCGAGCTAGCAACACAGCAGCAGTGAGGGAGAAGGAGCGACAGAAACTGAAGAGATGGAGAGCAGCCAAGAAAGCAAGCCAAACATCGCAGCAGGAGGCATACTCAGCACCATCCAGTCTGACTCGTGCAGTGAAGAGAGCACGTTTAGCATTGCCAACATCTCCCCGAAAGGCCCGGAAGGTGGTGCAGGTGCTGCATTCTAAGTTCCAGTCTGAGGCAGCAGGAGATCCAGACCCACAGACTGCACAGTCACTTCCCCACAACAGGCTACCAGATGAGGTGAAGGGGCACATCCGAGAGTTTTATCTTCGCAGTGACATCAGTTGGATGGCACCTGGATGCAGAGACTGCATTACATTGGTTTGTGATGGGAAGAAAGTTTGAGAACAGCGCAGATACTTGATGATGACAACAGCAGAAGCCCATGCCCTTTACCGACAGGAATTCTCAGAAGATGATGCTGGTCTGACCACCTTCAGGGCCCAGCGGCCAGATGTGGTGCTTTGCAAGGACAAGATGCCACACTCTGTCTGTGTATGCCAGTATCATGCCAACATAGAGACTATTTTGGACAGCCTGAAACACATGTAGTACCTACAATCCCAGTAAGATATTCAGACCTGCTAAAGCTTGTGTGTTGTGATGCTACCAAGGAGGACTGTATGTTTGGCCTGTGTGATGTCTGCAAGGAGAAGATATCCTTTGACAGTATTTCTGAGAACACCGAAGATGACCTGCTGGCTGAACCTGTGAAGTGGCTGGAATGGATGCGTAATGAGGATGGGCAATCAGAGAAAGCAGAGAAAGCTGGTACAGTCGCAGATGCACTGACATCCCTGGCCCAGAAGCTACCGAACTTCAAGATCCACTGCTTCATTAAAAATAAGCCTTCCATCATATGTACACCACTCCAATAGCCCACAGTGCAGTCCTGCAGGTAGACTTTAGCGAAAATGCAACCATCGTTGAGCAGGATGAGATCCAAGTCAGCCACTGAAACCACAAACAAGTGACAGCAATAGCCTGGACGCAAGAGAACACCACATCATATGCTGCTGTGTCAGACACCCTCTCCCATGACAAGTACACATCCACGACCGTGCTGGAGGAAGTGATTGACAGGGTGCAGATGAAACAGTCCTCTCCACTAACAGAGGTCAATATATTCAGTGATGATGCAGCACAGCATTTTAAGCAAAAGTACATGTTTACTTTTGTCACTAGCCTTCTCCAAACCAAAGGCATCACCATCAACTGGCACTTTTTCGCCACTTCACATGGAAAGGGTGCAGTGGATGGAGTTGGTGGCTGTGTGAAGAGGGGTGTCCACAGTGCTATAATGACCAGACGCTATCTCGTGCAAGATGCAGAGCAATATGCAGCCTGTGCCACTGAGCTCATCAAAGGAGTTGATATCTTATATGTCCCAGCTGAAAAAATAAATGCCAAGCGACCAGCCCTTGATGAATTATGGGAGTCTGTAACAGCAGTTCCTGCTACTGTACCCTGAGTATCCATTGTGTACGTACACTTGGCTTGGAGAGAGAGCTGGTGTCCAAGTATTCAGAGCAGACAGGAACAGAACACCTGTTGCTCCAGCATCAGCCAATAGCAGTCCAGCCACTAGCAGCCAATCCTGCAAAGCAGTCACCTCCAGATGTCAACATTAGTGATATCAAGCCAGGAGGATTTGTGGCAATCATCATGGAGACACAGAGAGGTCGCTCCTACTTGTACATTGCCGTAATATCCTGCATCAAATCTGATTTACTAGTGGTGAAGTTTCTGAGGAAGGTCGGCAATTCTGGTGTCTACAGGGACCCAGAGTGTGAGGATGCTAGCCAGGAGCCAATGAAGAAGGTTCTTTTCCTTTGCCCGGAGCCACATGTGAACATGGCTGGTTCTCGCCTTAGATAAACATTTGAGTTCACAGACGCTCAGCAAATCATGTCCACATTTACCACCAAGTAAATAAAGAGGCATAGGCTCAACTACATGAGACTGTAACAGACAAAGTCTAGAAAATAACAATTTAATGATGTAGCTGTTCTAATAACTTTAGATAAATTTAATCTGAGCTGTGTAACATATATATATACATATATTTTGATTTTTCCCATCTTTTGAATTCTTTCCTTGTTCTGCATTTGTAAATGGGACAGGGCACAATAACCTTGTTTCTAGGGATAATTAATATCCTATTAACAATTTAAATCATAGTTAATACATAGTATGCATTTAGACAGGTAGGCAAGGTGGATTTCTTGAGACATGTAGGTGTGAACATTCTGTAACTCCGTTACCATGTAACTCCGTTACCGAACATCAGTCAAGTTAAATATTTTTCTGACAATGGAAAATGCAGTAATAGTCAGCATATTTTGTTCTGTAATGCTTAGATAAATGTAGAATAAAATGGTTCCTAATTAAAAAAAAAATTCAATAAGGAACAGCATATGGTGGGAGTTTGCGTATACCGCCAAAAACAGACGTTAATTTTCAGTAACTCCGTTACCAGTCTATTGTGATAAAACACATACATATAAAACTCTTGGCATTTCCTCTTATTTTGTGGAGCTATGCTCATTTATTAAGTGGAGTTGTAACTCTGTTACCGCATGATCAGGCCCTTCTGCAGAGCAGTGGTCGTTTATGGATTTTGTTAGGAACCAGGACGTGTTCCAAGAATCCACCCCTCTTGCTTCTGCAGCAGACCAGTGGTTGTTGAAGCCACAATGGATGAATTTTTGGGGAGCAGTTCTGGTTCCCATATTATAGAAACTGTAGTGGAACCAGTATAATTTTCCAGATATTGCTAGTGTTATAGATGCCTTTTTGCTCCATGGTTTGGAACCAAATTTCATAAAATGCAGCGTTGAAAAGAGCTGGAGATGATTGGTTTTCTTCAGTGTTGACGAAGTCTACAAAAATGGATCAGATATAGACAGCATTCGTATTGATCTTCCCATGTAATCTCTACATGCACATTGGCTCACGTCTACAGTGACTTTAAAGGTCTATCCACAGTGCACTTAAAACTGATGCACGTTGGGACAGAGGAAAATGCTGATGTGGATTCACACTAGGACCAAAATATACTGTATGAAGAAAAAATAATCAGCCAACTAAAGTCTAAATCATATCCTGTAGCTGTAGTTAAGATGGAGTTTGTTTTTGCATCCTTTTCTTGCTGATCAGCTACCTACAGATGTGCAGGAAACATTTTCTGCAGAGAAGAAAGAGCCGAGGGAAAGGTACATGTAGAACCAGCAAAGGTTGCGACTGCACAAACTTCAGAAGTCCAGTTGCAGGGCATATAAACATGGCAACAGTTCTCTAGCTAGTTTGGCTGCATGCCACAGACAGCTATAGCTCCAAGGTTCCCAACTGTAGCATCACGAAGACACGAGTGAATGAAATTCTTTTCAACGCCACATACTCACATAGTGATTGTTGTTCTGATTTGCATCAAACTGGTACATATCGAGGTGGACCAGAATAATGCGCATTATTTCAATTTGAATTCACTGTGGATGCAACTAATGCGCATTGGCTTGTGCAATGTGGAGAGGCCTTTAGTTTAAACCAGCAAAAAGTCCCGATTCAAAGTGGCTTGGAAAGGAGTGGAATTACCTCCTTTCTGCTGGACCTGGTGTATACTATTTACAAGGAACCTGACCTAGAGTGAACTACAGTAGGTAACCAGATCCAGAATGGGTTGTAATAGTTGACTGTGTTGTACATGACATTCTATGAATATTATTAAGTTTTGTAAACTGCTAAAACTGCTAAAATATTCTCCAAAATGCTTTCTATCACCCAAATGCCACCCACCACCACCAAAATAAAGGCATTTCAGTGTGGGTGTTTTTAACAATTTGTTATGGTATAAATGACCCCTTTTCTATTGCACATGTGTTTATCTGTTGTATATGGGTGCCTAGTAGATATAAACAGGCAGACATGCACATACTTTATGACAATATTATCTGTAGAGAATGCTGGAGGATGAAGTGTGTAAGATTCACACTCAATATGAAACCAAGAAGAGAAAGTTCTTGAAGGACTCGGACAGCTTTAGAAGGGAACTGAAATGGGTGAGTTGGGTTCCATTCCATGTCGTCTGTGGCGACTATGTCATGACCTTTGAAACGATGACTTTTGAAAATTATCATTATTGTTGTTGTCGTCGTACTGATGTTGTCTACTTGCCATCTCCCCAAGTTAATGAGCCATTGGGTGCTCCATTCAAAGTTGTGGTGGTTTTTGTCTGTGCAATGTCAAAGCCAAACATTTGAAAGGAAACCGTAATTGTCCGAACTTTGACATTCTATATTTCTGAAACTCATGTTTTCATGTTTGCTACAGCTCACTTTCAAAGCTAACATTTCAAAACTCTTTTAGAACTCTTCAATATTTAGTAATACATTGCCAAGTTGTTGTGATTTGAATAGGTGACCTTTGTAGCCCCCTCCCCCCAGGACTGATATACGTATTTTGTATGTAGCCAATTTCCTTTGCTCTTGTCACAGCGTATTGCTTTGACAAAGCACAGACCAAATTACAGCCCTCTTCAGTACTCCACTCGGGAGATGCTCTTGTAGGAAGGAGAGGATGGCGCATCTTTAAGAAAATGTGCCTAGAGAGGCACAGAACTGAAAGCTCACAGAATAAGCAACACTTTTATACCAAACTTACTTGACACTAAAGAAAAATGTTATGGCGATTATACATTTGTGTTTTTTGTGTGGCTTTGGCCTGTAGTCCCTTTTTAACGGAGTATCGAAACTCCAGCGTATTGTGAACCAGCATAATGTAGTGACTAACATGTAGGTGTGTGCATCTGTTCTTGGAGGAAATCTTGGATGTGTTTAACACCATAGCTACATACTGAACAATGCATTACTACTGCATATACTGAGTTGACCTCTGCACTTCTGTGAGGGAATGTGGACCACAGTAATGTTAAAAAAAGTAATATACATGTATATATATATATAAGTGGCAGTAATCACAACTGCCATCTTGGACCATTGCTTTCAGGATGATACTACTATTTTTGGAAGCTTACTCTCTGGAGAAGAGCTTCAAGAAAAATAGCTATAAAGAGTGCTGGAAGACTAAAAATTTGGTTTAGCTTGTAGTACTTTCCTTTGTTTTTATGGGAGTTGTCTTGCAAAACTGGCTGTTCTGGTAAGGGATTTTCTTCCTGCGGGAAGCTTTTCCAAGTGTCATTTATTCCTTTATCGATAATTATTATGGGTGTGGTCATGTGTTGGGTTTGAGTAAGTAAAGTGCATATATGTGATGGATTTTAAACATCAGTAAAGGAATAACATTAGTAAAGGAATACATTATATTAGACTTAAAAAAAAAATCTGTAAACTTTTAGCTCTATATGTCGATATATAATATAAATGGTTAGCTGGAAACCGGTTTGTTAATGAATATGTAACAAGCATTTTCTTGAAGGGGTTCCGTTAATTAAGTATTCGATTATCTATAGCTGAAAGGAATCCTCCAAAAGTTTACATCCTTTTTACTTTTTTCTCTTTTCTTCTTCCATGACATGCTGTCCTAGTAACTATGTTACATTGTGTGATGTATAACATGTTACATCGCATGGTCTACTGTGGTTATGTTTACATGTGTAGCATGACTTACCAGTAGGCTCCTGTAGATTATGCTAGCCGATAAATAATAGGTATGTTCTGGAATCTGAAGTGGAAATTCATTACTCATTAGTCATTACTAATTAGGCATTACAAATACAATGCATCAATACGTTTTCAGCAATCAGCAGTCTTTCCTCATAACTTGTTAAAACATGGCTCAGCACCTGTCATGTTTTAACAGAGCCCACCTGCTTAACCATTGGCATTGACTTAGCTATAATGGCAAACCTCGAAGAAGAAAGTACCTTTGACAAACAGAACTTGCAGGAGTGGATAGCGAGTCTAATGATGCCTCTAAAGGGATCAGAAGTTTGGATGAGTCATAATGTATCTGGTCTGGACAGGCTGAAAAGTCCCACTCTATCACACTTAGCAAGAAAACGGAAGGTTAAAACTAATCTTGTAGAGGAGCAGTTGCTAGTGAAACCCATTCTATTTCTCCCATAAGTAGACTTAAAAAGTGCCTTATGAGCCTTTTAGAATTATTTCTGGAAAACTCTTGGGTAATGCTTGTAGAGAGACAGTTTCTGTGAAGAAGAGTTTATTGTGTGGCATGTAAGCTCAGCAAAGCATGCAGCCAGGGGGGGGGGGAGATGCATAGAAGCTAAGGAGAGGGAGAGGGACATGGCTGGTGTGCTTCAAGTTTATGATAAAGGGATCAATCGATCCGGTGAAACCCCGCCCAACTGTGTCCGTGCTTATCGTGTCAAAGTCGTAACACTTTCATGAAGGCTGCTGTGCTTCTTAACAAAATTGACTGCTTTCGTGAAATCTTGGAAGTAAATTCATTTATGCTCGCTAGTTGTGACAATTTGCATGACTTAAGTGACTTAATACTTCAACAGGAGCAAAAGAGCATAAAAGACCAGATGAATGGGAGGCAAACGTCCGTTCTTTTTGATGGGAGTACCCACGTATGTGAAGCACTTGCTATTGTACTTCAGTTTATCGATGAGCATTGGAATTTGCAACAGCGTGTGGTTCGACTAATGAACAAAGAGCTTGGCTGGCGAAGAGGCTTGGCAACTCATTGTTTGTCCACGGACTTGGGTATTGGTTCCAATATGCTACTAGCTTGTTTGCGGAATGCGCATCAGTGAATTCTGCTACAGTCAGCACCTTAAAATATGTTATTTTTAAAGTAAAATAATTGACATTGGTTGTTTCTCGCAAACTATTGACCATATCGGAGAGCACATGAAGACTCCTGTACTTGATGACTTCGTGAAAGCGTGGATCAGAATATTTTCCAGGAGTCCTAAATCTAAGCTGGTTTGGCAAAGTAAACTTGTTGTTCACTGCCATCTTTTTCAACCACTCAATGATGGTTAAAGTGGGATGTAACGTAGCACATCCATGGCACCTTTGGGGATGACCAGGATTTTTTTAACAGTGAAGATCTAACACATTCTAAGGTTAAAATTCAACAGATTCTTTCTGATGCTCCTGCCAATAGAAAACTACAAAATTAATATCACCATTGACACAGGAGAAAGTTTTGTGGTAAACTTGAAGGTGATGGAGTACTTGTGTTTAGTGCATCTGAAGAAATAAGCAAGCTTCGAGCTGTAATTTCCACTACTTAATGCTAATCTGAATGTCATAAATAAATTATCAGGTGGCAGGCCTACTAAGCAGCAGCAACTGATTGACTATGCCAAGTCCTACGTGCAACCTGCATAACAGTATTTTGAAAAGAACTTTGGAATTGACCTCGAAGTAGCAGTTTCAGCCCAAGTGCACATGATATTTTGATCCTGCTAAGATTAATGAACTTGGTCCTAGTTCAAATGACATGGACAACCCTCAAGTATATACTTCCCTATAATCACTGGGCTAAAGCATAACTCTCCACATGTATATATATATATATATATATATATATGGCTGTTGCTGTTCGAATTTCAGAGGATGCAAGCAAACTTGAATGGTGGGGAAATCATGCAAGTGAACTACCTAATCGGTCAAGTGGTTGTTGAGCCATTCTTTTGCTGCAACCTTCGTCTGTGGCAGCTGAACGGGTTTCCCCCCCCTGCTAACCAACAGCTTTAAAGACAACCAAGCACATCCACTGAAAGACTTCATAGAAACCTCTCTAATGTTGCAGTGTAACAAAAAAAATAACTGTTTCTCATTAAAAAAAAAATTTTTAATGAGAATAATGGGTACAAATAAAAATAATAATAATAGCGGCATCAGAATCTGGGAATCGAATCATGGGGGGGGGGGGGAAATTATCGTAATCTACAGGAGCCTATTTGGCAGTTGTGTTGCATTGCCTGGTGTCCTAATGGTAATATTGTATTGTGGATGTCTTAGTACAACAGAACCTCAAGGTTACGAAGCCCAGAATTATTCCTGTCAATTGAACAGCAAGTGACCATCAAGCAGGTAAAGTATCATCACATGATCCTACCAAATATTTACTGCAAATGCACACATCTATGAAACTTCTGCGCTGCAATTGCTCTCTTCCTCCTTTGCATGCTATTTTCTTCATGGGGCCAAGCCTTTCTAAGAAATAATCAGGACAGTGTGCTACTATATAGTAATTTGAGCTGACATTTTTGGTGATAGGAGTTTTCATACTAAAGCAAGAAGCGGCTTAGGATAAAAATTTGGCTTTAATTTATAGCCTGTCTGTATGTGTCTGCACCTACCACACTGCCTACTATAGCATGTATGTCGCCAACCACACCTAATATAGCGTGTAAGTGTGTAGTGCACACACTACATGACTAACCACACCTACCATAATGTTTGAGGAAGTTGCACATTATTATTATCTTACAGAGTTATGGCTACACTTGGCAATAGTGGCCGTAGATCTTCTAGTTTTTGTTGTGATGTTGAGCTGGGCCGCTTGTAGCTGCTATGTTGAAGAGTGACTATATATATATATACCAACTCTGCTCACTGCTGACACTTGTTTTGTGGTGTCGTGAAGGATAGAGCTGATGAACTCTGTATTCATGTATATAGTTCTTCATTCTGTTTAAATGGGTATATATTCTTATGACTTCTTATCAACTGAAATTTGCTCAATGATTATCAAGAATGTAATTGAATATACTATGTCAACTGAGAGTTAATTGAGAATATTTTATTCTTGTTCAGATCCAGGACCACCCTCCATCCTCGTGGAAGAAGCCCTTGTCATCCTTCAATGTCATAGACTTCCCCGAGCCCAAAAGCAACACCAAATACACGAAACTTTGAACGATATTTTGGACATCTCATTACTTTTGCTTCTTAATTTGCCTTGTGATTTCTTGCTCTTTTAGATTCATAATTTCAGCATACAATCGTGAGACACAATAACACCGGTATACGAGTGTACGTCGAATGTCATGCTTGACGCCAGATAATTGACTGGCCCCTTTGTTTGCAAATGATCTTTAAAAAAATCCATCATTATATCTTGTTTGATTAAACCTTAAAAAAATTAATTAAAGAAGTTGTTGGAGGCAAATTGTGTGAGTTAGTTATACCTCACTGTCCCATTGGTAACCAAGTCAATGCAGCAATGGTATATAACAACCATCATTCTTTTTAGAATATGCTTTAACCGCAAGGAAGTTGACGGCATTACTGAGATTGAACAGAAGATAAGGAATAGAAACTAACATTGGGGAACTATGACAGGTTTACATTGGGGAACTATGACGAGTTTACTGAACTTGTCAAAGAAAACAACATTTAGGCACACACATCCTGGGCTGCGTACACATGATTATGTCACTATGTTTAAAACAGATCCCTTGTCAGAGGAAGCAACACCTGGTGGGGCGATGAAAGTATCTCTGAAGAGTGCCAAAAGACCTGGAACTCACTGGTCGAGTCTACAGCATTACCTCTAATTCTTAAGCGTTGTGGTGATCCTAGAGTTGC
Organism: Cladorhizidae sp. MBARI D1340-BT2; assembly: GCA_028752905.1. Lineage (NCBI taxonomy): Eukaryota > Metazoa > Porifera > Demospongiae > Poecilosclerida > Cladorhizidae > Cladorhizidae sp. MBARI D1340-BT2. The sequence goes on along the minus strand of JAQNBH010000007.1, from coordinate 13,598,951 downwards.
CCCTCAACAACCTATGGTCATGCAAACCAAGTTGCTTGCTAACTGCTCATGAATGGTAAAATTGGAAAGAAGGGGGGGAGGCTTCCCCATTTATTATTTTTTTCTTTTTTTAAATCATTTATAAATGTTGTAAGCATCTACTAGTAATTTCCAAAGTTTTAGAGGCATTGGCCATTTCAAAGTTATGGTGCTTTTTGTCCATGATTCAAAATTGGACGCACAAGAAGGCTTACGGCGTCATAAAATGGCTACCGCTTATATATACCTGGAAGCTCATCTGCCACTGAAAGGTACCCAAATTTCTTGCTCTGCCCTTCGCGCAGAGGCCCTGAATATATAACTGGTTCGCATGCAGCATTTCCAGTCGCCTCGCGTTCAGTTTTTGGTGAAAGTGTTTGGACGTCTTCGTTCCCTTTCCGAAAGCAGATTCTACAAATTATGAAAAATCCTTTAATAAAAGCATTTGGCGAACATAACTTTGTCACAGTTAAACCTAATTTTTTGGGTGTCATTTGAAAGCTCTTTGTGTGTTCTGTAATTTGAGTGAATCAGACCTTAAAAAAAAAATTGCATTGCCAAGTTATGGTCATTAGAACAGATGACCTTTTGGTGTTAATGAGTTCAACCCATTCCAACTGACCAACAGTCTGCACAAGCCAAATTGGTTTCGCTCAAATCACAGCCAGGAAGCCACCAAAAAAAAATTGAGCGCAAGATCTTCTAGTGGTGTTCAAGGTCTGCCAAACGCTTGAGTGGTAGGGATCTTGGTCTGTCACTTGTATCTTCTAATAAAATGTGTCTATATACACATTTCAGATTCCATTGGAAAGAAGACAGAATAAGCAACACTTTGATAACAAAATTATCTGCATAGTGGAAAGAAAATACCCTATGGCAATTACAAAGAGGACAAACGTTTTTTTTGTTAAACAGGGAAACCGCCCCCTTAAACCTTAAAAAAATTAAATAAAGAAGGCAAATTGTGTGAGTTTGTTACACCTCACTGTCCCATTGGCAATGCAGCAATGGTAACAACCATAGAATATGCTTTAACCTCAAGGAAGCTGAAGGCATTACTGAGATTTAACAGAAGGTAAGGAATAGCAAACTAACACTGGGGAACCTTGACAGGTTTACTGAACTTGTCAAGAAAACAACATTTAGGCACACATCCTGGAATGCATATTATATACATTCCTGGTCTCTCCAAAGAGATGGCTGCTCTTTATGATGAGACTATGTCACCATGTTTGAAACAGATCCCTTGTCAGAGGAGGCAACACCTGGTGGGATGATGAAATATCTCTGAAGAGCGCCAAAAGACCTGCAAAAAGGCCTTGCCTCTAATTTGTAAGCTTTGTGGTGATCCTAGAGTTACCCGCATACCAAGTTGCTCGCTAAATGCTCATGAGTGGTAAAATTGGAAAGAAGCAGAAGACAAAAGCTAGACTATAGCAAGTACAGTGAAGACCCTGTTACATATTAAACGCTTCATACTTGAACAAGCCGGATCTGTCCTGGAAAATCAACAACGAGCCAAGTACCTGATCTCAATCACATAAAGGATGGCTTTGAGAAAGGGACGGTAGCTGGTTTAGACCTTGTTGACCTCTCTGCAGCATATGACAGTGTCACGGGGCAACCTCCTTTGACTATACTGAGAAACTCTAAGTACAAATATCACCTTGTTTAATTAGCACTTGTGTTGTGTCAACCACATACTGAATATGTTTATCTAGTTGAAACCCACCGGAAGGCCATGCTGCTGCTTGGCTTATAAGGAGAAGTACTACTAAAGCCTGAAAGACCGGTTGATGTATAGTTCATTAAAGTTATTTCAAACCAGTGAACAGTAGACATACTTAGTGAGGCCCCCTGACCATATCGCTGACAATATCCAAATGGGAGGAAAGGTATTGTCTTGGTTGTCAGTAAGACAGATATGACATGGCACTGGCTAAGCCATCACAAGCCTTACAAATATGTGCACAAGGCCCATCATCACTTCCAAGCACCCTTTGGTATGGTGACAGACTATACTCAATGGATAGAAACTCTAAGTAAGTAAGACTGAAATGTGTCACTGACCTACTGCATGTATGTCCAGTGCCAGATCCATGGGGGGGTTATGTCTTCCTCAGAACAGCATGCAACTTGGCTAGCTTTGAATATGCACAGGTCTTGGCATAGCAAGGATCTGAGTATGAGATTAGCAGCGGCCTAGATTTATGAGTGTGGCAACACAAGGGTGTGGCTATCAAGATAAAGCTATACCCTTTTAGAAATCCTGATCTGCCACTTATGTTATGGGGATTCACTAAATTCACTCGATCTGAGGTACGGGTGTGTGGTTTACACGAAAAGGTGTGGTTCCAGTCATGTGATAAATTTCCGGCGGGTAAAAGTTCTGGCGTGGTCGGTGGTGCTAGAAACTGCTATTTGGAATGGATACTGCTTCCTAAAAAGCTGTGATGGACTGTAGCTACTGCTCTATCGTGTCAGTGATAGTATAAACATTGCTGCTTTGACACAATAGCTGGCAGAGGGTTTTTATGAATCTCATGGGACTGGCACTTGAATATAGGGCCAGGGCTAGGGCTAGGGCTGGGGCTAGGGTGGGAACAAAACTTTCAAGGGCTTTTGGAGGTGATACTGCATTAGCAAGCTATTGTGTCCAAGCAGCAATGTTTATACTAACACTACTGCACATGATAGAGCAGCCTAGCTAAGTCCATCACAGCTGTTTAGCAAGCAGTATCCATTCCAAGCAGCAGTTTCTAACCACCGATAACAACCCTACGCCTGACTAGAACTTAGTTCCCCCCCGTGAAAACCACACCCCTGATGGCAGAAATATCACATGACTGAAACCACACCTTTTCGTTTAAACCACCTCAGATCGAGTGAATTTAGTGAATCCCTTATGTTATGTAATTAAATTAAAGAAAAACGCCGGATCATCTATATCAAAAGTTCAAAGTTCTTGCTCACCTAATACTGGTAAAATGACAATTCAGAAATAGGGCTGGCGGGCATCAACATTTTTAATAAACACATACAACTGGCCACCATGTTTATGTGGGCATCTGATTAGAAATTTTGATGCTAATCCTATAATATTCCTGGTCACCCTCAAATAATGTTCAAATTTCACTCAAAAAGTTTCCTTGGCTCTCTTTTTAGCTCAAAATAACACTTCTGAGTGAAAGTGCATTCAAAGCTATTAGAGTTATTGTGTGTAGCTACAATTATTGGCATATTTCCTCAAAATACAAGCATTTGTCGGCATAATCCAGCCTGGAATGTGAAGCTGGAAATACAAGTGTGGTTACAAGATGATTATGTTCTCAGCTTAGTCCAAAAGGCCTTGTTAATAAAAAGATTTCGAGTGCCCATGCGCTTGACCACCTATTCAGTATTTAGCACCTATTGAAAATACTCGTTGAATAGGGTTCCTCTTGCTCTACAGCCAACAATGCTATAATGCAAATACTTGAAGTACTCCCCATTTACCTGTAGGTCACTTTGTCATGATGTCAGGGAACACTGTCCCTGCACAGGCAAAGAAGTTGCAGAGCTTCCTGACAATGACATGACTTCTATGAACACACCATGCATAAAGGGGGACGGAGGATGTGGTTGACAGCCATGGTGGACACAGACTTTGAACAATATCAATTTGTTGTGTAATTATAGACATCTGACTGCTTGTGGCTAGACAGATGTGATTGGTTATGTAACTTGTACAGTAGTTGACCTTATATGGTGATATCTGTAAGCAGGACCTGGTAGCCTATATAAGGGGACCAGGAAACCCAACCTATTGATAGGTCATAATTGTGAATGTTATAAATGCTATGCAGTCATAATTATGCAGACATTAAACCAAACCAAATGTCACCATTATCAATCAGATGAGGCAGACAGTGAACAGATAGAATCCGACAGTGTAGACAGTCGGGTGAAGGGTTTGTCAGCAGTAATAAGGCAAATCCTTTACATTTGGTGGCAGAGAATGACCGAACCAAGTCATCAAGGCAGAGGCCACAGACGACAAGCTACCTACAGAGGACAGAAAGTATCAGCAGAGACTACAGAGGGATGTCACGTATGTTAAGGGAGACTACCAAGCCCACCACAAGGGAACACCATACAGATGACACCGACCACAGTGGGTCAGAAAAAGAACAGGAAGGAGAGGGGAGAGAGTCATTAAACATCGAGGGCAGTGTAAACCCCACAAGCAGGCCATCACCCAGCCCAAGCAATGCTCTCTCCATCTATGTTACAGGGGTACAATTTATTGTACAGACGGACCACCAGTGCCTCATATACCTCGACACAATGAAGAACACCAACAGTCGGGCAGCCCTACAGCTTTACGGTAGAGCACAGACCACAGGAACAGTGCAGATGGACTCTCCCATCAAGATTGGGAAGAAGAGGAAACTCTATGGCAGGAGAAGGGGAAGGGAGTGTCAGGGAGCATTGTCCCTGCAGCAGGCAGAGAGGTTGCAGAGCTCCCTGACAATGACACGAATTCTGTGAACACACCATGCATAAAGGAGGATGGATAACGTGGATGATAGCCAAGGTGGGTACAGACTTTGAATAATATCAGTCTGCTGTGTAATTACAGACATCTACCTGGTTGTGGCTATACAGGTGTAATAATCTGCTTGGTTATGTAACTTGTACAGTAGTTGACCTTATGTGGTGATATCTATAAGAAGCCTATATAAGGGAACCAGGAAACCCAATTCTGGTGCTAGGGCATAATTGTGAATGTTATAACTGCTATGCAATCATAATTAGACAATAAACCAAACCACCATTTTCAATCAGACAAGGCAGACAGTGAACAGATAGAATCAGAGAGTGTAGACAGGCAGGTGAAGGGTTTGTCACCAGTAATAAGGCAAATCATTTACACATGGTTATACTAATATTTTAGTATCAAAATAGAGCAGACAGAGAGATTTATCTTTATAGATTTATGTCAAGTGCATCATGTAGCAAAGTGTACATAATATAAGGAGCTCCAAATTTATATCAACAAGTTTTTCTTTGTTTTTCTATTCACTACTTTAGGCTTCGTCAGGATTACCTGTCTTAGAGTATCTAGCTGAAATGTTGAAAAACAAATGTTGAACTTTAATTTTTATTCTGCTGAGAGTTCATTAATAAGAAAAATGTATAATTATTTTCTTGTATGCTGGCAATACATAATGATTTGCTAATCAAGTTCAACTGATGCCATTTAACCCAACTCGTACCTTGAACCCCCAAAAGGAAGGATAAGCCACACCCTTCACATAGCTGATCTGACAAGGGTCACACTTCACATTAAAGAACCATGAACATATTATGCATACAACTCATACACTCCATATATTATCTAACAGATCTATGGATTCCCTCACCTGCTTTCAAAGTACCCATGGCTATGTAGTGGCAAGCATTTTGATAACCAGAGTCGACAAAGTAGAAATGTAATACTGGACTATGAACTCTCAATTGCAGGGCTCAGCAAGACCACAAACAATGAGCAACAATTGTAAATTACCATGTACAGATAGCCTGCTTGATTGTGATAGGCAATAATTATGGCAAACTTTATTCTGTGTCCCAAATAGAGTAGATTATATATGAATGTCTGACGACTATGAACTATTACCCTAGGATATTAACATAAATGCAGTGATTCAAATTAGCAAGTTTCCAAGTATAGCTACTATATTTGTTTCCCGTAATGATTAGTAAGCTCATAAAATTCAAGGAAATCTCCAATGTGAATGATTATTGGACAACAAATGCAGCTAGCTTATCTGTCTGCTAGTATGTAGAATACTGTTCTTGTCCTTTTCATTTGTTGCAGTTGACATCTTCAATGTAATACTAATATGATCAGTATATCGATGAAATCGCTCCAACCTTGGGATGAACTTTGAATGAAATTGGTCCCTTGTTTTCGATAATGGATTATACCAGCTAACCAAGCTGTACTGTTCCAGAGTTCTTCACAAAAACCATATTTAATGATCTTGGCTTGGTACCTTTGTTCTTTTGCCATGCTCGATGCCTGACTGGCAATGGCTGGCTTGAGGAAATCTAAATCTGGCTACCCTTCAGAAGCTCTGCTGGTGAAATGCCCATTTTCAAGAGTGGTACAGTTGTGCAACATAAAATGAGACAGTCCTGTGACAATCTTCTGGAATGCATCTAGAAGCCCCTTTACCAAAAGACAAATAATTGTGCGGCGATATGATAAAGAACCATTGTACCCAAGAAATTCCTGGATTATGCACCACTGAAGCCAGTCTATTATTTGACACAATCACTTCACGTGGCAAAAGCAGTCTTGATGGTACAAGTAGAACTGGTTGTAGGAACTGTCTCGATCTCTAACCATTTAGAATGTGCATCTACAGGTAATAAGAAGAGTGAATCTAGCATGACCAATGACATGTGACTGCCTTGACCAATCCCAGGAGTGCATTGGAGTATTTTCGACATCGATTGCAACCTTTTGCATGTCCTGGCCATCACACAATGCCGAGCTATAGCCCTCACCAGCAACTCCTGGGTGCCTTGAATAACTCATCCACTATTCCTTGTAAATTAATCCATGGAATTACTAGAGCCAAGAGCAATGATTATTACGAACAGGTCATTTGCTCTTCCTTCATTGGTAGAGTTGTAATGCCTTCTGCCAGGCTGTAAGAACCACATCCCTTTCTCATATAACTGGGACCTTGTTGAGGTTGGAGCACTCCATTAGCAAGATCATTTATTCTGGTAGTTGCACCTGATATGGTGACTCTGTGAGTAGCACTCTGTTTAGGAGGTCAGCATTACCATGTTTTTGTGTAATAAAAACCATTCAATAGTGAGGGTCCATCTCTGAATTCTGGCAGCAACAATTGCTAAGTCGTTGAAAGAGGGTCTAGTTGAATCTGTACCATGTAGTCTACACTTCATAATAGAAAAACAAACACAACAACAATGTATGACAATCTTCTCAATAATCAACTTGAAATTGTATTCTCTCGATGTTTCAACTAGATGCTACAGCCTTCATCATGCAACCTGATGAAGGCTGGAGCATCTAGTCGAAACATTGAGAGAATAAAATTTCAAGTTGAATATTGAGATGGTTATTGTAATGTTATTAGTCAACTGAGAGTTCACTGAGAATGATGTATGATTTCTAAATAGCAGATTGTTTATAAATACATGCTCAGGAGTTGAAACTCATTGAAGTTGCAGAATTACGCCTAGTGAGACTGATGCTAAACTGGGTAAAGGAAAAGGTAAACAGACAAAGCAAACCCCCAAAAATGGAAACTAGATTTTTTTCAAAGAAAACAACAAGAATGTGTAGATCATGTTATCCTACATTTACCAATACATAAACAAGTGAAAGTCTGGCGCATGAAATATTATAATTCAGTAGTTGCATGAGTTTATTGAATTGGTTAAAGCATATGACCTTTTTCTTACCTTGTAACAGGTGAATCCAGTTTTTATATGCAAACAAATAAAGAAAGAAAAATACAAAAATAACATTACGGTATATTATAATAAATTATACCGAGACACATAGGTATCCATTATGTCTACTGGGTTTTTTGGTTTTTTTTTGTCAAAGCTGTACCACAAAATATTCCAATGTTGGTATGAAAAAAGATTGGAATGATTCCTTCCAGAATTAAACTGGTAACCTTGGGGAAAAAAAAATTGTCACCCAGTTTTGAATGGGGACATTGAGTAGCCCTCATATACATGTGTAGACTGACATTGCTATCCATTATGTCTACTGATTTTATTTTTTATTTTGTCATAACCATCCCATAGAGCTTTCCATTGTTGGTAGAGGAAAGAAAAATAGGGGGGGGAGAGAGGAAGGAGTGAAGGAAAAAAGAATGATTCTTCCCACGATCGACTTTTGAGTACTAAATAAATGGGGCAAACAGAAGAGAGAAAAACAGATTCCATCTTGATTTGAACCGTGCATCTCGAGTACAGATGTGAGCAAACAATCTATAGTAAGGTCAGCATAATTTACTACAAACTACGAAATATTGAACACTAGACATAAAAATAATAGAACACTACATTTCAAACACTTTAACTACAAAGTTCTTCTAACAAGAATATGTGAGCAAACAATCTATATATAGTAAGGTCAGCATAATTTACTACAAACTACGAAATATTGAACACTAGACATAAAAATAATAGAACACTACATTTCAAAAACTTTAACTACAAAGTTCTTCTAACAAGAATACACAGTTTTAGAAAGTTATATAAGGATTGCAGAACTGTTACAAAGCAGTATCAGCAGCATCATCTATGAAGCTGATCCTTGTATCCGAAGGTGAGGTGTCATTCTTGGCTTCCGGATCAACCTTTTCCATCTTATTCTCAGCTCCCTGTTCCAATTCCTGAGGTGCAGCAGAAGCATCCAAGGGTGGATTGTTCAATACGAGCTGCACACTTTGAATAGGTAGGTTGCTCTCATTATCTGGCGTGCGTGGATTCTCTTTCACAATTTCTTCTCCTCTCGATGGATGTGATGTCTCCTCCATGGTATACCTGTTAGTATATTGCAACACCTCCTTGCAGTTTTGCTTTTTTCTGTATTTGCAGAAACTGCAAGGAAAGAATAAATTAATGCATTAAGATTTATCTTTAAATCAGCTGTTTAGTTTTGATGTCAAACATTTCAACCAAAAATAGTTAGTCCTCATTGGAGAAAATAAAAAATATTAAAGCAATGCAATGCATCTGAACTCACTAGCAACGCATTTCATGCAACCAATGCATGTAATTCATGAATTGTCCGAATAACAGCACAGCAATCAGATGGATGATGATGGGTGTGATTTCACATGCACAGTCTTGAGAGTTGAGACCCAGCAATGAGAAGCTCCAGCCCTATATCTCGATTGAACTGCTGATCCCTCAGAGTGCATTTGATGTGCAGAACCTCTCTCATGAACAACTCTCTCCACTTGCTGGCTCTATCGATCACAGAGGTCTCTTTCCACAAGATTGGTAGTGTAGGTTCTACACTTGTTCTGTGATGGCAGACTTCTCAAGTTCCACCTTCTGCAAGCATCTTTTAGTTGGGCCTCCAACCTCCTTATTGTCTCACCAATGCACACCTTCCCATGAATGACATGACAGAGCCAGAAGAGTGACTACCACTGAGGCTGAACTGAATAGGGAGACTGACTATCTTTGCCGAGTATTTTCTAAGAATGGCTACCCAATGGCATTCATCTGCTTGCCTTTAATAAGAAAGTCACGAGGGGAAAGAAGGGGAAAAATGAAAAAAGTGAATTCCCTCTTAATCATCACCTTCTATCTGGCTGGCTTAAGTGAAGATATCAGGTGTGGGTATGGAAAGTTTGATGTCAAATTGTTTTTATATCTGGCTTGACCTTAAGATCTCAGCTTACCAGAGTCAATTGGATATTACTATGATGTCATCAGGATTCCTTGCAGCTGTCTGAAAGTGTATATTGGTGAGACATAAAAAACATTAAGATGCTTGCAGAAGGGGAGAACTTGAGAAGTCTGCTATTGCAGGAGCATGCATGGAATCAACACCACCCAATCTTATGGGAAGAGACTCCTGTAATCAATAGAGCCAGCAAGTGGAGAGAGAGTTGCTTATTATAGAGGCACTGTACATCCATCTCACCTCACACTGAGGGGTCAGCTCAATCAAGATGTAGGGCTGGAACTTCTGTTGCTGGGTCTCAACTCTCAAGACTATGCATGTGAAGTCACGCCCATCTTTGTCTGCCTGATTAATGTGCTGTTATTCAGGCAATTCATGATGCACGTGCATTTGTTGTGTTAAATGCATTGCCAGCGAATGTGGATGCATATTGTTTTCATATTGAGGACAGAAGTATTTTGGTTGAAACGGCTTCAAAACCAAAAAGCATAAAACTTAAAGCATATTATGATGTCAGCTTAGAGTAATCGTACAAATTGCTAACCATTTTAGCCATACTTAAGCATAGTTTTAGGTTACTGTAGTGTCATATTTTGTTATTTTACATTATCTAAATATAACATACTGGAGATAATTAATATAAATTCTGTATGTAAAAATATACCAGAGGATCATGCAAGCAATGATGACGAGCAGTATTAAGAAAAGAACCAGGGCTGCTATGAAGACCCCCACTATCTCTCCATCTGTCAGAGACTTTGGTAGTGGTTCAGCACTCATTTGTGCCATGGGTATAAATCCAATATTGAATCCAGCAATTTTCAGAGCATTGCTGCTAGCCTATGAGAGATATATACAAAATACTATTAAACATACACGATAAAAATGTAGTTGTGCACAGCACACTTAATTAGGTTAGTATACATGGGTCAACACTCATGCAGCAATGATAGTTGGCGTCCATGACACTCAGTGGTGTGGGAGAATTGTCCCACTACATTTACCTATTTATTGTGACATGCAGACCTATACAGTGAGCAATAAATCAAATAGGTTACAGTACGCAATTACTGGAATAAATTTCTGCACTAGAAAAACATTTTCGATTCTCAACTTTGGAAAATCAAATCAAATCATCATAAATGGAAAGGACATGGCTATCTCAATGAGAATACTTCACATTATTCTTATAATTATATCTATAGGGTTTATTGCATCAATTCTAAGATTAGTATTGCCTATTCGTGCATTTGGTGACCAGTTAACCCTTTCCATTCTAGACTCTATGATTAGAATACAAGAACAATACACGTAAAATTGTTGTAGCATGGTTAGCCTACCTCCCAGTATAAGTACCATAGCATATAATGGTTAAAATAGACGTAAAAGCCAATCTTCGGACTGTTTTGCAAAATGAAAATTATCCCTAACTAACTCTATCATTCTGCTTGTTGTATGTAAAATTTAATGGTAATATCTTCATGGTCACTATGAAAAATGTGACATAAACTCAAGGGGTCAGTCTACACAGTCATTTAATGATGGCTCACAAGTTCTCCCTCGATGAGATAGTGACCCTATGACTTGGTATGTCTAAAGAAGACTGTGAGGAGTAGAGAGTAAACTTCACTAAGGAAAGCCAGTATGTATCATGTGCATTTAGAATGGTGCGCAATTATGAATGTGATCGAAGTACACTTTCTTGGTTTCTATTTCACTATAACAGCATTTAGTCATCACAATCGGGTTGTATTTGAAATGTACCTACTAAGAACGTGGAAGTTCTGCTAGCAATTAATGAAGGCTTATGGCATAGGCTTGATGTATTAGAAGTAATGTTCTACATATTGACAGGCATTTCATGATAAACAATTTAGCTATAAGACAAAGGTTTCTTTGCCATCTTCCAGGCTAACAGTACTGTAATTTCAAGTTTGTTGGCCATGTCAATGACTATAATATAAGTACAAAATATCAAAGTGGACCACGTTGGTTAAAAGGGGCTCAAATTTATCCGACTATGTCATAAAGGTCTTCATATATTTATGGTTAGTTGCACAATGAGGGAAACATTGAATTCATCTCTCTCCAAGTTTATTAGGAAAGCAAACATAAATTAAGTCTTAGCTCAGCAAACCATCCTGACAATCATGTTCCTTATGGTAGCACATGCATGGATCAATATTGTGGCTGCTATATATGTGCAGAATATCTCTACTAGCACTTTGTTACCTTGAAGTATATTATGGTAGTTTGTTTTAAAGTGATTTTTTAATGCCAATCATTTAATTTTTATGCACATACTTATAGTCTTACATTTAGTGCCGCCTCTAATTGTTGCTTTGCCAGTAGTGTGTTTCCTCCCATGCCATGAACGTGTAGATAAAACTGGATTCCATCACCAGATGTAGCCACAGTGATGTCAGTTATGAATACATCACCAGCAGTCACCATGCTGCTTCTCCTGCAATTACAATGAAATATCCAAAGTTGAGATACACTTGCAATAATTTCAGAACTATACTAAATTTGTTATTTATGTTGCACATTATCTGTAATAACATGGTTTATAGTGTATATAAATGCTTTGAGAATGTACTCTGTATGGAAAATAATTGTTTGAGGTGTGCCATGCCTTCTATATCATCTCATGGATTTTTTTAACATCTTACTACATCATTCATGGTGTTTATACCAAATAACCCTATAAACTATGTTAATACAATACTTGATACAATACTTGAAAATAGGTTTCTGTACTTCACTAAAAGTACGTTAAATTAACATGGCTTATGCTTATTAGCAGCAAAATAATTAAAATACAGTCAAACCTTTTTTCACTGCCATTGGCGAAACAATTCTGATTGGATAAATATTGTACTAATGGTCATAAAGCTATATGGCCTTGTACTAGGAAGTGAATTAGGTATGGATAAATACACTTACTTGAATAAGGTAATTTCCTCAAAGGTACAGCCACCGATGTCAATACAATACATATTAACTGCTTCAGCCACCCAATATATAAATGCAGCCGTTTCAAACTGCAAAATAAAGTTCATGACACAATTGAAGATAATACTAATTAAAGCAGACATGCATGCTGCATCTATATACATATTATTAGCATCTCTCTGTCTGTCCATCTCTGTCTCTCTGTCCATCTGTCTGTCTGTCTGTCTGTCTCTCTGTCTGTCTGTCTGGATCTGTCTGTCTGTCTGACTGACTTTCTGTCTGTATGTCTGTGTCTGTCTGTCTATCTGTCTGACTGACTCTCTGAATGTCCATTATGACTGGCCGAATTGAGAATCAGACCAAGATGAACCAGAATCCATCATGCACTTGGTATTGTAGGCCGGTTGGCCCGTTTGTTTGGGATAGACCTGTGTATGCCTTTTGAAGGTCCCAATGATAAGACAAACAGTTACATTACTAACAAACTATGCTAGTTGTGTTAGATCTGCAAACAGTTTGCTGGCATGGCTTCTTCAAGCTACCTCTATATCAAAAACACCTCACAGCATTGTTTTCGATATTGTGTTCAAATGGTTCGATGCGACTTTTTTGAGTGAGCATAAAATAAGTTTGGAAGATTTAAGTTTGGAGATCAACACCTGGGATGGACCACACCCTCATTCTCATTCTGTGCTCCTCTGCTAGTTATTTTATTCATTAATGCTAAACACAATTGGGAAAAAACAACAAACTATTTTTAGAAGTTCTCCATGGAAGTATAAAAAGCAGAATTCCACTATTTCACTTGGCACAAAATAGCTAAGACAGTTTTGGAGCAATGGAATAACTGCCACATTTCCTGAATCCTGAAATGGTTCCCATGGATTCAAATAGCTCAGGCATCTTAATGGAGCAAACACTAAATGAGGGCAAATACAATTCAAGGGCATACACAATAATCCCCAAACCAGGCTATAGACACAATGGCTCCTCGATCTATTATGATGTAGTAAAATACAGGGAAGCCTAGCTGTAGGATAGATGAGTCAGAGTGAGATGCCACATGCAGCCATATACATACCAAGACCATTGTCTTTATAAATGCTATTCTTTTTAGTATAGTAAACAGCAAAAGGGTACATGATTTTCAGAGGCAATGAAAACAAATCCATTACCAACATATTTAAATACCGTCTGTGGTGTGAATCCTGGCAGCTCAATCAAAACGAAGTTCTCCACAACATGATCCGTATGCATAGCTGGCTCAGTTGTTGTAGCAAAGACAAGAATAAATATAGTAATACATCTTTTAATCAAATAATTAAAGAGTGTATTGCTTATCAATAGCCAATTCTTGCTAGGAAAAAATGACCAGAAAGGTAAATTAATGTTCACACTCCACAACTCCTACAGCTTTTCTTTGATTACTCTACAAACATAATTTTGATTGTACTCAATCATCATTTGCGATTCAGTGAACCAATAACTGACCCATCAACTGTTTATAATCCGTCAATCAAAGTCCAAGTACAAATCCCATGCATGTGTTCCACAGATTGCTCCCAAATTCCCTGGAGTCCTCCAATAATTGTATTCACTGAACTCATAAGATGTAGTTAGGATTTGAAAACTACCAATTCCTTCACCAGTTATGATCAGGGATGAATTAAAAGCAATATAGAGTACTAAAAAAAGGGGGGGGGGAAAGAAAACAACAGATAAAAATACGGCAATTTATTTCAAATATAGATAATATTCGTCCAAACTGCACTCACAGTTTCCATCATCTATGATGGTGATGGTTACATTGGAGCCTCCTTCAAATATGTCTGGTGTTGCTAGAGTGAAGATTACCATGAAAGTCTCATTTCCATCTATCACATCATCTCCCATAATGTTGACCATGACACACATCTGCTGCAACACAGTAGAACCACTCGGGAAAGTCAATGCTGTCTGATCCAACACATAGTCACTTCCTCCTGTCAGAAACATAATTTTATTGTTTATGAAGCGGTCGGAGTGAGGAATGGTAAGAGGTAGCAAGCTAACCGTGTTAATCACATGCACTACTTCATGTCTAACTCTACATGTGCACCTCTACACATGCACCTCTGCACATGCACCTCTGCACATGTACCTCGACATATGCACCTCGACATGTGCACCTCTAAAACCACAAACAAATTTTCTTTAAAAAAAGTCACTGTAGTAGAGTAGAAATCTGTCAGTAGTATTTTACTATGACATGAACTGGAATGGTATCAATTCATGACCCTCTCAGATGTTGCTGTCCTGGTTCTGAAAGGTATCATTCCTGAAAGCCTCTCTCCAATACTTCAGCAAGGAAATAAGTCGAAGAATAACCATGAGCAGGTATATTCCAGTCCAACATTCCCACTCATTGTTAATCAAGAGGTTAACAGAGACATACATATCTGACTTTTAGGGTAGCTAGCAAGCTTGAAAGTATTTCAATGGTGGTGCTGTACAACTAGCTTGAGCTGATGACACTTTAGCTGATCATTCTCCTGCCATTTTAGCAGATTTGAAGCAGAAGCATTGCACACCTCCCCTAACCCTATTAGTTGCCCTGCCCCACATCTACAGTTATTTTCAGTATAGAGATGATGGCACTTCCCCGAGTGAGTGAGCAGTATATAAAGCAAATAAATGTACCATACTTACTAGTTGCTGTTCCATTTGAAGAAGTTACGTCTACTATGATATCCCTTGCCAAGCCCTCTGAAGTGATTTCAATCAGAGTCACACAGATACTCTCATTAGTTAGTGCACCAAAATCCCCTTCTATCACTGAGCGATCCAATGTCTCGTTAATCTGAACAACAGCATCTTTTCCAAAAACAAACAATACAATTATGATAGATGCTTGTAAAACCAAACTTTTGGTCAGCATTGTGTATGTGTTAGACAGCACTAGTAGCAATTCCTATGTCAGGGATTCAGTCAGTTTCTCGTGATACTTCTTTATTTGGTCAGTGGTCATTGAATATACAGGGTCGTTGTTAACTATTCCCACCAGAAACAGTCTATGACTATGATCACTGGAACCCACAATTAAATTGTGTACCACATAATTGTAATATTGTTGGCCTTCAATTTCCTATACTTACCAAATATACCCATGTATGTACATAGGTAGTTATAGTGACTAAAGCAATGATGGCAGCATTTCAAATGCTTGAGGCAAAAGATAATGACATAATTATTAGTGTTTAAAGCTTTAACTTTTTTAAATTTATACAGCCTTGTTAAAATAATTCTAGTTATGCATTCACTAAAAAAAAATTCCACAACATTATATAGTTCAGAGCATGTTATTTACTTTGTTATAGTCTAACTTGGCTGTTTGCTCTGGCCTTGACTTTATGAGTGTACCATGGGTAGCTACCACAGCACGTAATCCTATTTCTCTATTCCAACTTAAAAGCCAATGTTTTCCCCAGTTTGAAATAGACAGATTTAGGATACGAATATGTACTCTACAATCTGCAACAATCTATTATATGCCATCCTTCTAGATCAGCCCATCTCATCTAGCTGTGACTATGGAAAACTTAACTGTATTTACACATGTGCATTGATTATTAGTTATGTCCTCTTGTTAATTGTTGCTAGTTTTTTTTTTACATAGTGTAATAATCAATCGACTTCTAAGGGAACTCAAACTCAGCAAAATATACACATCAATGAATATCTTACTATCATTATCAGTGATGAAAATGTTGTCTGGGTTTTTTACAAATTCCACTTCCCTATCCCTTTCCAGCAGTGTAATATTGACAGATTCTGTCCCCTCAATCATGGTATCATCAGTCACACCGAAAGACATGCAGTCTGAACTTGCAGAAGAAGTGAGCTCAAATGATGGAAGTATAATATCAATAGCTGTAAAAAATGAGAATGTGGATGCACCATTCTGAATTATAGTCGTCATAAAAATGCAAAAACCAAAAAAAAATACCGAGTAATTGTGTCAAATTTTAGAGACTACTTCATTGACATGTAGACAAAGTAAACAGAAAATCCATTCCAGCATGGTGTCTGATTACTATAGTAAGCAGTAAGGAGCTAAGAAAAGTAGAAACTATATACCACAATAGAACAATGTTCTAGTACTATTAACAACATCACAACATCATTGAAGAAAACTGTTGCTAATCTTCTAAGAGTTGAAGCAAGTTAAAAAAAAGTGCTTAAAAAGAAGATAAATGCTGCAAGAAATCTGCCTGATTCTTAATTTAATCATAAGATTGCTTTTGCTGACTGACAGCACATTATATAGAGAAACAACAAAAAATAAACATGACAAATACGTTTAGTCAAACAAGAAAGGAAATTAACTGAAAATATTTGAGCACATGATTTTAATTTAGTAAATATGTGGTCTACATAATCTTGTTTCCATTCTTGATAATAATAAAAACATGACGTTTATTATTCTTACAACGTTCATCCAGGAAGGTGTACCCAAGAGAAATGGTTATTCCAGTATCGATCGTTTGGTCCACAAGTTTAATGCAGATCTGAAAATTACCTTCACCTTCAGTAACCATGATCGGGCTTGGATCAAAAGCAATCAGTGGTACTGAAGTGCAAACAAACAGGCAAGCAAAATAATGCAGTAAAATGTGGAAGTCCCACAATTTCACAGAAAGAGAGAGAGAGTGTGTCAACACAATTAGTTTAACCTGCTTCATGCATGTGCAGTGTGGAGTAATTACATCATCATTACTTGAGTAAGTGGATATTGGTATTTGATTATATTCATGTAGTATTGCAATTCCAGTACTTTATATTGGTTTGTGCACATCAGTCACTATTTAAAGTACCAATGACTGATCAATCATTATGTAAGTTCAATTTATTACTTATTCCTGATGAAGGCTAGTGCATCTAGTAAGAGAGTAAATTTCTTGAGAAGGTCATTATAAAGTATATATCACATGTTTGTCCAATGCAGACAGCAGTGTGTGCCCAGCATGTTCGTATTTGCTTAATTATGTGATACATTTGCTAACAACATAAGACTATTATTTTGCTCCTCGTTAGGTGTTAAATGTAAGATTACTTCCACAGTGTCATACAGAATCAGCATAATATGATTTCATTATTTATGCATAGGTAAACATTACTATATTAACTATTAATACAAACCAAATAAATTGAGCCAAAAAATATATATATAGAGAGAGAGAGAGCAAAGGAATATTACTCCTACATTGATCTGGCACAAATTAAAAAAAGGTAGCCCCACAAACTACCGAACAACTAAGCATATATATCAGCTAATATAACCTAGGCAGCTTCTTATCATTCTGTGGTTTAGGCCAATATAAATCAATTTTCCCCCCATTACATCGTAAATACTTAACTAAGATTAAAAACTCACCATCTAAATGATGTAACCCTCTTGGTCTTATATAGCTATATGATAGTCAACTAGTAATACTGTTTTATCTTTTTCCCCCTTTCTATTCTTACTTTATTCGCCTCGTGTATAGTTTGTCCTTTATTAATGGCAGAAACTGTTTGCAATCAATGTAAATATTGAGGAATACTGATAGGATATATTGAGTCAACAGAAGGAGACATAGGGAGGCTCAATGCCCAGAAACTTTGCCAGCAGTTCTATAAAAACAAGTGAAGTCACTAAAATCCATTGTACCTGGTGAGAAATTTGAGTACGGCTACTCAATGAATCCACATGGAGAGCATGTTGGCCTAGAAGGGTCGAAATGTCATGACTCAAACTTGGCGAGAAAAACTCTAGGTGGAACCAACATCATGTAATCCAAAAAGATGAGCTGTATTTTCAAGACTTTCCTGCTAAGAATAATCAACATCTCAGACAACACATGCACCTGCATAAAGCCAGAAAACCACAACTCCCACTGGAATTTCTCATCGATGGTTCAGTTCTGTGAATAACTGAATGAATCCCCAAGGTACTAACTAGGAGACTTGTTCTGGCAAGAATGAATCTATAACTTCACCTTGACATCATCAGATTACAAAGAGGTTAAAAGGGAAGATTACTTGGTCGCTTTATCTATAACTTATTATTTAACTTCATAACTTGTCATGTGATCACCTTGTCCACCATACTGATGAATGGAATTAGCAGAGCTAGCAATACAGAAACTCTAATAGTATGATATAAGTGGTCATATACAAATCTATTGTCTATCACCTTATCGAGGTCTATTCATCTAATATAATTATGAATTTCCATACTTCATTCTAAAATAATAAGGCATGCCTCCTCATTATGTGCATGTAATTGAATAATATATCCACCCAAGCTGCTCTAAAATGTGCAGATTCTAATCAGGACAACCTTTGTTTATCATTCTTGCTATTCAGTCAGCTTCTTTGGTAATTGGAATATAATTACTAATGTAATGGTAAATTCATATATTTACATCAATGTATGTCTTACCATCATCATCAATGACTATAATGTTGGCTTCACCATTTATAAACTCCACTTCCGTTTCAGTTTGCATTAGTGATATAGTATAATTCTCCGTATTCTCGATGATCGTATCATCGAGGACAATAAATGTTGTGCAGTGAGCAGTTCCAGAAGGACGGATAATAAATAAGTTTGATGTTGCATCAATATCACCACCTGTAAAATATGAGATATAAAATGCATTACCTTTGCCATTTAAAAATGATCAATAATCTCTTCAATGGGGATTTGGTCCTAGAAACTAAACCATTTGTTGTGTATGTGGAGTGTGATATACTAACCTGTATGTGGTAATTCATTAGTTAAGCAGTTTGTGCTACATGTCTTTTATGTGATTTAATTGTGATAGTTCAGTAAAAACTCAATTTTTTAAAGTTAGTTGTTAGTTGGTTGTTATATTGCTTGCAACTTTTTAGGTACTAGTCAGCCTTTTGTGAGTTAGTTTGTACTGTGTGTCTGACTATCACGTCTTGCTACAATAATTAAGCACTGTATCAATTTCAACCAGCCAGTTGTAAACGAGCCTGACTTCATGACCATTATAATAGATGATTTCATATTAACAAACAGAAAATCTTCCCTAGCATGCTAAACATAATCTATGTATGGCAGCCGTCTACTATTATACATATGTATATAATATAGTAATTTGCCTTTTGTTCAACAGATTTTTGTTAGAGTTTTTTACCGTTAATTCCAATTTGTACAATTAAATTTGTATTAATAACTTCAAAATGATATATTTGGTAAACACATGATTTTGTAGCAGTGTTTTTACAGCTGGAGAAGAAGCTACTAGGGATGAGTTTGCTAGGCAAGAGGCCACCACATACTGTGAACTTTAGTTTAATGCCCTATTTTCTAATCCCAATCTGCATGAAAACTTGTGCAGTGCTTAATAAACACTATTTCTTAATTATGTAAACTAATTGAAAACCTACTCTCAGTTGACATAGTACAGATAAACTCTTAAATTGTATTATTATTACAGGCCTCCATCCTCATTGCTGCCAACATCTGGTCATGAGCATCAAGTGTGTCATTTGCTTCACATAGTGGATAGCTAACCATCGATATATTTCAAACTCATTTAAGCTTAGCATCTCATTATTCCTGATAAAAGCTAGAGAGTCTGGTCCGAAATGTTAGAGTGAGTAGCTATATTTTAACTCAGTTATCAAGTCATTGCAAATTTTTTATACTGGACAGATGAAAATTGAAGAGCTAATCATATGAACCAGTAGAAGGTGCTAAACTGTCAACTTAAACTAATAAAGACCCAGTCTCTCTAGCCAGATTTTGAAGGAGCAATCCTAAAGGTAAACTAAGTGATGTTCTCACAGAATGTTCCTAATAAAAATTGCTCAATTTCATAGGCTCTATTTATAACACTTAGCGGACCGTTGTCACGAATTCGTGACACGCGCAGGCGTATCTATAAGACCATTGTCACGGTGACAGTAGTAATTGTCACCTGTAGACCACCGTCACGATATCGTGACAGCCACTTCATTTTGACCACAAAGGTGTTTTTTTTTACTGCGGTTCGTGGTTGTTAGCTATGAATGGCCTGTGGTTATGATACCCAGACTCTACTAGAGATGTTATCTGATGATAATGGCATTGGGTGATTGTACCTACTGGGACTCAAATAGTTGTAGGGATGATGAAATAGATATGAGTAGCAATTTTTATGAGACCAAGGATGAGAGTGCAAGTATAGATGTTGGAGCAAGTGGGAGAGATACAGTGATAGGACTAAGTCAGCAGATGTCAATGGGAGGTCATCGCAATAGGGGAAGAGCTGCAGGTAGAGGACAGCAGAGGAAGGGAAGAGCTACAGGTAGAGGACAGCAGAGGAAGGGAAGAGCTGCAGGAAGAGGATAGCAGAGTAGAGGAAGATCAGTTGGAAGTGGAACCAGCCGTGTGGATGCTAGCCAATATATGTGGACACCTGCTGGGGAAAGTATGACATTCCTGGAATAAAAGAACAATAACAATTAATATTATTAGGTACTACACAGACAAATGTTTTATATCAAGCAAACTTTACATATAAACCATTATTATTTCTTTTTAAATTCTAGATGACATTGCAGAGTAGCCCATACATCCTTCAACCATGACCTAATGTTCCTCCATCCTGCCAAAGTGCAGAAGATTGTTTTCAACTATTCTTTGGTCCAACCATGCTCAAGTTTACCATTGACAGGACCAATGCACATGCTGAGCCGAAGTAGGCCCAAGAACAGCTGAAGGGCAAACAGGCTGAATGGCAAGGGACACCATTACCAAGTGTGAGGAAGTCAGAGGTGTGACTGTGCTTTCTGCAATGGCAGGATGGCACCAGACACCTCACCCTGTATAGATGTGGTGCCTGCCTAACACGCTCCACTCCACACCTACCACTCACAGAGGACATATAAAACAGAAGACTGAATCTATATAAATATACCTTCATCCTAGTTTCATGGTTATGGTTACATGACAGATGTTGCTTCATCACAGATGTTGCCGCAATCCTATATGTAAAATATATTAATAAGTGAACAACTGAATGTGAGCAAGGACAATATAACAAAATCACACAGTGTTCTCAGGAAAGAAAAGGCTAAACTAGATGGCCATTTAACTGCTAACTAGCTATATGGGGGCGCTAGCTTGCTAGCTACTTGGGTGCTTTAGCCAGCTAGCTATATGGGAGCGCTAGCTGGTTAGCTACTTGGGTCCGATAGCTAGCTAGCTACATGAAGCGCTAGCTAGTTAGCTACAAGGGTGGGCTAGCTAGCTAGCTATTTAGCTACGCTAGCTAAATTATTTACTATTCCAACACTATTTAGATGCGCTAGCTAAACTATTTACTATTCATACACTATTTAGCTTGATCTAACAGTCATAAAAGAAACCACTAGGTTAGCTGAAGTAACTTACTCACCTTGGTAACAAGAGTTCTTCGCTTTACTTTTTTAAAATTATTATCAGCTCATATACTTGAAAAACCTTTTGAGATTTGAGTAATGAAGTACCAGTAAGTAATCATAGAGAGGAGTAGCACCTAGAAGTTGTCTATCAAGCATCCACTTCTTGGAACACGAGGAAAACTAAATATTGCCCACCGTTAAACGCACCCTCGGTCTCTGGGAATAGATGCGCGTTCGAATTGAATAATCTCACGTTTACTTTTCAATTAACGTGTACGGTCCGCTAAGTGGTAAGAGCTGCCATTGTTCAATGTAAACTCTTCACAGTCTTTCAGTATACCACAAATATATAACTGTACAAAAAGGATTTAGTCTATAAGAAGACAAAAAGAGCTATTTGCAAATTACTGATTCCAAAGATGAAACAGTTCACTCCCTCAAATATTGTGGAATCATTCCAGCAATTCAGGCAAGTCACTATATAGCTCTTGGTATATGAGGATGATAGAATTGAAAATTGTCATTGCCTCCAGGTATGAATGAGAAATGAACGAGTGACAAAATGAATGATTAGCTACATAGCATTATTGTGACATATCAATGTAAATGGCATGTTTTCAAAAACATGTGTGTTGTCCTCACTAAGGCCAGCCACATAGGAGATAATAACTATGGATAGATTTCCCCCCATTTTCTTCCATTTCCTTGTCCTCTATCCTACCTCTCCCTAGTCAATCAGAACTGATGAAAGGTAATAGGTGGCAAATGTTAGAAAATACATGATGAAGGTGGTTAGTCTTCACTTTTAGTTCTCCTTGCATGGTGGGCACTTTTATGGCTCTGTCAAATAGAGGCGCTTGATGATTCCTCTTCTAATGTGAACTGGATGGTGTGAACTATAGTAATGGTACCAATATCTGTGAAATTTTATACTATTAAGTTCATTATGTGATCTTATGCATTAATGAGTTAAGCTAAGACATATGGCCTTCTTTCTCTAACTCCATTGGTGAAGTTTATTGTGGGCCTGATGTGGTTCAGATGGTCAAGGAGTCCTTCTATTGCTCTCATTATAATGCGAATGTACAAAAAAGGTAAATTTCTAAAATGTAGGGGAGATATTAACCATGTGGTATAATAAACTTAGGCCAACAGGAAGTAGACCACCACTGATCTGACCTTCTAAAATGCACAAGAAGATAACCCTTTGAGTCCTTTGTCTCATGCATAGGTTCCCCTGCTTACCAACTTTCAAAATATATAGAATGGTTGAGCTCTCCACTTGGAGGAAAAACTAATACATATGTGAAAGCTAGTGATATTTTATGGACTTAGTCACAAGTATATATTTTTGCTTTATCCTTTTTTTTACTTGTGCGCCACAGACAAAGTGATTAAGGTAACACCTACCTTGTTGAAGATGAGACCAAGGAGGAAAGTATTGCATTGCTACCTGACAGGATCACTAAACTATTGGAGTAAAATCAACCTACTTAATTAAGCTACATGGGAAACTTGTCCATCCATCAGTCCGTCCGTCCGTCCGTCCGTCCGTCCGTCCGTCCGTCCGTCCGTCCGTCCGTCCGTCCGTCCATCCATCCATCCATCCACCCATCCACTCATCCATCCATCCACTCATCCATCCGTCCATCCATCCATCCACCCATCCATCCATCCACCCATCCATCCAATCCATCCATCCATCCATCCGCCCACCATCCATCCACCCATCCATCCATCCATCCATCCATCCATCCATCCATCCATCCATCCATCCATCCATCCATCCATCCATCCATCCATCCATCCATCCATCCATCCATCCATCCATCCATCCATCCAT
>JAQNBH010000007.1:13412758-13570258 GCA_028752905.1 Cladorhizidae sp. MBARI D1340-BT2 | reverse complement strand
AACTTTGATGAATGGCAAGATTAGCCTTTCAAGCATTGTGTTTTAAAAGAACTTTCGTGAGTTATTTATTACATCATGTCCAAGATGGGGTTACTTCTATATTTTCTGCCAAGGCAATAGGCCACTTCTCAGTTACGATAATATCTATCGGGTATCCCTTAATGCAAGCTGGATTGTATCGAGTACACCTGATCGACTGAGAGCTGGTGCCACTGTACATCCACCAGACCATAGAGTATGATATCATTTGCCTGTGGTTGCAATAGAGGTCTATATCATATACGTGAGTTGGGTTAAGTGGGCCTGGCCAGGCTACATCGCCTGCAGAGGACCAGATGAACAGGGTCAACAAGTTCACATAGTACTGCGAAGCAGTGTGAAGGAAGAGGTGGGGTGGGGTCCCAGGGTGCTACTGGACTAAGTTTAATATGAAGATATTGGACCAGCAGGACCAGGGTACCTTACTGGGATGCACTCATGCAAGAGAGGGGAGAAGTTTCGATATCAGATAAGTTCACATCCCGACAGGATGTGGCTAGGCAATGCTAAATTCTTTAGACTATTCATTGAGTCATTAGTTACATTGAGGCTAGATACATTGACTTCATGACATATATCTCAGCAGATGAAATAGCAAGTGCCATCCGCTATTACTACAAATGTGACATGAAGGCATTGTTCCAGACTATTTCTGGATTGCACTATGGTTTGAGTCCCAGTGGGCATGGAAGGGGTGTATTTCACACTGGCGCTCTCTAGGCAGTATACATAATCAATTGCTCAGAGTGGCTCAGAACACCTGTAGTGTATAGTACTCATCCACATTTGCTATGTGTGTGCAGCATGATATACGAAGAAATGACTGCTACAATGACTCACAATATTGCATTCAAAGTAAAACCACAAAATAACAGTGAAAATTTTAAAAAAGTCCTCCTTATGTATTTGATCAACACACAAATGCCAATTATTTATAGAATGCGCTGCTCTGGCCATGCTGGCAGTATTACATCTCACAATTCAGGGGGGGGAACTCTTCAATCGGAAACCTTTTGTGTGAGATACAAGGTATTCATAATTTTTGGTGGTCTGCTACCAGTTTAGTTATAATACTTACCATCCACTAGGACAGTTAAGACATCTCCCTTTCAATAGTGCAATATTCTAGATTATACTTACCGTCATCATTCGGAATATCGATCAATATGTAAGAGCGTCCTAGAATTTTGTCCGGTGATGTCGCTATGAATTTTATTCTGAATGTTTCTTTATCTTCAGTCAAATCATCACCTATAATGCTAATATTGACGCAACGCATTTCTGATGGTGAAGAGATAGTACTCTCAAATGTTAGGAAACCGTCATCCTGATCAAAATCACTTCCTCCTACACAACAGATAGAAATAATGCAGTTCAATTTCTTCTATAGTTGTTTATAGTATATAGCATGTGAGCTCATATTTCTAATTTCCATAGATATTGTGAATGCACATCTACATAGTAGAAATATTATATCAAAAATTCTAAACAAGAATGGAGGCCCCTGATCAAAGACCAAAGAGCTGAGGCACATAAATTGCCTAGAACTATTACCAGCATCAATAGTAGTAAAGTGTCCACCAATTCCCTTCCCCTCCACTCCACAATTTTTTTTTACTAATGATAAAAAATAAAAATAAACCACAGGAATGATTTGGACATATTTTTAATATGAAAAGGAACCACCAAAAAGAAAATAAACATATTGGATCTAGAGTAAGGTGCATGAATGTTGACTCTAGAGAAAGGCAATGTCTCTACAAATTCAGTGAGCTGATGTCTCTAAGGGCTATTCTTCTGCAAATTTTGTTGGATACTTCTGCTGTCACACTTGTAAACATTTTTCACCATTTTGTGGCTGGTCCAAAAATGGGAATGACCTCTATATCTTCAAAAACTGCTCCACTCCTTAGTCATGTTCAATAGACAAAAGTTTAACCTGTGATCTTGCACTCCGTCTTACTCCTCCATCATCTCTTCCTCCCATTTCAGCCTTCCTCCTCACCATAATCCAAGTATCACTATTAATATCTCCTTTTATTTTAACATTTCCCACCTTTAATTCTTTTCCATTCTTGATGTTTATGGTAAATTATGTCTTCCTAATATCTAAACATCTGTCAGTCTTCAATCTTTAAAATAATTTTTTTGCTTGTACTGATTGACCACTGTAAGCTAGGCTAGGACTAGGGTTAATACAAGTTCAGACTCCGGCATCATAAAAAATATATAAAAGAGCCATAGGAATTGAATAATGAATATTTTACCACAAAAACTGCATTCTGCTGTGAGGGAGTGCGAGAAAAATTAAAATTCCTAACAATTTCTACTGCTCTCATGGACTGGCTCTTTTCAGGTCATGGAAGTTCACTTGCTAATGAAGGATGCAATGGCACCTATACTTAATGGTGAATCTCTTTGCCCTAGTGAAAGAAGAAGCACCTGGATGATTTCTTTACTGTAAGTTTTGCTGCACAATATAGCACTGACTAGCTTTGTTTACTCACCATAATGGAGATAATTCTTATGCCAAACCACATAATATTTAATTTGCATTCGAATATTTGATTGGAAACAGTTATTGGAAATGTGGCACTGCACTTCCTTGTATGTCTTAACACCTATTTCAAAATGGTCAAAATACCGAAAAGGTCATATTTTGGCAGCTTCTTAGAATCCTAAATGGTGCCTTATCTCTAAAAATACTCTAGCATGACTTGCCTTTTTTAAGTTAGTAAACTGGCAGCCTTAAAATCGATAATATTCACCAAGATTTACCTCCCCCATGCATACAATAGATCCCTTCATTAGAACTTTACCACCAGAGGACTCCAATTTTCCAATGCATTGCAGGAACTAATTTATTTCATGATTCAGTAAAATGCCGTAATATCGGAGCTAATTCAGCAGCAACTACATGATGGCACTACAAAGAGGTGATTATCCTCTTCTAACAATAGTTATTACTCACACCTTCAACAAAACCAGGATGTGCATAAGCATGTGTAGGGTTTATACTTTAGCAATAAATATTGTAAAGAATAACATCTGCAATGAATGGTTAGATAAAGGGGTTACTTATCCCAATAAACTTTTGAAGGAAATGTTTTATTTAATGAAAATATATTGGATTGACAGGACCATATTTTGTTTAACTTCATCGATGACCCAATCAAGCTAATGCATATGCTGTCCATTATAAGCAGAATGAATGACCCATGGTCAGTTTTGTTGCTCGGTCTGTGGAGTTCTCCCTCTTAGGCAAAAGTTACCAAGTCCAATGTGTAGCTAATGTAGCTGATAATCTACTAAAACATTTGCTCTTAATTTGTCGGAATTTTCCTGTGTTAATACATGAAAGGAGCTTTAACTGACCGTAAGTGGGTATACTCCACAATAACAACAAGGAAAGATATGAGTGTATTTATGTGCAGTGAACTCATGAGCATTCTGTCTCTGTGGATTTTGTAAATATCAATTCTTGGCTCACAAACAAACAAATAACAATGAAAACAGCATGAAAGAGAACAACATACAACTATATTTGATGGACCTATTCGAATAGTAAAGATCATCTAACCGATTGATAT
Organism: Cladorhizidae sp. MBARI D1340-BT2; assembly: GCA_028752905.1. Lineage (NCBI taxonomy): Eukaryota > Metazoa > Porifera > Demospongiae > Poecilosclerida > Cladorhizidae > Cladorhizidae sp. MBARI D1340-BT2. The sequence continues at coordinate 13,566,629 of JAQNBH010000007.1, read as the reverse complement.
CTAATAAACATGGGTATATTCCACAATAACAACAAGGAAAGGTATGTGCTGTATTTTTATGGAGTGAATTCTTCTTTAAAGAAAGAAACAAACAAATGAAAAAAGACGAATTAAAAAACAGACAACTATATTATTTTTATTGACCTAGTTGTAGTCAAAACCTAGTTGTAGTCAAAAACGGTACAGACTTGTTTTTTTAACAGCAATTGATAATCATAAAAATGCACAAATTAAGACCAAGAACAATTGGTTAACACCCCTGGTGGACCAGTTTGACCCACATTGCATAATTAATTTTTAATTGGAACTGATGAGTGTTGCCATGACTGCAATGGTGTCATTGATCAGCTAATGAGCAACCGATGGAAATACGATTATGTATCTAGCTGCAATGATGAGGCTTGTACCATCCCTTGAAGTTCACTGGGCAAGATGTCTAAACTGATTCTAGACACTGTAGCTAGGTACTATACTTTGAAACAATTCATATACAAGGAAACCAGTATTCGAAAATAATGTGTCTCTTGTTATAACAGAAAATCCTGCGATAAGAAAAGGAATGGTACAAAAGTTAATACATCTCTCCTAAATGTAAAGAGATATATATAGGTACATTGGAGCCTGTTTCGAGAAGTTTCATACAGTTGTTAATTATCTTTGTGTTGTTTGTGAATTCAGTAAGTGGCAATCGATTTTTTTTCACTGGTATATACTTATGGGTAATGTTTTGGGCCCAGTTGTAACTCATTTCCTCTCGAAGTAATGAATGAATAACATTACCCCTATCTTATGCACACCCATAATGGGCAGGGCATAAAATTGTATCTAACTATATCTACATGGTTAACTGCATATGAAGTTTGAACCATTCATTACTAACAGCATAATCAGTGTTAATATATTACTAAAACAATAAATAGGCTTCCTGGAAATTGGTATTAATTGTCATTGAGTTACTACTAGCCTATCCTGGTATGCTTGTGCATTGAGCATTTAAATATATATATTTATGTATGTTTGTGTAAATTAAAAGCAAGCAACTTAATACCTACACAACTTGCAGTCAAGGGTTAGCCACTCACAGCTGTAATGACATGTTAGTTGAACTAAAGTACTTTTAGCTATATAGATTCCTTGCATATTCATCACAACAAAGTGATATGTTAATATGAAAAAGTGGTTGTATGCATAATGCTTACTTGTTGCTTCTCCTTCATTAATATAGAAATCTACCACGATATCTCTCATCAAGTTGCTTGGAGTAAAACTGTTCAGAGAGAGACAGACAGTCGTATTGGTCAACGAGCCAGAGTTTCCTTCTACCACTGTGATAGGTGAACTGCTGTCAACCTGAAGAGAGGCAACTGTTCAAAACAATGTGTGAGGTTTAGAGAATTGTTATATTGTGGAGTGTGGTGGCATTAATTTTGGTTTGACCATAAACAATAACAAAGTTTGTATTATCCACTTTGGGTAGCTTCTTAGTGTCCTATAGATCATTGGGGATATTTATTTTCCTTTGTTTCTCTGTATATGCTCTCATCAAGTATATATCAGGATGTCGAGACATCCCCTTCATCCCCTTTTTATCACCTTCTTTCTGCTCCTCAGGTAGAATACCCATCCATAAATGTTTATTTCAGCCAATTTTAACCCCAAAATACTTCGAGCATGCTTGGAATCCTTTGTGGATAGTAAAGAGGCAGCCATCCAAAACATGAAATTCATCTTCAGAATCTTGTCTGTATCTACTTTTCAACCAATAAGCTATCACTCATTTCAGCACTAATTAAGATATGAACTTCATATGTACACTTGTCTGTATGCAATGTCGAGAGCTGAGCTGAATCATTCTGAATTAAAAATTAAATAAATCCATAAATCAGTCAGCCACAAGCAAGCAAGCAAGCAAGCAAGCAAGCAAGCAAGCAAGCAAGCAAGCAGGCAGGCAGGCAGGCAGGCAGGCAGGCAGGCAAGCAAGCAAGCAAGCAAGCAAGCAAGCAAGCAAGCAAGCAAGCAAGCAAGCAAGCAAGCAAGCAAGCAAGCAAGCAAGCAAGCAAGCAAGCAAGCAAGCAAGCAAGCAAGCAAGCAAGCAAGCAAGCAAGCAAGCAAGCAAGCAAGCAAGCAAGCAAGCAAGCAAGCAAGCAAGCAAGCAAGCAAGCAAGCAAGTAAGTAGGTAAAAATAAATAAATAATAAATAAATAGAAATTACCCCCACCCCCATGGGGGAGATAGGTGTTAATATCCCCTCCCCCCCACCCTCACACACACACACCCTTCTCCAAGTTATAGGTGAAAGGACAAAAACACACATAAGTATAGCAACGAACTAACAGAATGCTGGTCTGGGAGAGAGCACCACTTAGTTCCAGTTAGTCAAAGAGTAACGGTAAGTGGCAGGCTGGCATATAGTCCAATCATCATACGACGACATACATGTCTGAATCTTAGCCGTTCTCCCTTGTTTCCAGAAATTAGTTAGGAAAATGAATATATCAAGCTAGTGAGGGTTAGTAATAATCTCTTCTGATGTACCTGTCATCAAATATACGATAATACTAGTTGGTTTCATTTAGTTGAGAAATTACTGCAGTTATGTAAAAGTGTGATTTCTCCCACATTTTTTCTTTGTTCTACCCTCTCCTGTTTTCACTGGTGCTGTAAAGCCACAGCATGTTCAAGTTCTATAGGTGTGAATGCAAGAAAGCAAAACTGATTTGTAGCTCATATGAATTGTCCACAGGTAATTGGTTTTGTTGACGGAGACCCTCTAGAGAGTGTACATGTTTGACTCCAGAGCAGTTTATTCAATGTAGCCACATCAAAGCAAAAAAAAAAAGTAAGTAGTAGTAATTCAAGGCATTCTTAACTGAGATAAAATCAATGTGGGAACTGATCAATGGCCCATAGGAATGTGTCTTGTCAAAACATTGTAGTTAGAAGATAAGACAGAGGATTCAAATGCCATTGGGGGGTAGTCAGCAGTCGATGTTCATTATACTGGGGAACTGATATGCTTAAAAGAGATCGTTTCCATGCAGTAATCTGCAAGAGTATATAGTCTGACATCATCTAGATTGGTACTGTATTTGGTCATGCTTTTATGCTCTTACTCATAGAAACCAAATTAATAAGAAGAGAATATGCAAAACAACCACATTTTATGGAGGAGGAGCTAAATTAATGTTACACCAAATGGTGATGTCTTATATAATTCCTTGCTTACAATCATCATCAATGACTCTAAGGGAACCATTTTCCTTCTCAAACTTCACTTCCATAGTTTCTTCCTCCAGTGTAATATTGAAATACTCCCTAATGTTCTCAATGAAGGCATCATCAACAGCAGAAAATACGAAGCAATCAGTAGTTGCATTCGAAGTGAGTACAAAGATGTCTGTATTTCCAGTAGATATGGTAATATCATCAGCTGTAAATGTGAAAGAAATGGCATAATTAGCCTGCATCATGCTGTAACAAATATATAATCACTATCAGGGAGTGCAGCGATAGCACCTACTGTACTCCTTATATAGTTGAAATTGGAGACCACCAAAAACACAAAAAGGCAGCTCATATCAGAGCTAAAAGTAACTTTGTGATTAAAGGCTAGTAATACAGGGATGCCACCTATTTCAAAATGATCCCAAATAATACTCACAGAGGCAAATTCTTAGATTCTTAAAATTTATAATAATGACATTCTCAATAATCAATTTTTTTTGTTACTTGATGCTCTAGCCATCATCATTACATTACTCCTGATGAAGGTGACAGCATCTAGCCAATATGTTGAGTAACAATTTTAAGTTGTTTTTTGATAAAATTATTATAAACTGAGAGTTGAGACATGGGGAACTAAACCACTTTTTTTACTTGCGGTTTTGACTTGGAGCTCCATGGATTCTGCATTCTTTACTCTATGAACTTGATATATAGCTCCATTTCTGTGTTTTTAATATTAAAATATTGCATAGATACCAAAATTAACTGTAGCTAAAGTGGGGATCCTTGTAACTCAAGATTTGAGTGTCTGAATTTGCTGCAGCTGTGAATCCCACCTAGAATGTGCTAAACAATTGGAAATGCAAGTATGGCTACAGGAAGTTTTACTCTATACAATGAATGCTTTCTTTGGCATGTAGAAAGTGTACGTTTTGGTCTAATGCAATATTTTTAGCATTAAAAGAGAGCACACAGGGAGATCTATCTTTTGAGCTAACATGTCATCCATGTGGTAAAGTGTGAAGAATCTATGGAGCTCCAAAATCGAAACCACACATTTTTTTAAAGTTTTTCCCCCTGGTTTATGCAGTCCTGCTTGTCCCACTTTAAGCTAACTATTGGATAAAACCATTCTACTATGTCAACTGAAAGTTTGTTGGGATCTTAAACAGTGGTTTAGATAGATCTTAGCTAAAAAATCCACTTCCAGCGTGCCATGAATCAATTGCTAAGGAAGCAAATTGGCAGTCGAAAATTATTAAACCTTATGAAATTCCTCTTCAGTATACTCATGTTTGTATCTAGGTACTGTAACTACTTTTATTTCACAGATATACATTGTATATAGTATGTCAATTTGTTATAATTTTTACTACCAGAAAACTCCAAATTACGCAATAACAAATGTGTTTTTCAATTTAATAAAATGCGAAAATCAGTAAAGATTGCCAACCCAACAAACAACTCATATGTGTACAACATGGAGTCTGGTTGAGCTAATTGAGAAGTTGTTGCAAGTTTTCTGAAAAATTTCTTCTGCTGGCGAATGAAAATACATTAGAAGCATTGTGAGTATACTTAACAGCACAGACTTTCAACATAACGATGTAAACTATTTGTTATATCCATGTGTGAGACTGTGTGCATAGAAAAATACATATTGGATTAGATTTTCAAAAAGAGAAATAAAACAAGAATTTACCATTACAGACAGGATCTTTTACCTACTAATATTATTGAACACCAAATACCAGTACTTTAAGATTCCTAAAAATCAGTATAATACAGGTCTTTACTATATTGAAAGCTGAAAGTTTAAGATTACATTGGTAAATTCTTGTTTGATCATTTTTAGTAAGACAATATTAGAACCACCAAACTCTTTTCTATATAGTTGTTTGTTTTTATAGTCAACCAGCCACCTACAAGAAGTAAATGGATAAGTCTACTTCTTTGTAGTGAAACATGTAGCTGCTTTCTGACTCAGTTCTTGATATTGCATGTACAAAAGCATGCTCATTGTTTAATCTTTTACTGATTTTTGGATGTTTTACCTCAAAACTGATTAGTCATTGCAAAGCATCGGATATTTCAGAGACTTCTGGTAGTAAAATTACGATGAGTGGACCTATTGTATGCAGGTTGTGCATGGGGATAATAGGTGGATCCATAGATGAACAGGATCTTGAAGAGAAAAACTCACATTTTTATTGTTTTGGGGGAAATCCACCTTTGTGAAAGATCCAAAGCATGCTCGAAGTGTTTTGTTTTTATTTTTCTGGGTAAAACTACGCTTAGGATATTAAAAGTAAGTTTGCTGAAATATAAACCTTATTTTTTGGATGGCATTTAAAATTAGGGGTCAAAACAATATGGGGAGTGTGACAGCATTCCTCAATTGTATTGTCCAGTAGGTGCCCATAACTCATCAATTTCCTCTAACAGTAGTACTCTGTTGCATCTTAAACAACTTTGGAAGCCTACAGATGTACATAGTTGTAAAAACTTATATCTTAAAACCTGCCTGCTATCCAGATATCCTTTATTTGAAACTGCTCTACCACCTGCTCAAAAGTTAGTATTTCTTCTATTGCTGACAAATTTGTAGATGGGATATCAAACATGGCAATCTCAAGTGCTCTGCTTTGCCAGCTCTTCTAGCTGTACACTCTATAGCGCTTCTAGCTGTACACTCTACAATCTAAAGTTTAGTAAGTCCAGTCTCATGATCATACAGAAGCAATTTTTGTAGATGGGATATCAAACATGGCAATCTCAAGTGCTCTGCTTTGCCAGCTCTTCTAGCTGTACACTCTATAACGCTTCTAGCTGTACACTCTACAATCTAAAGTTTAGTAAGTCCAGTCGTGATCATACAGAAGCTATTAGCATGGAATATGTCAGCACCTCATGTTTTCTGAAAAAAATATGAATTGGATTATGAAAGTTGAGTGGTATATTAATTACCTTTGAGCAAACACCAACAAAATCTGGTAAAATATTTGTACTTGCTTCATGATCATAACTCCAAGTGAACTAAACAAGGTATATTCGTACTATAACTACTGATACCTCTGATTAAATTATGTACTAGGTTGAAAGTGAGAGAACTGCTTTACGTGAGAACTTATATATCAGGATGCCATACCCAAATACGTGCAATGCCTCTTTAGATCCTAAGTCTGCCAAAAAAGCATCTACAGAAGCTTTAGTGACCTAGCCATCTCTTAGGGGGATATATATATATATATTTAGAATGTTGATGGAATTGTGCAACAAATCCAAGAATTTCACTACACCTTTACAAGAAAAAAGTTCAATTTAAAATAGCAAAGCATCAATTTATATATATATATATGCATTTATAAATATGCCTGTAACATAATATTATTTGTCTATACAAATTGACAACGGGGTATCCAAATAGATATAGTCTAAATGGGTACATACTTTTGTCTTTCTTCTTTGATTTGTCCTTTCTTTCACTTTTGACAAGTTAATACCATATAGTTTATTTGTTTTTAATTTTTCCTGTTATATATTAATTTTCCCTTCTATATAGTCCTCCAGTAGAGAATTAGTTTCCAACTCCAAGCATCAACTTTCTATTGATTCCAGTTGAGTGACATCTCCTTAGCATATTTTGTTGTCTCCTTGTTGTGTAAGTACTTCCGAAATCAATGCATTTTCTGTGGATAAGCCATGTCTGAGATATCATCTTCCTGCAATAAATAAGTAGCTAACCAATTCATTTCACTCTGGTCTGCATGGAATACCAGTTGTGATCTGTAAAGTGTAAACCAGTAGCTATACACACTATTTAATGTGTCATGTTGGGGAGTGTGGAAGCACTCCCTATATTGGTTTGACACCGATTTCAAAATGGTGGATGCGAAAACCCCAAACGAAAGCTCACACCTCAGCTAAAACCCACATCAACAGTTTCTTAGCTAAAACATGGTCTTTAGATGATTTTAGATCCAGAAAGACTCCAAACATACATACCTTGAGTTGTTTGCTACGTAGTAAGCAAACCAGCAGTACAAAAAGCATATAAAGAGGGAAAAGTCATGAATTTATCTGTGCATATATGTTTCTATCTCTTTCCTAGCACACACAACCTGCATATGGTAAGTTTAATCATGGAACTCCTCACACCAATCAACTCAAATGTTCCACTGCACATCCAAGATTATTCTGTTTCTCAGTTATTGAATAAAGCGGTCGGTAAAGATGCTCCAGTGGGTTCATCAATAATGCAATCAAGCTAATGCATATATGCATTATAAATAAAATAAGTCTCCCATGCCCCATTATGCTGTTTGGTTTGTGGAGTTATCACTTCTGGATCACTTCTGGACAATTATTAGTCCAAAGTAAGCTGTAGCTAACCCTCTACTGAAATATCTGCTGTTAGATTATTGGAGTTATGCTGTGCAAGTGTTGCCAAGTCCTTGAAGGAGACTGTAACTGACCCAGTATACACAAGATATGGTATGTGATGATACTGAGTAGTGGACAATCTTTTGTAAAAGGGTGCAGTCAACAATAGCAAAGTATCTACTGATATGTGCAGTGTACAACAACTTGGTGTAGTCCTCCACTATTCAACTACAACATAAAGAAACAAGAAAAGAAACAAAGAAAAATAACCTGAACCAAGATGTTAAATAAATATTTAAGAAATTGTACCCTTGTAGACAACACCCAGTTAGGTTTCATTTTACCATTTAGAATTACACCTATCTTGTAACCACTGAAATGGTTGATTTAAGTGGTAAAGGGTCATCTAACTGTTTGTGCTCTACTCCACATGGGTGTAGTCTTGTTTCTTTTGTTTTTAACAGACTAATGCACTAAAGTTGCCTGTTTTTAAATACACATATTTGTTCTTGCATACCTGTATTTGCCATTTTACATTGCAATTGTAGGAAGATAATCAATTTATCTTAGAGAGTTTATCCTGCTCCTAAATTCTTACTAGCTCCATTCTGAAGGGTGTATCCAATAGACACATTACGTCCAACAGGAATACTTCCACTGTTTATGATGGTGATGCAGGCCCGTGGCGCTGGACCTGAAAATCCTTCAGTAGCAGAGAATACGGCCGAAGTAAAATTAACCAAGATGACTGAAATAACAAAACCAAACAAAGACAACAACAACAAAATAGTAATCAAACATTATCAGAACTTGTGGTTATGAATATGATTGGGATTTATCTGACTCATTGACATGTTAAATTTGTGCAGCACTGCACTTTAGTGCTCCATAAATTTTAAGTACACATAACTCTTCCATCTCCAGGTGAGGCTTCTGTATTAGTAGTCTTTTACATAATCGCAAATGTCACATGGTAATATTTCCTTACAAATGTCTATGCTTATAATTATTGGTAACATATACACACATCCATGTTAACCACCATAACTAGAACCACTTAACGAGCTGCAGCCCTAAATATTGCGGCTAAATTATGACATATATTACTAGGAGTGTTTTAAAAAATAAGGTATATAGCTAAAAGCAACCATTCATAGTGAATTTTAATGTTATCAGACCACTTCATTAACTCTTATCCTCATAGCCATAATTGTAGAGAATTTTTATTATATATTTGACCTTACAGCAAGTTTTAAATGATAATATTCTGTGAGTGATATAACTGAATGACTGCAACTGCATGTATAGGCACAAACTCAAGCAATATGAACGAACTATTATGTGCCATAAACAGTAAAGCCCAAAAAATTCCCGGCGAATTATTTATATATGTTCTTGTTTGATTGAACAAAATATTTAAAAGGCTGATACTCACAACTGTTGTCATGAATTGTTCCTTCCAGGCACTTACATTGGTTTCTAAAAGCTCTCCTGCTCACAAAGATTGTTCAGGCACCTGTACTTACTTATCACTCTGAATCCCTTGAAATAAGGCACTCATGGATAGATGAATAGTTTTGCTGACATTTTTCTTGATGGAGGCAACTGTTACTCCAAATTGAAAACTGAAGTTTATTGAATCTGAATTCTAACTAGTAACAAATGCAATGCCAAGCAATTGTGCCATGGAGAAATATGAGAGAAAAAAGAGAAAAAACCCACTAATTGTTTTAGTTGAATCCTAGTATGCATTTGTTAGGAACCTCCTAACAAACCACTCCCTCAACCAAACCCTCTTTCACATTATTGACTAATACACACACGCAGTGTAGATATTTCCATATTAGGTCATAATTATGGTAGTTGACCACACATTTTAATTACAACACGATATTTCCATATTAGGTCATATGGTAGTTAACCACACATTTTAATTACATAGTTTAGGAAAGGCACATGACTCTATTTTGATTGGTTGTATTATTATTATCAGTTTTTAGTTTTCCCTTATATGGTAATTCTTGTGAGACTATATACCCTGGGTCTATAAAAGACCAAGGCTGTCAGTCACCACATAGACTGCAAGTATTCTGTCACGGACTCCACTCTCTCGTCATTATATTCTCTCGTCATTATATTCTCTCGTCATTATATTCTGTATCGACCTGTAATGTTGTATGATGTCTAAATTCTTATGACCTGTGAATAATTGAACTTGTCTTGATAGTTAGGATTGGCTCTTTGTAGAACACAATTCTAACATCAGCACTCATGGATAGATGAATAGTTTTGCTGACATTTTTCTCGATGGAGGCAACTGTTACTCCAAATTGAAAACTGAAGTTTATTGAATCTGAATTCTAACTAGTAAGCTATTAACCATGCATCCCATCCCATTTATACTATGGCCAGAGAGCCATAGTCATAAACTTGTGGTTACGATTTTGGAGTTCCATAGATACTGCACATTTCACCAAACTAGATATATAGCTCAAATGATAGCTCTCTCTGTGTGACCTCTTAAAAAAGCTGCACAGATAGAACTATGCTAAAGTTCATGCAGTCAAAGTGAATGTACCTCAAAATCTGAGTGCCTGAACTGGATGTAATTGTGGTTCCTGATTGGCTGCTAGCCAATTATCTGTGGCTGGAAGAAACCCTACTTCACAAAATGACGGATTTCATTACGCACTTAAATGTGACGAAATAAGATAGCTGTGGGTGCCGGGAAAAAATTCATTGAGCACTTGCGCTAGCCTACTTTGTCACATTTTAGCACCTAATGAATACGCTTGTTTTGCTTCCTCTAGCCACAGAAAAATATTTCAACTGGCTAGCACTTTCCAATCAGGAACCATAAACTAATGCCAGTTCAGGCACTCCAAATTTGAGGTACCCCCACTTTGGCTGCATGTGACTTTAGCATAGTTACACTTATGTAGATTTTTTAATACCAAAAGAGAGCACACAGAGAGTGATATCATTTGAGATCTATATCTAATTCACAGAATGAAGTCTGCAGAATCTATTGAGCTCCCAAGTTGTAACCACAACATTTTGTTAATGTTTCTATTTTATAATTTAGACCCAATTTTATATGCACATAAGTACACATACAAAAATTCTCTAGGCCTCAATCTGCAGTATTTGTAAAGCTCTAACAATCAGGGCAATTCCAGGAAAATATAGCCTCTCCATCTTGATGAAGGGACTCCCAAACACTTCAGAAAAGGCTAGGAAGAGACTGAAGTTTGGATTATCAGCCATTTTTAAGATAACTTCAGTAAGTCCTTCATGCCAAAAGTAAAGTTTTTTTCCTATTGTAAATAAATAGAGCAGTCTACTGAGTGTGTAGATTATAATATCTCATGCTAAACACTGGATTATTTTACCTGCACATGCCCAGTGGACAGTTTTAGTGATAAAAAATTAATAGCTGTGTGTGTTTGTGTGTGAGTGTGTGTGTGTATGCATATAATAACAAAGAAATCCATCCTGGAGCAATTCCTTTCTCAAGAGCAAAAGGGTTCAGATCAATTCAAGGTGCTTGTGCAGCTTTCCTATGAAGAAGGGCTTCTAAAAACAGCTTGGTTGAGATCGCCAGATATTTAGTTTCTTTCATTTGGCTGTCTTACTCCTTCAGGAAAGGTTTTATAAGTACTGGGATTGCATGCAAAAATCTTATACTAAACACTGGACCATTTTGTCTGCACATGCTAAGTTGACTGCTCCATTGGTAGAATAGTCATAAGATTTATGTGTATGTTTGTGTGCGTGTGGAGTCAAATTCTGATATTACCATAGAATCTGAGGCAGAACGAGGAAAGTATACAGAAGAGTAATGTTTATCTAGTTTAGGAGTATTGATGAAGATGAGCAGCAATCTAAATTGCCACTAATCTCAAATCAACTTTTGTGCTGATTTTCCAAGTATTTTTAAGTTTGGTATATATCACTTCGCCTGTAACAATCGTAAACGTTGAGACAACATTTAATGACATGAAACTAACAAAAATACAATTGCGAAGTCAATTTGGAGAAGATGCACTTGGCCATTCTCAGATTAGTATGTATTGATGGGTCAACTTATTATTTAACAGTGAAAATATCAGATCAATTATGCCAAATTAGAAATGACAGAAGTCAAGAAGATTACTAGTGTGAATTCATTTATAAATGAGCAGCCTTTTGGATAAAACCCTACTACACCATGTGCAGCATCACCAAGTTTTCACCCAGTGGCTCACTTCCCTTGCAGATAATTATGAGCAGTTTGAAAAGTTGAAAAAAGTGGTCTAGTACTAGTTATCATCTATTCACTATCTATACAATAGTAAATTGTGGTTAAATTGTGGTTATATTGTATTGTCCTAGAGTTGGCAACACGATATATTTGTAACTTAATGACTGTGTAAATGTGATTGGGTTCGAACAACTGTTTCATGACATTTGAAGTGGGACATGATACCTGGCCTACATCTTTAAACAACTGAGCAATCTGACTTAAAAGTACCTGATGGCTGGCTAAAATTGAAAACATTTCTAAAATATCACCAAGCCTCTGGTGTTCTGGTAAAGCAAGGTATGACTGGTTAATAACCATGCTCTACTGCCTTGGTGAAAAGGCAAAGGTGTCTTGACATCAACCAGCATCAGTTATGCAGACCAAGATGAGTATGATGTAGTTATGGCTAAATTTGATGATTTTTTAACTTTTTTTTTTAGGGAGCCTAAACAGAAGAGTCACTGAAGTGACATTTAAAACTCTCAAAATTCATAATTGTTTACAATTCAATTTTTTTTTATCGCCCAGTGAGGCAGGAGTTAGAATACTTCTAGAGTTCAAGGGATTATTTACCCATCATCTGACATCGAGTTTAAGTCATGAAGAAACTGAACATGATGAGATAGGTATCAAGAACAGTTTGGGAGAGCATTTACTGGGCTAGCTATGCTGGGGGGGGAGGAGTCCCCCCCCACACACCCCAAGTGTTCAATCCCAATGTTACTTTCCCACACACCTGTTATGTACAAAAATAATATCAGAACGAGTGCAAGAAAACACATCTCTCTGTAAATTTTTCCATTTCACAAACTGTCTAGAAGTAGGTTACTGCAAACTGTTTGCATTACAAGGCCAGAGGAAGCAGTCAGGCCAGTCAGCAATGGCCTGTGATCATTTTTTCAGACAACAACTAGGTAAGGGTCATCATATTCATGGGCATGAGCAGAAATCTCACCTTGAAACAAACCTCTACGTGAATAAATGCCTCTTTACACTTTGCAGAGAGAAGCTTATGCTAGCCCCCACGCTCGAAGTATAGCCTACCATGAGGACTGAATGTGTTTTCCCCAAAATACATTTCACTAAGTCAATATATTCCACATACGAATATAATGTATTTGAGTAGACTTTCAGGTGCTAAAATTGCCCGAATAGCCGGGATCCAGAGACCCTTGACAGTCATCCTTTCGGGACTCCATGCTAAAACTACCCTGACATAAATGGTTTGTGGGCAGGTGCTTTTTATTCTTACCTGGTGTTTTTTATTCCCCCAGTCTGCCGGCCATGACTATTAAATCCACGACCATATTGGTCAGTAATAGCAGCTGATTTTTGTGCTGAACTGGGTATGGTTACTTGTAGTCCTGTCTGATAAGGTCAAGATTCAAGCTGAAATTGATTATCCAACCATAACAACTGGAAAGTTGCTAGTGGAGAAAAGTGAGCTTATAAGAATTGCTAACATAAAAACTGTCACAAAATAGTTGAGGAAATTATGGTCACTTTACCAAGAGCCACAGAAGGTGTTGGCAAGTTGCTTTCATCTTTGGCTATGACATTCGGTGAAGATTGCAAGCTGTAGATACAGGTACCCTGGCAATTTATAAAGGTGGTACTGTTATGTAATAAAATAAAACATTAAGGCAAAAGCCAGGATATTTTAAGATGTTTTAAAAATCCGGCCAGATGGTGATTAAAAAACCAAAAGAAAGAATATGTCCAGCTGGACATATGGTAGGCCTAAGTAAAAAGTTTCATCGAGATAAAATATGAAAGGGAAACAAGGCATTAAATGAACAGCAAAATCTTCGATATGATGTCCAATAATAATTAATTAACTCGAGCTAATCTGCGTATTATTAGACCTCAAACATCTTACCACCCAACCCTCTAATGCCATTACAACACTAAACAATTAGGGCGGAGAGCATTTATGCATAGTGCTCTAACTATCGCTGTTATACCAGCTTACTATCATTGGCGAGTCAAATGGGCCCCACACTTGGTAGGTAAATGGGGACATTTGTATCACTGTGAACTCTGTTATAGGGCTCTTTCTCTAATTACATATAATTATATTAGGTACATCATTATCCTAAACATGAATGGTGCTCAACATATGAACAAGCTCTCCTGCCGGTTTGAGATGTGCCACTCCTCCCAACAACACCTAGCAAACTACAATCACAAAGTACAAATTCTTTTAAACATGGAACAATAACCTGGTTAAAATCGTCAGTTTGTATGACCCAAATATCAATAATTATAATTGCAAAAACTAGTAATGTAAGCTTAGATTAAACTTACAGTCTCCATCATTCAAGATGGTGATAGTCACATTGGTTCCACCTTGAAATATATCTGGTGCTGATATCTGAAATTCTATATTGAGAGTCTCATTTCCATCTATCTCATTATCACCTATGATAGTGATATTGGCACATAACTGTTGCTGAGTGGCAGTACCAGCTTTAAATGTCAGGCCTCCATTGCCAAGCATATAATCACTTCCATCTGTAAGATATATAAATCAACATTCAATATTATCTCTACTTGTTAACGCTCTCATCCTCAGTTAGAGATTATAAAAAATAAATTGGAACCAATAATCAATATCGAAACAGTGATACACTAATGCCCTTTGCAGCTATGGGATAGCATTGTTGTTAATAATCTTTGTGGTATACATTAAACTGACCACAGTGCAAGTTTGAATGCCACAAAATATGGTTGTTATGCAATATCTGTTGATATCCTGCTGTTAGATGCTGCACTATCGCTTTGTTCGGTGCCCATATAATTTTACTTCATATACCAAGAGCACATTCAGACCATGTCCATTAGGTGAGTTATGCACGTGCCACAAAAAAAGGGTGGCATGGGCTGTTGCATGCGCAATGGGAAGAACACTTCAAGCAAAACGAGCTTTTCTGTTTATGTTTGCTTCTTTAAAAGCTTGAGAAAATTCTCTTGGGATGTGACCAACAACAATATCCAGCTCCTTCCAAAGCACAAAGGTTTTCTCCAACTACAGGAAATCAGCTAACCATGTACAACAATTTGGGTAGTGTAATCCACCACAGCTGATGTTAGGGAGGCCATCACAACTTCTACTGCTTCATTGTTGTGAAGGTGCAACAACAAAAGTTATATATATAGGTCATTAGCCACATGGGCATTCATTTCTTATTAGGTGCTAATTTTGTTATCAGTTTTGTGATATAGGCAGAAGTGCTTAACAACCAAGTTTTATCGCATGTTATTAATCTATACCAACACAATTCTATACCAACACAATTTAATAACAAAGTCATTTATTATATGTTTGTTATAAAATTTTAACAAAAATATTTCATGTTTATTTCACAAATGTAAGCATGCTTTAGTTATTTGTTGCACACAAAAATATGACTTATTATACTGATTCACACAGATCATATCTCGCATCCCTTACACATAACAATAGTTTTTATGTTCTGTGATGTAATGTTATAGACATCCAGACAATGAAAGAAAGATTTGGGAATATTCCTCGCCACAGTCTAGATATAAGTATATACATAAATCACTGCCATCCTTTACATCAATAGCTTGTGCAAGTATATGTTAGATAAACACAATGATTTTTTCAGTGAATAATATTAAAATTTGTTGACATTTCGGTTAAATGCTCTACACTTATCTGGATATTTATACAAAAGGAAATTGGTAGTTAAATTGGAAAAAATAACAAAGAGATGATTAAAGATACTTGTTTTGCCACATGCATGGACCTGTAGAATTAGGATACATCTATCTTTGTGTATATAAGTTCATCATCCTAGATATGGATTTCTTTCCCATCCTAATGGTATAGGCATGAATTGCACGCTAGAAATTAAAATTAAATGGTTCATAACTGGCTGCATGGGGTTGACAATATATTATTTTCCCAAATAGAGGTTGGCTGTGAATAATGATGAATGAAAAATAGGGGTGTGAATTATCTTATCAGTATTAAGAATAGGGAAATATGATTGCATGTATCAGCACCTTTTAGTGATTCTATTGGAAAACATGTGTAGCTATGCCAAGTTGGGATTTATTGTTACTACTACTTCTCTCTGTGTGTATGTGTTTAGAGGCCATTGGATACCACAGGAGTTGCTACATATTATAACCCTAGATATATCCATGTAGCAGTGGTCTAATTACAGGTAGCAGTAGTTCCATAGATAGCAGCTAGCAGCAGTAGGTGTGCAGGTGTGTGCAGGTAGCAGTAGTTCCATATGTAACAACAAGAAACATTAGGTGTGCAGGTAGCAGTAGTTCCATATCTAACAACAAGCAGCAGTAGGTGTGCAGGTGTGTGCAGGTAGCAGTTCTTCCATATGTAACAACAAGCAGCAGTAGGTGTGCAGGTGTGTGCAAGTAGCAGTAGTTCCATATGTAACAACAAGCAGCAGTAGGTGTACAGGTGTGTGCAGGTAGCAGTAGTTCCATATGTAACAACAAGCAGCAGTAGGTGTGCAGGTGTGTGCAGGTAGCAGTAGTTCCGTATGTAACAGCAAGCAGCAGTAGGTGTGCAGGTGTGTGCAGGTAACAGTAGTTCCATATGTAACAGCAAGCAGCAGTAGGTGTGCAGGTATGTATGTACAAGGTAGTAAGTAATTCAGAAATTGTGGTGATAGAGTACAACTAGAGGAAGTCTTTCTAGCAAATTTCTTAGATTATGTGAGCTCTAGTTTAGCTAGTAATTTGTTGGTAATGCTGCATGTTGTGTTTTTATCATGCTCTCATCGTGAACTACACAAGTCTACAAAATAGCCAATGATTGCAAGAGCTACGTGGCTTCCAGTAAGATTGGAGCCAACATTACATAAATGATATCCATTCCCATCTAAAAAAAACAATTTTGGTTAAGCTTAAGATTTCTAGCTTCAAAACTCCAGCCATACATTAATGACAAAGAAACCCACAGGCAGACAGACAGATTAACTGAAACTGACTGCCTGACTGACAGAGACAGACAGACAGATGGACAAGACAGACAGAGAAAACAAGCAGACACACATGACAGACAGACGAACAGACTGACAGAACAATCAGGCAGGGAACCAGACAGAAAAACAGAGAGACAAACAGACAAACAGACAAACAGGCAAACAGATAGACAGACAGACAAAGACAGGCAGACAGACAGACAGAGAGACAGACAGAGAAACAGAGAGAGACAGACAAGCAGACAAACAGATAGACAGACAGACAAAGACAGGCAGACAGACAAAGACAGGCAGACAGACAGACATACAGACTGACAGAGAGAGACAGACAAACAGACACAGACAAATAAACATACAGAGAGAAAGAAAGACAGACAGAGGGACAAATGTATGGAACAGATAGACAGGCAGACAGAGATAGGGAGACAGATATACAGACACAGACTATCAGACAGACAGACACAGACAAACAGACAGAAAACAGGCAGACAGTTGGATTGACAGACCGACAAACAACCAGTGGCAGACACAGATGGACAGGCAGGCAGACATACAGAGGGAAAGACAGTTGGACAGACTGACAGAGAGAGACAGAAAAACAGACAGAGAGACAAACAAAAACAGACAGAGACAGACAGACAAAGAGACAGACAGACAGACAAACAGAAACTGTACAGACAGGCAGACAGAAAAACAGAGACAAACAGAAACAGACAGAGACAGACAGACAGACAAACAGACACAGACACAGAGACATACACACGAACAGCCAGAGAGACAGAGGAGACAAACACAGACAGAGAGACAGACAAAAGCAGGCAGGCTTACTGATTGACAGACCAACAAACAGAAAAATGGAACAACAGACAAATAGACAAAGAGACAGTGACAGGCAGACATACAAACAAGCAGACAGACAGATGGACAAACACAACCAGACATACAGACAAACAAAAACAGACAGAGACAGACAGATAGAGAAACAGACTAAGACAATCAGAAACAGGTGCACACATACAGACAGATAGACAGACACAAACAGACAGAGAGACAGATGACCAGAATGGACAAACAGACAGACAGACAAAAACAGACAGAGACAGACAGTCTTTCAGACAGACAGACAGACAAACAGACAGACAGTCAGTCAGACATACAGACAGTCAGATAGTCAGACAGACAGACAGTCAGACAGTCAGACAGACAGACAGTCAGTCAGACATACAGACAGTCAGACAGTCAGTCATTCAGATAGTCAGACAGACAGTCAGTCAGACAGTCAGACAGACATTTGGACAGTCAGACAGTCATACAGTCAGTCAGTAGGCCAGTCAGACAAAAAACAGTCAGACATCAGACAGACAGACAGACAGTCAGACAGACAGACAGACAACATCTAGCCAGTAGATAGAAAAACACACAATAAGACAGACACACAGAGAGACAGACAGACATGGCCAGCTAGCCAGCTAAACTAACAGACAGGAATAGAGATAGAGACAGACACACACACAGAAACAGATAGACAAACAGTGAGGCAGAACAGAGAGATAAACAGACAGAAGGCAGACTGACAGACAAGCAGACAGACAGAAAACGAGAGAGAGATGTAGAGACAGACAGACAGACAGTGAGTCAAACTGAAACAGAGAGAGATGGACAGACAAGCACAGACAAACAGGCAGACAGACAGAGAGGCATGCACAGATAAACTGGAACACAGACAGACAGACAAACAGACAAACAAACAGAGACAGACAGACAGACAGACAAATAGACAGACAAAAGACAAACAAACAGAGACAGACAGGCAGACAGACACCCATACACAGACAGAGAGACAGACAAACAGACAGATAAAGAGACAAACACACACACACAAGCAAAAACAGACTGACACAGACAGACCGAGAAACAGACACAAACAGAAACAGAAGCACACAGACAGATAGACAGACACAAACAGACAGAGACAGATGACCAGAATGGACAAACAGACAGACAGACAGACAGACAAAAACATACAGACAGACAGTCAGTCAGACAGACAGACAAACAGACACAGAGAGATGAAAATAACAGAGAGACAACCAGTCAGACAAACAGACAGACCGACAATCTATCCAGTAGATAGAAAAATACAATCAGACAGGCAGAGACAGGCAGACAGAGAGACAGACAGACTAGCCAGCCTAACTAACAAACAGAGATAGAATTAGAGACAGACACACACACTCAAACAGACAGACAAACAGAGAGTAAGGCAGACAGACAGACACAAACAGAGAGACAGGCAGACTGACAGAGAGGCATACAGAGTCAAGCAGACAAATAGACAGACAGACAGTCAGACAAGCAGGCAGGCGAGCAGACAGAGAGAAAAACAGAGAGCGATGGGAAGACAGACGGACAGACAGTGAGACAGACTAATAGAGAGAGACAAGCTGAAAAACAGAGAGATCGACAGACAGACACAGAGAGACACAGACAGACAGACACACAGATACAGACAGGGAGACAGACAAACAGACTGAGAGACAGACAGAGAGAGAGACATACACACAGACAAAATGGGAGACAGAAACAGAGACAGATAGAGAGACAGACAGAGAGACATACACACAGACAAACAAAAAGGGAGACAGAAAGAGAGACAGATAGAAACAGAAAGAGAAACAGACAGAGAGATAAACACAGAGCGAGACAGGTGGACAGAACAAACAGACAAACAGACACAGAAAAACAGATAGACAAACAGACAGAGAAGATAGAGAGATAGACAAACAACCTGGCAGTCAGACAAACAGGTTGACAGACAAATAAACAGACAGACAGCCAGACGGGCAGACAGACAGAGAGACAGATAGACAGTCAGTCAGCTAGCCAGCAAAACAGACAAATAGACCGACAGAGATACATACAGAGATAAACAGGCAAACAAACATACAAACAGTGCAGACAGACAGAAAGATGGACCAACAATTTTGTTAATCTACAGGAGTTCATTTATGCACATGAATAGAGGAGCCAATTTAGAGTTGCACCCTCCACTTTCGTCCCTGTGAACCGCCACTATTACACCTTGTTGTATGCTTAGAGTATCCAAAATGTTAATACTTCAGTGAGGTGATTGGGAAGCTTTAAAATTTATTATGCTTACCAGTTGCAGTTCCATTCAACTCAGATAGACTCATTATGACATCTCTTGCCAAGTTCCCTGAGATCAGAGTCACACAGATGCTCACAACATTTGTCGTCCCAAGATTTCCCTCTACCACTGAGCGTTCAAGCACCTGGTCAACCTGAACAATAGCACCTTTACAAAACAAAATGCCATATATCATTGGAGGTTTGTGAATTTAAAAGTTTATTAATCGTTCATAATATATATGTGGGCCCAGCACATGTGGCTGCACTCTCTTAATTCTAACATCAGTTGATTAATATACTCAATAAGCCTCACTACTCTATACTGCCATTCTTTAAAGAAAAATGTCCTATAATAATTATGCTACTCCAAAAGAATATAATTAAGATAACCTAAAGTTATCAGCTATTGCACTAGCACTAGCTACCAATAATGGGTTAACCCACTTTTAAAATGGTGGATGCACACTTGCCCCAAAATTTCAGATCCCAGCTAACATTTGTAATCCTTAGCTGTCTAAATAGTAGTATTGGAAACTATTAGCTCTGAAAGACTCCCAGTGATCCTTGGTTCTTTCACTAAGGGTGTAAATGGGAAGAAACCATAAAGATGCATGAAATAAATGGATACATTTTGTTTAAATTTCCATTTGGCTAAATAAAAATAAATTTAAGAAACCATCTTCAGGGATCTATCTTATACCTTTTTTGTGTCAAATGTCTGGAACTATGAATTTGATCAATACTGCAGCTTCGTTCTTTTCCTCCCCTCACATAATTGTAAAAAATGTGTCTATTCATAACAAGTTTTGTACAAGAAGAACCAATCCGTTGCAATAACCAAACTCTAGCATTTATTATAATGTCGATACATTATCTCTTTGTCACAGGATCATCACTATATAACATTATATGCTACAAAGATAGTACCATACTTGCTAGAGTATAAGTCACAGTGGCTAAAACAAATTATTGATGGAGTCACAAGCGGATGACATAACCTCATACTCCTCATACTGTAACTAGATGCAATATTATTGGGGGTTTTTTGGTCAAATGTCTGGATCTATGATTTTGATCAATACTGCAGCTTTTAAGCTCAAAATGAATAGTCTGAGAAAGGAAGAGATGAAACAAGTTAAGTGTAAGCAAAAAATATTGTGTGAGACTAAAAATAGAGCAATGCACCCCAAGATCAGCAAGATCATATTAAAGTTGAGATCAGAGCTCAATTTATCTGATGCATGCAGGTAGATTGATGTAGGAAGCTACATTGTAGCTGGGACTTGAGTATTGGTGTGCAACTAGCACTTCAATCCAACTACAATAATAGGCAAATTGAAATAAATTGAATAATAAGTGCTGTGAAGCTGAACTTAAGGACTAAAACTTATCTTAGAAACACTGCTTAGTTTTAAATGTTATCACTTGTGCTCATGACTCAATACTGTCTTGAACATAGAAGACCACAAACAAGTGAGCATCTATTTACGAGAAGAGGCTGAACTGTTCTCTCTTTTATATATATAAGTGAAGAGGAATGGAAAAGTTGCTCATACACAATATATAATTTTTCAAAATTAGGAATAATATGCCGGAATAGCTCTATGCTTTTGTCACCAGCTGTTACAAGTGAATCTGCTGAACCACCAATAACAATTAGTTATTTAGAGCAGATTGATTAAATTTAAGATGTTATCATTGATATATGTCTTACGATCATTGTCAGTGATCACAACTCTGGCTGTGTCATTTACAAAATCCACTTCCACATCTCCTTGTATCAGCATAATAGTTGAATTCTCTGCTGCCTCAACCATTTCATCATCAAGGATATAAAATTTGATGCAGTCAGAAAGTTGAGCAGAATTGAGCATAAATGGTGGACTTGTGATATCACTATCTGCAAATATGAAAAATGAATTAACCTCGCCATATTTAATCAATAGAATATTTATTACACATCAAAGATAATATTCATCAGCCTTGTATAAATGAAGTCAAGCATGCTACAAGTAGTTGTGTTTCTTTGTAAATTGTGTGTGTGTGTTTGTCTGTGTAGAGGTGTGTATGTGTGCATTTATACAAGAAAATAAACAACTACATGGATCAACTTGATAAACAACAGTGTACCATGTAGACCACAACCAGTCAGACAAACCTACATTATTTTAAGTTGTTCTGATCTCATGAGTACTCTCTTTCTTTTGTCTTTTGTCAGGTGGATCCATGTAGTTCTTGGTTACACAATTTTGCTCATTCTCAACGAACTACCACTTGAAATCATGAATTATAATGACTTTCTTAATAACCAACTCGAAATGTATGCCCTCTGTGTGCTTTGGCTAAGATGCTCTAGCCTTCACCAGAAATAGTGATGAGGAGCTAGCCGGAATGTCTTGATAATAAATTTCAAGTTTGATTATTGAGAAAGTCATTGTAATTTTGTCAAGTTTTTTCTTATTTTTGTTTTAGATGAACTCTTAGCAGAATATAACAACTGCCTCAATAATAAATGCTCCTCATGTTTTGGCTAAGATGCTCTAGTCTTCATCAGGTAAGGCTCGAATATCTAGATTAAACATTGAGTAGCAAATTTAAGCTGGTTATTGAGAAAGTTTAGTTTAACATTAGAGGACTACACCAAGTCAGAATTCCACAAAGTCCGATTCAGAATTTCTGGGTCACCATGGCTTTAAGCACTTTTTCTAGCTTGTTTATTGTTCACTGCACAACATGATCACATTCCATACCTTGTTGCTTATATTGAGTATACCCATGTATGCTCAACTGGTGCCTCCTTGAAGGACTTGGTAATGGTAACACAGTTGTATATGAGATCTCCACCAACAAAACAACAATATTTTGTAGTGGATCAGCTATGGCCTCATTTGGACTTAGCAACAATTTCCCAGTGAGAACTTCACAAACCAAAAAGCAGAAAGGAGAATGAGTAATTTGTTCTTCTTATAATGCAGTTCATGCTTTAGTTTGATTGCATCGTCAATGAAATTATTCACTGGAATTACTCACATGATGATCCTTACCAACTAATTTTTTTCCAGAAATGAAATAGTCATGAACATGCAATTAGAATCTTCTTGTACTGATTATTTTCCTGGATGGGCCTATTGTATGTAAGCTATGCAAAGGGAAAGATGTGGATACATAGAGACAACGTAGGTGATTGTCAATATGAGGTATTTTGACAGACTCCATGGTTTACTACCACCACAGCAGATGATTCAAAGTACAATGAGTCTTTATCAAGTATACAGCCACCATTTAGGAAGCAAAAAATATTGATTCAGGTTTTAGCTAAGATATAAGCTATATATATATATATATATTTTTGCCATCTATGTTTTAAAAATGACAAATCAATCTAGGGAGTCATGAAGAAGACTTCAAACGTTACACTTAAAAACAAATGAACTATACTTGATTGACCTATCAAAAAGAAAGGAAGCAACTATGAATTCATATATGGACTACAAAATTTAAAATCATCCTTTACCATTGTACACTAATAGATTTGAAAAAATATAATATTTGGTGACATGAGTATAATAATTATATAGAAAAAAGTGTTCTGTAAATGCATTTGACATTATTGTTTCCAATTTACAACAATATTGTTTGAAGGGAAACATCTCTACAATTATTTGTTCATTTCTTTTCAAACTGTTATTAATTTATTCTAGAAAGGTAATAATTATGTAATGTGAATAGAAATATTGAGCAGCAGATTCGAAGTGAGAAGAAAACTGGATGCACAGGCAAGTTGAAGGTAATAGTTGACAGAAAACGATGATGGAGTTTCATTCAGACATAGCTACTCAATTCTTGAAAATGCTCTAGCTATAGAGGTGGAATACACCATTTTTGACATGATGCAGACAATCATGGCAAGGTAAACAAACAAATGTACTGCTAATCTCAATCTATGGATGAAGAGAACTGGCTACAAAGTTGGCAAAACTAGATCAATAGAGGAGGGATGATCTAATTATGCAGAGAAAACACTAAACATTGTCAAGGGAGCAAACTATCACTTTAACAAGCTCTGGTGAGTTTCTGCATGGTCTTTTCTTTAGTACTCTGACAATTCCTGAAGAAATCTATGCTTGACGAGTGCTTCCCATATTCAGGGAAGCTGCTTTCAGGTAAAACTCCCTTCACGACCACTTCCACATACACATTTCCATTTCAAAATTTGTCATCCACTCATACAGGGTATAATTTTGTTCAACCTTGCACCTGCTTAGAATCTGTAAGGAACATGTAAGTACCTACAATTCTTGGCTACTTTTCCATATTACAATCCAAGCATTGCAACATCATGAATAATGTACAGATCAGTAATGCATTATGCTAGGGGTAGGAGAATGGCTAGAGGAATGTAATCTAGCAAAATTTGATTTCAAGCAATTAATGGTTGTTGTTTTTGTTGTTTTTGTGTGTGGGGGGTTCTGGTTTTTTCCTCTTTCTCTTTCAATTGCACATTCCCATACCACTCAATGCCCATTCATTACTAGTACTGCAGCTATATAGCTATAGATCAGAAGAGATTGTTTACGTGTCCAGATTAGTTAAAATGTAAGTGCCCTTGCATTATTGAATAAACAAGTGGGAGGGGTGAGTGTGATAGTCTCTTCCCAACCACACGGTATGTGAACCTAATATTACATGGTCCACTAACAATTAACCATGGGTCACTTGTAAAGAAATGGTAGCAAGGCAATATTTCTCCAATTAGAGATGAGAGAACACTTCAAAGGAAAGTATGCACAAATTTTCTAAATTATAACAAGCTAACAGAATGCCACCTGAGTTAATAAATTTCTGCACTTGCACTGAAACCTAGAGTAACTTAAACTTTATTTCAATGCTAGAGTATATACTACATGATTTTCTGTAGCTACATCCTGTGATACCAAGTCAACACACTTCAAGCTGGAATAAAATGGAAGGAAACAAGTCATCAAGAAATATATATATCTAGCCAGATTGCAGAGACAAGAAGCAGAAGTGATGCAAATAACTATCACAGATATATTCTTTTGTAATATATTTATATATGTATTTATAAGCCATTGGATACCATGCCAATTTGTAAAAAAAAAATTAAAAAAATTGAGGCAACTTTTTATGTTAGTTTATATCTCAGGATCTCATGGACTGACCCCGACCAAACATTGTGTCACCTTTGAATGGAGGTTATAACCATAAACAATGGCCGACTAATGCAAATACTATAAAATGAGCTGCTTTCTCCATTCCAGAAAGTGCAATTTTTTGGGGGGCTTAAAACCTTCTTTGGGTGGATATCTGGATTGTCCTGTGGGGTCCTGAATAATACAGACACACACATGTAAACAAATACTTTGTGCCTTATTTACCGATAAATATAATAATTTGGACCCAAGTGTCAAATTTTTCGACCACCTTGCAATGTAATAAGTTCAAAACACTTGAGGCACTTGAGCACCATAGTACTGATCTCATTGACCTGATTCTGGGGGAAATATATTATGAAGTACTATAAGCAGTAGTTATATATAAGAAGCTCATGACAACATATTAAAACCTGATCTTAATTCAGATAACAATAGGCAACTTATTACATGTAGGTTATTACTGAACTTAACCTATGTGGCTCAGGAGAATGTCCTAATGGTTCCATCATATACTAAAGTATAAATTCTTACAGGGTCCATCAGTAAAGCGGAATGAAATAGATATATTCTGTCCAGCATCGATGGTTCCATTTGCAATATAAATGCAAACCGGAAAATTACCATCACCTTCATTAGCAGTGATCATAGTTGCATTGAAATAAACTGTGATTCCTGAAAGAAAGAAAGGGGGGAAATGTTATAACGCTTGGGATGAATGGACATTGCATATGACAGTGTTAATATATCGTTGTGTTATATTTGTGTAGCTCAGCAAGTTTTGTCCTCCATACAATTTTTAAACACCCTAGGTGCGCAGTCTATATAACACCCAAAGGCAATTCTATGAGGATTGCTTTGTACTTAATTTACACTTTATCATTTTTGACAACTGTGAACTTACCACTATCACATAATCCTAGTGTATTGTGGCAAGAGTTTTAGCTGTAGCTATTGATGAAAATTGCAGTAGCTAGACACAATATTTTTAACTCTCAGCTAAAACTCACTTTAGCAGCTTCTTAATATCATTAATGACCAAGTTTTACCCCAAAATATTTAAAGTATGCCTTAAATACTTTACAAAGATTACGTAAACTCGAAGCCTCTAAAAATGTTAAAAACATGAAGTGAATTTTCAAGATTATCTATCTACCACCTTTCCCCACACATATCCTGTGTAAAATATCTGTCACATTGTTTTATGTTTTACTGCCAGAAGACTTCAACTCTCTAATGCTTTCCAACTACTAATCTGTTACTCATGTGAAAAATGGTACTTATAACGCGTGTGGATCAGTTAGTTTCTTCAGAAGCTTACTCACAGAACTGAGCTGAGTCAGCAAGTAACTGCACATTTTAATACCATGAAGTAATCTGCTGGTTTCCACAAAAAATACTCTTGTAACAGTAGTTAATAACACAAATCTTCAATAATACCAGGTAACAATGTGTATGAAATGCTTGTCTGTGTGTGTATATAATAAGTGTGTAAATATATAATAAGCACATGTGTATATGGAAAACCTATCTCAAAAAGCTCATTTTTGTCAAAATGGTTCCTTTTTAACATTAAGAAATACTTTCTAAAATCATTATTATAGGACTTAATACTGCCATTCATAGAAAATCCGTCCCCTTTTTAACCCAAAGAAGCAATTTATTGGGGGGACAAAGTCTGAAAGCAGTGGTTTACCATTTATATTTTGCACACATTCATGTTATAGTCCTGATTCATATACCAAAATGCATTATTCTTTCTGATGATATTTTCATTTTGCCATACACATGCCATACACATAATATATCGTTCAGAACTGCAGGTTGGAACTTGAAGTAAAATCACAAACTCATTCGAGTAACTACTTCCCAGTATCAAGTCTTGAATGGCTGTACAAATACACGTACTACAATTTTCCAAGAGATATATATCTTTAAAGTATGTGAAGTGGGTTTAAATTATAAATACCAACTCCAAAAATACCACAAATGGTTTCCTCTTATTTTTAACAGTAATTGCGACTTTGGAGCTCTATAGATTTTGCACACTTCACTTTATGAAGTTGATATTAACTCGAACGATAGATCTCTCTGTGTGCTCTCTTTTGATATTAAAAAAAGTTGCCTATACTAAACTTAAATGCAGCCAAAGTGGGCATACCTCAAAATCTGATAGCCTGAACTGTTTGTACTTGTGATTCCTGATTGGAAAGTTCTAGCTAGTTGAAATTGGAAGCCGTACTCTATAAAATGAGCATATTCATTAGGCGCTAAAACACGAATAATTAAGCAAGCACGAATTTGGAAGTTGTAGAACAATTTGAACTGTCTAGCACATTCCAAATCAGGACCACAAACTCAGTTAACTAGTCAGGCACTCAGATTCTGAGGTCCCCCACTTGAAGTTCATACAGTGAAGTGTGCAGAATCTATGGAGCTCCAAAGTCATAACCACAAGGTTATGAAACCATAATTTCCAGAGCTTGCCTCTCCCCCCTGTAATGATTTGTTCTGGTTTTATTCTAAGTAACATCTTGTATGCAATTAGAAACAAGACAGAAATGTTTTATTCATATTGGATTTACTAGTAAAAAAAAGAACTGAAGTAGGCATTTAATAACAAAACCCTTTACCTATGAATATACTGAAGTCCAGTATTATACTACTTATTAAAATCTGTATTATATTTGTATTATTAGGTAAAGGGTCATGACCCTCAATTGACACAGTAGATACAAATTTCTAGCTATAATATACTAGTCCTGATGAAGGCTAGAGAATGTAGCTAAAATGTTGGAATGAAGTTGATTGTGGAGAAAGTCATTGTGTCCTGTAAATGTTTGTCAGCTACATTTGATAAATTCTCGATTTTTTTTTTATATTAAAAATATATATTTATTTGTTTACATTTTTGTCTTGTATAGAGAGTGTCTGTCTCATAAATATCCCAGTGGATCTGCATTGCCCAGAACTACATCATCCAGATGCACATCACAAACAGAGTTGCAACATGGTGAACCTGAATGGTGAGCGAGTGACAAACAAAACCTCTTGCACAGCTGCTGTTAGAAGTGATATTTGTGCATACATGTGAGCATGTGATTACAATTTACTGGGGTAGTGTATATAAGAGGCAGCAATGTTGATACAGGCTAGTTGGCACACAGATAGGAAGATAGCAGCACGCATCCTCTTGTGCAACCTGTTCAAAATTATTGCAAAGGGCAAGGACATCTTGGCAAAGGCTGCTATACTGTGATGTAGGCAGAAAACCAGGTGCAAAGTTGGAAACATACAAGCCAGGAGGTTGGCATCAAGGATAAGTTCAGACCTCAATGCATACATGACTGGTCAGTTATCTATCTAGGTGTAAAGTGAAGGTGGCCACTAAGAAAGCTAACGAAAGGGCCTGCTGCCATCACACACCCTCTAGGACAAGTATTAATAAGCTGTCAGTTAAGGCCAGATTGTAAATCAGCAATATCCTCCCGAGAGCAGGAGCACGAAAATCAAGTGTGGTGGGACCTGCCAGTACAGACCCATGGAGCAATTAAACTCATTATCAACCTCTATTGCATTGATGCTTAATGTCAGCTCAAAGCAGGAGTATAGGATGGAAAGGGGCGCGCTTAACCTTTTCCATTAAGTAGTTGGTTATGCTAGTGTATTTATGTGATATGTCCTGAAAGTCACGTATACCAGAAGACTGCACAGAATTTGGGATGATTCCACCAGGTTTATAAGGATTAGATAGTCAAGATCCTTCACCAATCTCATCGAAGTGACTTTATGCACTTTTGTAAAAATAGATGTCTGGCGGAATAATTTAAGGTAGCTAATCCAAAAATTTAGAAATCTTGAAATATTTGTCTTTAGATTCAGGCATTTTTTTCAAGCCTCAATGCATGATTGTGTACTATGTTAAATTCGCTGTAACTAATTATTCAAAATGTCAAAGCTCACAACCTGACCACCCATAGTCAGCTACTAACTGATGGTGAACCAATGGTAAACCTCATAATCCACCTAAACCTAGCAGTGTAAGCCATTAGAGGCGATACCAATAGACATCTTGGCCTTCTAGCTATATATATAGTTAGCCAATAAACACATAATCTTGAACAAATGGAAGGCTCATATCCGATGATTCCCATCCCCCTCCCCATCCTCACCCCTGCCTTGCCCTGCCAAAGAGGGAGAACATGTGATAACTTATAACTCTATTGTCTTTTCTCTATATATACAAAATTCCAGGATGGAATTCGAACCCAAACATGCAGAGCACAATGGATTAGCAGTCCATCACCTACTACTCGGCAATGTACTGGATGTCTGGTTTAAAAAGACTCCCAGAAAGCTTTAAATTCTTCACTATGGCAGCAAATTAGCAGACCCCACAAAGTGCGAAAACATTCCTTGAAAACTGCAAGGATCTATGTTTATTCTAACTATTCCATCTATAGTATTATTTTTTCGACTCACATAATTTGCATACAATTACAAGGATGGAATTCGAACCCAAACATGCAGAGCACAATGGATTAGCAGTCCATCACCTTTACTACTCGGCAATGTACTGGATGTCTGGTTTAAAAAGACTCCCAGAAAGCTTAACTATGGCGGCAAATTAGCAGACCCCCAAAAACATACAAAGGGCAAAAACATTCCTTGAAAACTGCAAGGATCTATGTTTATTCTACCTATTCTATCTATAGTATTATTTTTTCGACTCACATAATTTGCATACAATTATAAAGTTGTTTTTATTACAAGAAGACTCAAAATGTTCCATGATTTGCATCATCTTTAGATTGCAGAAAAAGGCATCAGAAAGGCTTCTCGTTGATAATGTGATCAGCTACTTTAAGTAAAAGATAGAAAATATTATGCTATTTAGATAATAAGGGGATCGCCCTCTTTGGTCGCGATGCCAGAATTGGTAGTTCACGAATAGCAATTATACAGACTGGCTAGTAACGTGATGCGCATGCGTACATGTAGGACAATGATAATAGGTACGGATCGATTGTGTGTGAGTGTACGTAGTGTAGTATTGTCTATCTCCCCCCAATTCTTTGGCCAGTATGGTTGAAGAGACTGAGTAGTTAGTATGTTCCAGAGTAGTAGTAGTCTGGTTTCCGATGGGTTCTCTTTGATCTTCTAAGTCCAGGGTCTGGGTTGGCTGTCTGGCTGTAGTGGAGTCTCCTAGGCTGGGCGACCGTGGCTTTTGGGCGTTGTATCCTGGTTCAGGGTCCGGTTTGTTCCAGGGGTGGCGATGGTGGGCATGATGTCCATGAGTGTGATAGGTGTTGGGAGGTTTCCTGTCGGTGGTCCGAGTGGGTTTGGTCTTTGGTTTTAGTGGGTGTTGGCATCATCGGTGTGGTTTTGGGGTTTCCTGTCGGGTTGTGGTCCGAGTGTGTTTGGTCTTCAGTTTTAGTGGGTGTTCGCATCATTGGTGTGGTTTTGGTGATTGGTGGTGGAGCTTGGGTGGTGGTCTTGGTTCTGTAAAGGCTTTGTGCGATACCTTGGGTGATGGTTAGTTTGGCTGCGGGTTGTTGGTGTGGGGTGTATCTTCTCAAGAACTTCCTGTTCCTGAGGGAGACTCTCCCTGAGCCGTCCATCTTCACCAGGTACTGGTGGTACTGCCTCACTTCGATCACCGTGCCGGTGCGTTCACATTTGTTGGGGTGGTGACCAGTCTGGTTTTGTATCCTGACGGTGTCTCCTGTCTGTAGTTGAGTGATGGGTTTAGTATGCTCGCTCCAGCGTTCCTGGTTGATGCGATGTCGGTTTCGGAGTGCCTGTTCTCTTAGGTTTAGTGTGTTGCTCCAGGTCTGGTGTGGTATGTATTTCCCTTGGAGGACTGGTATCAGGTCTCTTGTTGGTCGTCCGAATACGCATTCAGCAGGTGACTGTTTTGTGGAGGGGTCTGGGCTGTTCCGGTATGTCGGCAGTGATCCCTGGCCAGAATATGGATGACTCTGCCTTGGATATCATTGCAGAACCTTGGTGAGCTGCATGGAGGGCTGCTAGGCATGTTGGTCGAAGTGCTGGCGGGATGATTAGTCGGTCTTTGTACACCACAATGCCATCGATGGAGTAGAGGTGGTCCCGATGGGTGTGGTAGTCTCTGATCGCTGGTTGTACTAGGTGGCGTCTGTCCGGGAAGCCGTCTTCGATGGTGTTAAGGAGAAGCATCATGTCGTCATCTGAAGATGTAGCTGTCTGTACTTGCTCCCAGCTGATAGGCTGTATGGAGTCCATGGTCGATGCGAGTGATTCTTGGATTGTGGTATCCAAGTGGTCGGATATGTGTGACTCCTCTGTAGAGATGCCGGCCATGAGGTTCGTTGTTTATGATAGATTGTATGGATAAAGGGATATATAAATAGACAGACAGACAGATTGCTAGAGAGATAGAGAGATAGATAGATAGAAATAAGGTAAGATGAATTTAAAGATTTCAATGTTTTTTAAGGTTTTCCAATTCACTACCTATACGTGAGATTTAAAGCATGCAGGAAGTATTTTTGGCACTAATCACCCTCGAAACCACCATAAAAGCAGCTAAGAAAATATAAAGGTGAGGAGATGTGAAGATATAAGCTTTGTTCTTTTATAATTTTTGGGGGTGGGTAGGGGGAGGGAGGTAGGTTACCATCTACCGTTTAAATAAATGAGTCGAACCAAGGGTACACTCACTGATATCTGTATGCTGAAGAACCACTTCCATAAGGCAGTGACTAGACTATAAAAATAATTTTTGTGGATATATACGACTTTGGAGCTCCACAGATTGTGTACACTTCACTGTATGAACTTGATATACAATTAATCATGGGATAAATATTGCCAAAGTTACATGAAGCCAAAGGTACATGCAGCCAAAGTTAAAGTACCTCAAAATCATATGCCTGATTCTCTGCATTTGTACGTAGCATTTGGTTCCCAAGTGGCGGCTGTAATTACTAGTGCAATGAGAGGTGGCCTACTCACATTTCACTACCCATACATGTGCAGCACTTAAACTGCAGTGACCTAATCATAATCTAATTCTTCTGGGGATAGCATCATCACATAATTCTAAGAAACCACTCATAATAGAGTAGGGCTTCATCTTGCGACACCAGTAGCTAATTAAAGATGCCGAGAACTTTCCAATGAGGAGCCAAACTTGTAGATAATCAGACACGCTGATTTTGAGGAACCCCACTTTGGCTGCATGTATAACTGGCATAGTTATATACACCTAGGCAACAATTTCAGTATTAATAGAGAAACACCTGAGAGATGAGCTATGTAGCAAGTGAGTGTAAAGAATCTATGGATCTTCAAAGTCATTACCAGAAAAACATAATAAGAGTAATTGCATTCCAAAACGTTGCTAAGGCGTGACTTCGTATACTTCCGTATACCTGAATTGGGCGGGGCAAACGCTGCAGTTGTGGAGGTGGGAAGCGGTGTGTGGTCGACTAGTTAATATTATAGTTATAAATAGTTTAGACAGTTGGTTAGCTATGTTTGACATCGTCTATCCCGCCCTCAAACGACCTGTCGACCGTTGGGGTATTCTTCGGATCAAAATTCATTATGAAAAGCGGTGACTAGGCCAACGCGGGTCCACCTGTTCAGAGCGCTGGCTGCACTGGACATCTCTGTAGATCAAGGTAAACTTGAAAAGGAAGCCGACTGTAAAGCAGCTTTATAACTGACACAGGTTTGTAGTGAATAATAATTCTACCCAATTGTGTTAAAAAAAAAATATATATATTTTTGAAAAAATAATTGTTCTACCGCGCAAATCCGGTCACAATTAGGTACCCTCTCAAGTTAAAAGTAACTAGGAACTGTTAATAACTACGAACGCAAATCTTATCAATTGAGCGTTGTAGTTTTTAAAAGCAATACTTGGAGATATAACTTTTTACCACAAATAAATGCTCATATCATTACAATTAGAATTTTAATACAATTATATAAGAGATAGGTCCGTTGAGGAAAGCAAACAAAAGCTTGCATATTAAATACTACTTCATGTAATGTCTACAGCAAAACTTCAGCAAGGAAACTCTGCTCATTTCTCAAAAGCAAAGGGATTCGGAGTCATTCTGGTTAGCATAGCTGGCTGTCAACCATCTTCAGCAACCGGACTTCCAGAAACAGAAATAAGGGCTTTGAAGGAGAGAGATGTGAACCATAAAGCTCAAAAGCCAAACTTAGATGAATGAAGCTAGAACACCCAATCATGCATGGGTATGTGTTGTCTATCCACAATTTTTCAAGCCAAAAGGTAGCACACATATATATAGGTATTAAAAATTATATCATCTATGTCAAAAATAATGGATTTCATTTTTCCAACAAGAATAGACGTCATCCTTTAGCCAGGATCAGGATTGATGGTATAGGTGAGGAGACTGGTTCAAACTGTTTTTCACTAATCAAATGTTGCAAAGCCACTCAATTTGCATGTGGTCATGAGATGATAACTGTTTGTCTGGCTTCATTATGAATGATGGTAATCTAATTATATTAACTTTCTTTTTGTTAATTCTTTGTGGATTCCACAAATTACAGGCAATTCTGAAAATCAACTTTTCTGATTATTTAGCAGTTTACTAACTGGGTAAGTGCAAGTTAAAAAAATCTGTTTCGGTGCAGACACTTCATCAAAAAAATTAATTTTTTTAAACAACTGAATTTGCAAAAGAAAAGGGAGGTTTGATCAGGTGCGCTCCATGCATAGTTGTTATTGGTGCTAGTTTTGTTACTACAATCAGTCCCATCATAGAGCATCAAATACAGCCTCATTCGAGGACTTGGTTATCTGAAAACTTCATCTAACCAAATAACCAACAAAGAGAGCAGCCACATATTCAGTTAAATACATCGTGTGGACTAGCGTATTGAGTCAGCTACTTATCTTGTTCACATTTTATCTACGTTGAAAAAAATCAGGAGTCAACTGAGACATAATGTTTATGATAGATTGTATGGATAAAGGGATATATAAATAGACAGACAGACAGATTGCTAGAGAGATAGAGAGATAGATAGATAGAAATAAGGTAAGATGAATTTAAAGATTTCAATGTTTTTTAAGGTTTTCCAATTCACTACCTATACGTGAGATTTAAAGCATGCAGGAAGTATTTTTGGCACTAATCACCCTCGAAACCACCATAAAAGCAGCTAAGAAAATATAAAGGTGAGGAGATGTGAAGATATAAGCTTTGTTCTTTTATAATTTTTGGGGGTGGGTAGGGGGAGGGAGGGAGGTTACCATCTACCGTTTAAATAAATGAGTCGAACCAAGGGTACACTCACTGATATCTGTATGCTGAAGAACCACTTCCATAAGGCAGTGACTAGACTATAAAAATAATTTTTGTGGATATATACGACTTTGGAGCTGCACAGATTGTGTACACTTCACTGTATGAACTTGATATACAATTAATCATGGGATAAATATTGCCAAAGTTACATGAAGCCAAAGGTACATGCAGCCAAAGTTAAAGTACCTCAAAATCATATGCCTGATTCTCTGCATTTGTACGTAGCATTTGGTTGCCAAGTGGCGGCTGTAATTACTAGTGCAATGAGAGGTGGCCTACTCACATTTCACTACCCATACATGTGCAGCACTTAAACTGCAGTGACCTAATCATAATCTAATTCTTCTGGGGATAGCATCATCACATAATTCTAAGAAACCACTCATAATAGAGTAGGGCTTCATCTTGCGACACCAGTAGCTAATTAAAGATGCCGAGAACTTTCCAATGAGGAGCCAAACTTGTAGATAATCAGACACGCTGATTTTGAGGAACCCCACTTTGGCTGCATGTATAACTGGCATAGTTATATACACCTAGGCAACATTTTCAGTATTAATAGAGAAACACCTGAGAGATGAGCTATGTAGCAAGTGAGTGTAAAGAATCTATGGATCTTCAAAGTCATTACCAGAAAAACATAGTCCCTCCGTTAGCAACTGGGTAACCCAAAGTGTTACTCATCGTTAGTGTCTGAATCCTACTTGGTACTAATAAGTCTTGTGATGGTGAGTGCAGATAGGTGAAAATAGTGAAAATAGGTGATGGGTATAAATGCAAATTAGACCTCACTATAATTATATATATTTTATTTTTTACTATGAAAACTACCCCACCACCACCATTCATGTGACTTTAGCAGGAAGATAATACAGTTAGTAATAAAGCTACCATACTATTAATTTCTCCATTTATCCCATATAGCTACATTTTATTGCCTATAATACGAAATTCGAAATTCTAATGTGAACGTTATTATTAAACGTAATAATAAATCTGTTCTTGGCATACTGACATTATGCCTATACAAAATCAGGCAGTTGTGTTGTCATAGAGTAAACCTGCTATTCTGAAACAGTTTCTTACCTGTTGAGGAAATTGCATACACTCCACTAAAGATGCTTAAAATCAGGATAAGTGGGAGATAAACTTCTTCAAGTCCACTGGACATCAGCCTGTTAAAAGTACCCATCACTGCTCTCCCTCAGTAGAATAGGACTAATGCAGCAGATCTTATACCAATAGTGAAGTTCAGTATCTAGTCGAAAATCAAAAGAGTATAATTTCAAGGTTGATAATTGAGAGGGTTATTGTAATATTATTATATCAAAGAGTTGTTGTTACTAGGTAAAATTATAGGGAATTAGAAAAACAAACTATATTCCCGAAACAAATACTCACCTCTAACAGTATTAGAAAACTGGAACAACAACCATCGGTTAAAAGACGTTTTATATACTTGCGCAGAGGTCAAGGATCCCACGTGACCCAATGTCCCGTTCCGGATATAAACTTCTAGGATTGCGTTCAGGAGAGAACTCATGGCGTCAGTTTGTTTGGTACAGCAAGAGAAAACGGCCACCGGTTGCTTGCCAATTTGATAAGAAATAAGTCTCGCTATCCAGAATCATACCGTGTCTTCGCGTGTATGGGAGTCTGGCTAGCTAGACTGAGGAAGAAAGTCCCTCAGCCGCCTTACTCCTAAGAGTTTGGCATAGTCTACCCTGTTCTTCCACGCCAGAAGTATATTTGAATGTAGGTCTGGTGACTATAGCCACGTTATCGTGTGTTTGTGTAGGCCCTTTAAGCTTGGGAAGCAAATATGAACTTAACCTATCACTTTCTATGTCCCTGTTCAAAGTGTTCCCACTCACCAACTCCTTCTAACTTCTCTAACTTCTGATAGTTGAATGCTAGGAGACCTCCAGGACTCCGCATGTTCATGTTTACACACTTTACCACAACTGTACTGTATCACCAATCTGATGTCCTGTAAAGCAATAATAATAATAATAATAATAATAATAATAACGACCAACAAAACCATGCCCATACTTTTCCAAATGAGCCGTAATTGTCGCAGGAGTGTGGACCCCGTTTGGATTACGGGAATTAAGGAACATTTCACCACAAAGTTGCCTGTCGGAGTCGGCAGCATTCAACAACTTGAACAAATCTCTACAACTATGGCGTTACAATGCCAAAACTTATTCTGAACTTCCTAACATCATTACCCGTGAACCCTCTCTGGGATGTCCCAGAGTTTGTTTCTGTTGTTATTTTCCAAATAACAATAATTATACTACATCACGTCATCTGTGGCTAATCTGATTGGTTAATAACTGTAGGTTACACTTTTAAAACCGGATGTAGTTTAGCGCGTGCGCAATGTAGTATAAGTAAGATAGCACTCGCGCTAGTGTAACCTACTCGTTTGCTATTAATGTTCACTGTTCATGAAGCTTTAATGTCATGATAATATTCACTTGTTATAATTTATATAGATGTTCTGTGCTGCAGTGTAACCTACTCGTTTGCGCGTAACACTGCAAAATATCTGGGCTCATAAATCCCTGAAGTTGAAGGAAGTTGTTCCAACTCAGCTGCGAGCAGTACTTTGTCAATAGCTGGGGCGCCTTGGTCAATAGTAAAAAATTCTAGTTGCTATATAGTTTAGCGAATGCGCAATGTAGTATAAGTAAGATAGCCTATGCAAAAGAGTCGCCAGTGTAACCTACTCGTTTGCCGTTACACCACTCGGTCGTGTAACCGCAAACTCGGAGGTATTCCCGTCATAATAATTCAATTGTACCGCATGACGCGGAACCTTTTTCATGTGACCTTAGGGTGTGGTGCACCCAAACAAAACATGCTTGATCTTTGACTTGAGGGCTTTTCAGCCTTAGCCTGAAGAGAAAGCGGAGCCTTGGCTACCTGATTACAAAAGAATTTAGTCTTGCAAGCTTTAGTGCCCGCTGTGGATAACAAATTTCCAGTACCAAAGAGCTAAAGATCGGAGTTCTTTGATTCTTCAGAAACTTTCGATGGCGTGTCCTGCTACACCTGCCTGGAGCCTTGGAAGCTCCAGGACAGAAGATGACGCCACGCGCTAGCAATGGAGAAAGAAAGGTACGCTATAAATAATTTTTATATTTAGTATGAACGCGTAGCTGCTAGCTCAGCTAAGTTGAACTCTAGGTATGATACTGAGTTTTGTACGTGCATCCATAGGATTTTTGTCTATCAAGTCTCAATACAATGTCCTACTAACCTACCATCACCCCCATGGGTGGGCATGAAAAGGAGAGAGCAGTGGAGCTGAAACAAGAAATCCTAACCCCTTGAACTATGAGGCAACTTGAATTTGCCACTTTCTCACAAGTATTTCATATCATTTTATATGAATAAAATGTAGTACATTGGTACATAGGAGAGAGAAGGCTATATTCCAACAACAGGACGATAATTTGTTTTTGTGCCACAATAGGTAGCAGTCGGTGCTCGCGATTCCAGTGTGGCATAGCCATATGCCACATTCCTGGCAGTACCACTGGCTGTCAGATAGCTTCTGTTGCTGGTAGCAATAAGTGCAACCTCCTCGACTGGGCCTCCCCGATGTTGCAGGGTTATTTATTGGGAAGTGGAGGAAAGGAAGACTCTTGATAATGGAGCCACACCCAGCTCTGCGTCGGCTACAATAACTTCCGATTATCTCCTTGGCCAGCTGAATCCTGAACTTCTTGATCGTAAGTTCACTTCCGCTTCCTGACCATCCTTTGTGCAGAATAAAGGTGTTTGTGATAGCCACATCGATTAGAAAGTGAAATATGTATTTGTAGTACTTTCTGCTTTTCACCCGACACCTATAATATCCTCTGATCATCTGATCACCTTTGTCCACGCCGCCCATGTATTTATTGTAGGACTGTATAGCTAGGAGGCAGCTTATTTCCTCTCTGCTGCCATTGCTCGTATGCCTAATGACTAAGATGACACTCTTGGGGTCGCTGTTGGTGTACATAAGCATGACGATCTTTCGGTCCTGCGATGCATTTGCACACACTTCCAATTGCGTGGTTAGTGACTGGCCCCCCAAAATATTTAGAAGTTCATATGAGTATCTCATAGTTGTGGTAAATCTCATGCATGAACTGATATACAACCCAAAATGTTTGTGGCATTATACTAACTTGTGTTCTAGTGCAATTTGACCTTATCTTGAATTTGGCTTTCTTCAGCTCCTCAGGGAAACCACGCCTGTCTTTCCTGGCAGTCCCCACATCCATAAATCCCTCTCCTCTCCAAGTCAAACAACACACTATGGGAGGTACAAAAGTTGTCAAAATAGACATGGTGCCACTTGCCCTGTATGTCCTCAGTTAGGTCCTTGACCACTCTTGTCCCCAAGTGGTGCTCAACTGCACCTTTCTTTTTCCCTGTGTATATCTCAAACTGTGTGGAAAAACCGTTTCGGCTATCAGCCCGAACACACCTTGATTCCTCTTTTGATGGTTTTCATGGGCATGTATTGCTTCAGGGATGAATGTCCTTGAAAGTTGATCATAGCTTCATCGATTGTAATCTCGCAGTTTGGCCTGTATATATATTGATTGTTGAAAATGGCTGACAAGAGGTCGGATTTTCTCCAGCCTGTCGTAATTTTTACTGCCCCTTGGGGAAAGTGTACAATTATCTACAAAATGTAGAAAACTTGTAATAATCCTGCACCTATCCCTGGAAATTCTTTGGGATATAGGTTTATAGTTGTGGATAGGTCCCTCTTCCAATAGTCATCTGTGGATGGCTGGTGGTTAATTCCCATTAGAATGCTGAAGCCTATGAATACTCGAATGTCATCCTCGGTAATTTCTTTCCAAGAAACATAGGCTTCAGCACCCATCTATCTCTTCCACTATAATTTTTAAAAAGTTCAAATACCTCCAGTGGTGATTCTGGAATAGGAACTGTAAGTCCTACGGAGTATGTGAATGTATAAATTGTAGGGGTCACTAGGTTTGTTGACCAAACTGCAGACAATGTCTGTGTGGAAGAGACAGTGGATGGCAAGGCTGAGGAGGTGGCAGTGGAAGGAATGAAAGAGGGTGATAGTTGGATTTGTTGTTGAGTCTGTATAATGTTGAGTTGGGGCTGGGGTGTGTAAGTCGGTGTGGTTGATATACTGATGTTAGGTAGGTTGAGGCTGGAGTGTGGAAGTCAGTGTGGTTGATACTGATGTGGTTTGAGGCTGGTGTGGTCGATACTGATGCGGTTTGAGGCTGGGGTGTGGTCGACACGGATGCGGTTTGAGGCTGGGGTGTGGTCGATGCGGTTTGAGGCTGGGGTGTGGTCGATACTGATGCGGTTTGAGGCTGGGGTGTGGTCGATACAGATGTGGTTTGAGGCTGGGGTATGGTCGATACTGAAGTAGGCAGGGATATGGAAGTGCGTGTTGTCGAGTACTGAAGTAGGCAGGGATATGGAAGTGCGTGTTGTCGAGCGATGGTGGTAAAAGCTGGCAGGTAGCAGTAGTGTTTGTAGAGTCTGATGTGGAAGCAACCACGGAGTCTTTTACTGAGATGGGTGGGGTAAAAGCGGCATTCAAATGTACTTGGGTCGATGGGTTGGGAAAAGGTGTGGTGTGTAATGCACAGGTATCGCGCGAGGAATGAGCATCTTCCTCTTCAATGTGTAAATATATATATATTTTTAATATATATATATTATCAACATTTGTTCACTTACCTTCCTGCAGGCCTTCAAATTCCTCATCACTTCATCTGCAAATGGCTCATCAAAGTTCCCATGTACATCCAATGCCTTGAGGACCTCCTCCAAAGAGATTTTTTTTTTTTTTGCCACCTATTTTTAATATGTATATATAAGTCATGTCATAGATATGTATATTAACCCTTCAACTGCGTTTGTCGACTATAGTCGCCTCAATTGAACTTCACGTAATTGCGGAGGGCGACTATAGTCGCCCGCTCCTTGCTAAATTATTAGTTGGATCTCGAGCATTGGCGCTAACTTAGCTTTGCACATCATGGTTTTTTTGTGCGGTGATCGGCACCTTCTTGTTCTAGAGCAGACGTTTCTTACGTTGACTTGCCATTCTAAGCTTCTTACTTGCTTTTGCAGCGCCGACTATTCCAGCTCACAAATTCTTTCTCTTTTCCAATCTTGCTCACCTCGCCCAACCCTGAACTCTCAACTGTTTGCTAGCTCTGCGCAGTTCTAGTTGCTGAACTCCACCTTCTTGATCTCACAACTCCACCCTCCAAATTTACCCACAAGCTCCTCCCTGAAGAATTTCATTATTAGCAATTTTAGACTTTCCTCTGAACCCTAGACCTTATCAAGTTCATGGATGAACTAGATGGTGATATATATGAGTGATGGAGACTTTGATGGTTACCTTGAAGGAAAGTTATTTACTACAGCAAGAGCAATAAAATACAACAATATAAATAACCAATAAATATTCTTTTTATTATAGATGTTGGAGATGAAGGTGCTGATAATGAATGTGAAGAGGACGAGGTTCCAGGTGAAGAGGGCGAGGTTCCAGGTGAAGAGGGCGCGAGGTTCCAGGTGAAGAGGGCGAGGTTCCAGGTGAAGAGGGCGAGGTTCCAGGTGAAGAGGGCGAGGTTCCAGGTGAAGAGGTTAAGATACGAGATGAAGAGTGCGTGGTTCATGGTGGGGGGCATGAGGTTCAATGTGATGGGTGGGATGATGTTAGTTTGCATGGTGAGGATGGAGCGGGAGGTGGTTATGATGTAGACGAGGAAGAAGGCGATGCAAGTGGCATGGTGGTATCTTCTGTTCTTCTGTTGGTGGGCCTAATAAGGTGTGGTCGAGCCTCTGGATGCTTTCGAGCAATTATTCACGTCAATATCATCAAGGATATCTGGTGTGAAACGAACCGGTATGAGAAACAGTACTTGGCAAGTCACCAGCCGCACCTTGACGAACACCAACGAGCAAGAGAGCATGACTTCATCAGCCACCTATATATATAGAGCAAGTTATGATGGCATACCACTAGTGTCCTCTCTCATTATATATATATATATTGAGCAAGTTATGATGGCGTGCCACTAGTGTCCTCTCTCATTATATATATATATAGAGCAAGTTATGATGGCGTGCCACTAGTGTCCTCTCTCATTATATATATATATAGAGCAAGTTATGATGGCGTGCCACTAGTGTCCTCTCTCATTATATATATATATATATTGAGCAAGTTATGATGGCGTTCCACTAGTGTCCTCTCATTATATATATATATATATATAGATGCCACTAGTGTCCTCTCTCATTATATATATATATATATTGAGCAAGTTATGATGGCGTGCCACTAGTGTCCTCTCTCATTATATATATATAGAGAGAGCAAGTTATGATGGCGTGCCACTAGTGTCCTCTCTCATTATATATATATAGAGAGCAAGTTATGATGGCGTGCCACTAGAGTCTTCTCTCATTATATATATATATATATATATATTGAGCAAGTTATGATGGCGTGCCACTAGTGTCCTCTCTCATTATATATATATATATAGAGCAAGTTATGATGGCGTGCCACTAGTGTCTTCTCTCATTATATATATATATTGAGCAAGTTATGATGACGAGCCACTAGTGTCCTCTCTCAGTATATATATATAGAGAGCAAGTTATGATGGCATGCCACTAGTGTCCTCTCTCATTATATATATATATATAGAGCAAGTTATGATGGCATGCCACTAGTGTCCTCTCTCATTATATATATATATTGAGCAAGTTATGATGACGAGCCACTAGTGTCCTCTCTCAGTATATATATATAGAGAGCAAGTTATGATGGCATGCCACTAGTGTCCTCTCTCATTATATATATATATATAGAGCAAGTTATGATAGCGTGCCACTAGTGTCCTCTCTCATTATATATATAGAGAGAGCAAGTTATGATGGCGTGCCACTAGTGTCCTCTCTCATTATATATATATATAGAGAGCAAGTTATGATGGCGTGCCACTAGTGTCTTCTCTCATTATATATATATTGAGCAAGTTATGATGGCTTGCCACTAGTGTCCTCTCTCATTATATATATATATTGAGCAAGTTATGATGGCGTGCCACTAGTGTCCTCTCTCATTATATATATATATTGAGCAAGTTATGATGGCATACCACTAGTGTCCTCTCTCATTATATATATATATATTGAGCAAGTTATGATGGCGTGCCACTAGTGTCCTCTCTCATTATATATATATAGAGCAAGTTATCTACCTAGGCACAGCTTGTAAGTAATGTAGCAAGTGAACTTCGATGAGAGCTAAGAAGTTGATTTACCCGCTAGGTTCACTGTTGTATCACTACAATTACTACCAGTAAAACAAACGCTAGCGCTAGCTAGAGCTACTGCTGGATAGAGCGACACTAGCTAGCTAGATCTACTGCTAGCTACAAATGAATGACGCTAGCGCTATCTAGATGGACTGCTGGCTACCAAAGAAACTAAAAGCTTGATTACTAAAAACGAAGGCTGGCTATACGGATCACAAAGCAAGCAAAAAGAAAGTAACTAAACAATTCTAATTACAGCTCACCATTTATCTTTACACGAAGAAAAATCCAGAGTCCAAGGTAGAGTTTATATTCTCCTCCAATCTTTGATGAGTCTTCAAGGCAACTTTTCGAACCCGGAAGAACAGAGAAAGGCGAAATAGAGGCGCATAAAGACAGGACACTCGCCAACACGTGGAGCAGCCATATTGTCCCAAAAATAGTCCCGCAAGGAGGGTGCGATTCAATTATTGCGTTACGCACGCGTAGGGATATATAAGTATATAAAAGTCACAAGTTTTTCTTTAAAAAATTTAATCAAGGCACTATCATGAACTTACAGTGTTATAGAGTAGCTGGAATGGATCCTTCGTAAAGAGTTGCAGCAGATCGCGCGCCGTTCTCTGCGTGACGCCGTCTGTCGCCGTTAATGGTTTAAAAGGGCACCGCATTGTGACACCCAAAATTCTTCATATACTTTACTAAGAAACTTGCAATACTAAAAATATATGAAAATAAGAAAACGGTAATAGTTGTCCAAATGGTCATCATCGAACTTCAGACAAGAAGCTTAAATGCTTGCAGCACCATAGGAGCCAGCCACTTCCACTCCTTGTTATAACATATTGTAAAAAAGCATGGTTTTTCCAATTGGACTCGTAGGAAAACAATATCGTAGGTCAGGAATGATGTTCAGGAATCTCGCTAGCCTGACTGTATACTCACGTACTGGCATACACAATGATTCCAACTGTAGGGCTAACGGAGCTGGAACGACAGAGTAACGGCTGTGGTTAATACCAGTAAAATCAACTGGTGGTGGTTTATCTTCATTGGTCCTAGCTGGTAGTTGGGGAAGGCAGAAGTTGTTCTTCAGTAGAGACTACTAGACGGAGTATATACAATTCAATTGGTCTCTGTCAGTAGACATCATTATCCTAGTATGTGAATGAAAATTATACACAGCACATTCTACTGTCAGATAGCTGTAACTTCACCATAGGCTGGGAGTATTCCTCCCCTAAACTGCATGTGTGTAGTAGACAAGTAATTGATAATGAGAGGTGGGAGTGCAAAGGCTTTCTCACAAAGCTAGGTGTAGCTACAAGGATGGGGGTGAGGGTTGTCCCAGAATAAAATTTGAACA
This sequence comes from Cladorhizidae sp. MBARI D1340-BT2, assembly GCA_028752905.1. Lineage (NCBI taxonomy): Eukaryota > Metazoa > Porifera > Demospongiae > Poecilosclerida > Cladorhizidae > Cladorhizidae sp. MBARI D1340-BT2. Next base: position 13,522,378 of record JAQNBH010000007.1, on the reverse strand, counting down.
CTTTATTATCTTGACTTAATTTTGGAGAAACCTGAGGGTTATGGTGTGTGTGTGTGTGTGTGTGTATTTTACGGCGAGGGGGCGGGGGTGGAAGGAGGGGGGATTGTGTTTTCACAGATAACAGCAAATTCCAAATTCTCGAAAACAAACCCCACTCTTCAACTCTGGATATATTGCATAACCAGCCTGCAGAGAAGGTCTGGGGATGCTATACATGAAAGCAATTTGTCAAGTGTCCTCACATCCTTCTCTGTGGGATGGTGATGAAATACATCCAGAATGTAATAACTGAGTTATATACATGCCCGAGGAATTTTAATAAAATTCTTTGTTGAGCCCCACGAACTACACATGCAGAGGGTAGGGGAGTGACACAAATAGCTAGGAAGGTGCACTAGGTGGTATTGGTAAAATTAACATTCCAATCTCGGGTTATGTCAACTCGGATAGCTTGGTAAAATTAACACTCCAATCTCATCTCGTGTCTTTTACAACAACTCAATGATCATAGAAAAATTAACATTCCAATCTCAGGTCATGTAACCTCATAGGCTGCATCCTAATTTCTCTAAGAACATAGAAATCTTTCAAGTGTATATATATATGACGATAGTTAGCTACATAGCTATATACTTCTTGATTGTAGCTATTACCAAAATTGGCAGTATTGCTGAACTCTACTGGAGAGGAGTCTTCTTTCCACATTGGCAAGATACGTTCTTACCTATGTGTGTGTGGGGGGGGGGGGGGGGGGGGAAGGGTTGTCCGAATTTTTTTTATTTTTAAGTATCTACCATATCTTTGCACATTTATTGATTTATGCACCAAAATGTAGTAGGGCAGTAACTTTCCCTCACAAATTTTTCTTTCTAAACTGCAAGTTGGAATGCGCAAGTGAAATCACCACTCAAACTCCTTTTCAATCGCTACTTTCCAGAATCAAGTCTTGAACAACTGTGGTTGAATCCCAAGCAATTTTTAAGATCCTCAATTGACATGTTAGGGACCTTGTTGGGGACCTCCCTAGCAGCCCTAACAACATGGGAGCAGTCTGCAGAATGCTCACAAACAAACTGTACACTTTGAAGTAGATCACATTTATGCTAATAGACGCACACATAAACATCATGTTCAACCATGTCTAAAATCTGTTCAGTGTACATGATCTTTAAATGGTTGATTAATTGGTCGGTGTACAAAGGTATACTCGTTTCTTTCTTGTCAATCCAGTAGGTTTTGTTGTTGTTGTTTGCTTGTTTTTTTCTTCCTTTTTTCTCCTCCTTTTTCTTTTGTGACTGTATAGTAAATAATTCCACAGGGAGAAACAAACGTGAAATTTGATCCAAATGGTAACATTTTTTACGTGCATACAATATTTATAGCAATCAACAATTGTGCACAGAGATATGACTCAGCAAACTTTGCAGTTATAAAAAAAGTCATATCCTGCAGTATTAAAAAATTCTACTGTACATACTACAAAAAAATAGCCACCCCCACTAGATACAGCTATATACCAAACTAAATTAGACATTGGCAGGTATATATGCTTTTGTGTATGGAATTCAACAACCATGAACTTTCCCCGTTATTTTAATACAATTTCAGTACTTTCGACAAGTATGATCCCTATCAAACTATTTCTAACTACTAGCCTAGCTATTGACAATCACTGTGGCATAATTTTATTGACCAAAAACTGATCACCATTATTATCATCAGCCATTACTCAGAAATGATCATTTGCCGAACCAAAAACAAATTATCATTCTCATAAATTGAGTAATTTTTTTTGAAAAAATTCATTATAGATATTTGACTCAATAATGTCTCGTCACATGGGGCCTACTATCCTATTCATAAAGTAATAATCCCAGAAACCTTAGATTCAATACAAGGTATGTTATTGCTTCTCAAACACCTTGCCATGGTGAGCCGCTTTTTGCTAGTGCAGAGATTGACATTTAAGGTGACTCATCTTTTTGGGGTTGGGAGGGGCGGGAGTAGGAGGGTGGGACCAATAATCCACCCCTGTGGGTCAAAACACAGAGATAAAAAATGTATTTGAAGCCATTTAATTTTTTTATTATGATTTAGCATGTTTTATTCCTGTTACTATGGCTTCTGCTTAAATAACCACACTTATCAATGTTCTTTCAGTGTGTCAAATTGATTACACATGTCTGCAGTTAAGGTAACCACTCATGATGAAATGAGTCGCTTTAACACGCAACAACTGATACTACATCATACAACAGTATGAACTATAACAACCACATTTTTATAGTCAGTACAGTACAAGCTTGGCTATACCATCGAGACTTAGAATTTTCATGGTCAATACAACATTGTTTATGTATGCCATAGTGGCTAGTCCAAATTGTCAGTACAACTTGGTCCATGTCATAAGCAAATATTAGTCGACATTGCATGCTCATGGTCAACAGCCTTGCCTATGCCATAAAGTGTTTGTCCATATTATAAATCACCAAACGTTTTTGATCACTTGCCTACACTACACACTGCTAGGTCAGTAAAATCTTGTCTATAGAGACTTGACACAAAAACTTTCAAATTATTTTGTGTTCTCTGTGACAACACTAATTGCAAATACAAAATACAAAGTATGAATTAACTAAACTAGCTCATTTTAATATATTGCTCATAGCAAGTTGCAACAATGAGAAAAATATTTGGCGGGTAAATCTTTATTATGTAATCATATGACGCTGCCATCACCTCATGAATTGGCATGATCTATAATGACTCACTGTGTGGCAAACACGAAGAAACATCTTTATTATACTTCAGTTCACATAGTAGAGCATTCTCTATGTGCTGGACTCCACCACCCAATTTATGCAGTAAACTGAACTATAAGCAAGTTTGGAGGATGATACAGTTAATAACAAAACTTGTAGACAGCTTTGCAATAATATATCCTCAAATGGAGACTAACCTTGCTGTTTTAACCTACTCTCCAACTCTTAACAATTTTAAATCTGTACATAAATCTCTAGATTACAATTACAATACGAGGAATTTGGTATGAGAATCTGCTACATGAATAGTGGAATTAAACAAAAAAGGGTATTTTGTTGTGTGTGATTACGAATTAGAAGCTCCATAGATTCTGTACCCTTCACTCTATGAACTTGATATATATATATAGCAGATTTCTCTGTGGTGCTCTATTTTGCAAAACTACTGCTGTATTGTATAACCATGCCAAACTTTCATGCAAGTTGGGTACCTCAAAACTTGAATAACCCCGAATTCTCTGTAATTGTTGATCTTGGTTGGAATTGGTTGGAAAGTGCTAGACATTGGCAAGAGAAAGCCCTACTCATAAAAAAAATATTGAAGCTGTTTTTTCCCCCAGCACCCATGGTTGTCTATTTCATTATTTTTAGCACCAAATGAATATGCATATTTTGTAGAGAAGTCTTACCCTAGCCACAGTTAACCAATTGCTAGGACTTTCCAATAAGGAACAACAAATCAGCCAGTTCAGGCTCAGATTTTGTAGAAGTCCTCCAATTTGGCTGCAGGCAGGAACCTTTAGCATAGTTATGCAACTTTTTTAATATCAAAAGAGAGCACACAGAGACATCTATCACTTCAGCTATAATTATATCTAGCTCATACAGTGAAGTGTGTAGAAAGTATGGAGCTCCAAGATCTTAACTACAAGGTTGTGTGAGTGTTTAATTTAGACCAACTTTCACATGAACATAATGTCACTTTAAAAAATATAGTGTTTGTATAGCTCTTAAGTTTGCCAAAGATATATGCAATTGAATTTGGGTACATAAAAACCTGCCTGCCTGAATTCTCTGCAGTCTGATTGAAAAGTGCTACATAGAAATTGCTATCGTTGGCTAGAGGAAGATGTCTATACAAAATAATTAAGTGCGACAAAGTGGTAAAGTGTGGGTGATAATTTTTTTGGCTCTTTACCAGCAACAAAACCTTCATGGTCCAATTTTCTGTAGTTCTAGCTTATAATTGGAAAGTATAGACACTGGAAATTCGTATAAGTGGTTAGAGGGAGCCCTTCTATAAAATGAGTGTTTCAATAAGTAGAAAAATGTAAGTATGCCATGCGCATTGGTTTAAAATCGACTAAAATTAATTTTCCATGTGCATGCTTTTGCCTTTTAAGCTTTTAGGGCCTAATGAAAACAATCATTTTGTAGTGTAGGGATTTTTCTAATGCCTTTGGTTAAAATTTCAACTGTCTAGCACTTAATTAGAAGCTTAAATGGAAAATTTGGGCAGCAGGTTTTGAGCTCCCCAAACAGCTAGTAAGCATGCATATCATTCTCACTCTCTTTTTGATCTTCAAATAAATATGGGCATGGAGGCTATACAAACTTTTTTACCCACAAATCTGCAGTTTGTGCTCATATACTCGTATACATGTCTGCCTCTTTTCATAACCTAAATGTGAACAGATTTTATGCCCTAATATTAACAGGTGCATTGCAAGTTAGTAGAAATATTCATCGGATTTGTTATGAACTGGCTATAATTATGGTGTAGTTATTGGACTTTTTCCAAAAATGTAACCGAGACACTTACTGCATTTACATATGCCTTACAAAGCTGAACAACATTGCAGGGATAAATTATATACTGTTAGCTGCTGACTAAGAACATACTTTTTAGTCTAATGCTTGTTGCTTAGAGCTTTGTCATTGTCACACATACACATCCTCATTCCACTGTGAAAAGGATAGCTCCATGTAATTTAGAAAGGTACATCATTGACATCCACACCACCTCTTCCTCCAGTACAATTATCTTATGGAGTGGAAAGAATAGCTCTATTTATCTTATATACTTTTTTCAATTAAATAACAAGCTCTGAAAATTGTATGCTGGTCATTTAAAAGCACTTGGGTGATATATATAATTTTATATGCAATATGGCAAAATGTCAATTTGGACTTCAATTATTATGGACTACAAGCTAACATTTCAGAGGGATAATGCAGCTCTGTCATGGGGGCAATGGATAGTATGGAAAGCATGGACTCTAGTTCTGAAGACTTCTTGTTGTTAATTATTATTTATTATTTATTATAATAATAATGAAAAATAATAATAATTAATAATATTTAGTAAAAGTGGTTTATGAATGGAAGCCACAAGCATGCTGAATGCTAAGCAGAGCTGATATAGTAGCAATTTTGGAATTTCTGGAGTTTCTTGCATAAGCGGTCATCAGGGAGAATGAGGAAATAGAAATGAGAGATGAGTATGTGTGAGGTGGACAGTAGATATGTGAATGATGCGCGGGTTTACAGTTTGACAGATCAGTTGACAGATGTAGCTGTCAATGAGGAGGAACTTGTTCTTCTGCCTGCATTTTGAGAGAAGTTCATGTTTAGAGTTGTTTGTCAGAGTAGATGATGTTTTTTCCCGGTTCTGCATAAGTTACAGCATTTTGATGTAGTTGAGAGATCTTGGGGAACCAAAAGAAGGAACTGCTGGTGACAGAGGCATTGCACATCAGCTTAGCACCAAAGTGAAAGCTGTTCAATCGAGATTGTGGAATGGATTTACATAGCTGCTGGGTGGTCTTCCTGAACTTGAAATCATGACCATCATAAATTTGTTCTGAATTGAGTTATTTATAATCCTTTAATAACCAGAATGTTTTTATTTTTATTTATTTATTGTTAATTTTTTTCTTATTGATTTTAATTTTTATTATAATTATTATTACTATTAATGCAAATGCAAATGCAAATGCAAAAACAGTAAATAACAAATAAGTAAAATGTATACCAAAACAAATTAAAAAAAAAGTAAATAATTATATTCTTCAATATTATTATTAGTGTTATTATATTAAGAGTGACAAGAGATATGGTATGTATTATGTTAAAGAAATAACAAAGAAACTATATACAAACAAAACTTACATCCCATGAGATTGGGTGACAAAAGGTGAAGACCCCCAAACACTGCAGTGTTAGTTTATATTTATTTATTATTTACATTTGATTCATTATTATTATTATTATTATTATTATTATTATTATTATTATTATTATTATTATTATTATTATTATTATTATTATTATTATTATTATTATTATTATTATTATTATTATTATTATTATTATTATTATTATTATTATTGTTATTATTATTATTATTATTATTATTGTTATTGTTATTATTGTTATTATTGTTATTGTTATTATTATTATTATTATTATTGTTATTATTATTGTTGTTATTATTATTGTTGTTATTGTTATTAATGTTATTGTTGTTATTGTTATTAATGTTGTTGTTATTGTTGTTATTGTTATTGTTGTTATTGTTATTATTGTTATTATTGTTGTTATTATTATTATTATTATTATTGTTGTTATTATTGTTATTATTGTTATTATTGTTATTATTGTTATTATTGTTATTATTGTTATTATTATTATTATTATTATTATTATTATTATTATTATTATTATTATTATTATTATTATTATTATTATTATTATTATTATTATTATTATTATTATTATTATTATTATTATTATTATTATTATTATTATTATTATTATTATTATTATTATTATTATTATTATTATTATTATTATTAATATTATTATTATTATTATTATTATTATTATTATTATTATTATTATTATTATTATTATTATTATTATTATTATTATTATTACCGTTCCTCTGACATCTGCTCTGATCCCATTGATAGGAACTATCTGGTTTGCACAGATAGGATGGCAAAAGACAAGATGGGGTGACCATGGTCCCTTTAAAGCCCCTCTGGAATCCCCGTATTGTGATTTGGTTACCAGTAGTTAGGTACAGTAGCTGCTTCAGCAGGAGAGAAAACTGGTGAAATACACAAGTTTGGACCATAGCCACTCCTTCACCTTGGTTGTCAAGGAGACCTTCGAGTCATTGTATGCAATTCAATGGTTTTTACGCTACAGGATTTGTCAGAGTACTGGTGAAGTGAAATCCCTCATCTGTCTTATCCAGAGACAGTCTGTGACAGTGCAGAGGGGAAACTCTATTTCTGTTTGGGATCCCATTGGTGGGTTGTGTTAAGTTAGCTATTGTTGTTGTTATTTGTTATAAGTTGGGTTGTTAGTTTTAATTAATTGATAATGACCAGGCTATACTGAATAATAATTTAACAAGTTGGACCAACACTATGTTGCAGGTGTACTGAAAATTATCCTAAAAGCAGTTCATATCTACTATTACTCTCAATGACTCAATTGAGATACAATGATTTTATCTATATACATTGGCTCTAGCAAAACTAACAGCTAGTATTCTATTACAGCTATCCAGCTCATGGTTATAATTGTCATGAAGAACAAAGTAACTTAGGTCTCACAATCTGAGCTTCTAGAAGCAATTGTTGGGCAGTTGACCAACCTAGCTTTTAGTTTGCTACCTAACATTGAACAGATAAATTATCTTATCTTCCTTGATAGCTCTATTCTATTACAGCTATCCAGCTCATGGTTATAATTGTCATGAAGAACAAAGTAACTTAGGTCTCACAATCTGAGCTTCTAGAAACAATTGTTGGGCAGTTGACCAACCTAGCTTTTAGTTTGCTACCTAACAACAGATAAATTATCTTATGTTCCATGATAGCTTCTTAGCCGAGCAGGATGCAACAAGAACATTGTGCATTTTATCACTTTATGCTGGGCTCTCATGCTGACAGAAGAATGGGTGGGGACTCTAATATGCACTAAGTTGCCTACAAGCTAGTATTTGATCTAGCACAGCCCAGATTTGCTGCATGATTAACTACATCAATTGAAGGGCAAGTAGCTAGCTATACCCTAGAAGCATTAATCTGTTCCAATTATTTTAGTGACTACCTAGCTAGTAATTTCTTTTCTGCATAACTCAACTCCTAAAGACCATAGACATGCTTTTGGAGTGTAGAAACACTTAAGATCTTCTGGAAAATGTTGTAGCTGAATTTCTGGGGGTATTATTATAAACTTTACATGACCACATGATAGTGATGGGTTGATATAGAGTTTGAAGGAGAGACATCAAGAGCTGTCAGGTCGACACAGCCAGCATTTTATTTAAGCAGTTACTTTTAGTTTATAGCTTATGACCAGGTTTGTCAGAACACTTAGGACCCCATTCTGGCCTTCTTTTGATCCGTTAGCTATCTGGACAACACCCCACTAGATCCTTAAAGCTAGGTGACTCTGCATACAACACAGGATGCGAGAAAATCGTCATCACACTCTTAGTCACCACAGCCCGATAATTAAGAAACGGGTGTGACCCTAACTACATCGCCTACGATACTAATTGCCACTGGCAAGCCAAATACCATTTCGACGCTAAGTAGCTAAAGAGCCATTGATCTGATCTTGTTAACTAGCTAGCAATTTCTTTTCTATTTCTATCTATATTCAACTGTTTCTCTAGCAAACTTACTAGGCTCTTAGGGACATCAGCTACATTTTTTCCAGTTTTCGGCCATATCAGTGCTAGGCATTACGTGCTTGTGGATCTTTGAACTGTGCTTGGCGTCAATTTCCTGTATCTGGACGATCTCACTCCCAGGCCATTATTAGTCTCCCACCAAGATCGGGTGGTTGTTTCCATGAATGTTGAGGGCAGATCCCTGAAACTCCCCCCTTTCGTCCCCTGAAGTGCATCATGGTCATCCTCCCAGGCTTGCCCTGACAGCCCCTCCATGTTTCCATTCTGTGTTCCCGGCTAATGGGGTGGAATGGTTGAAGTTGTAGTGCCCATCTCATGAGTTGTCCCCGCATCCTTCATATACTCCAAAAATCTAGGGTCATTATCATGAACTTTACTCCAGTGAAGTAAGCCGAGAAGTGTTTGACCGCTTTGACGATAGCCAGGTATTCATGCCAAACTCACATTAGTGAGAAACATGTGGAATTGTATATTACCACAAGCCTGTATCTAATGTATTTTAATGCTAAGCATTGTGTATTAAGCATTGGTATCCTAGCAGGGTGAGATGGGGAACACATTATTTAGTTTAGCCTGATGAGTTCATCTTTTTGTTATAGAAAATCCTAGCACTTTATATTGCAGTCGTTGCCATAGTCTGAGCCCCTCACCATCTGAAATCCTAATATTATTGATAATGTCAACATGAAGTAGCAATGGAGAGGGGAAAATATCCAGTCAATAAGCATGTTCTTAAAGGATCCCTATATAAGTTGTATGATGTGGAAAGTATATTGGGCATGTTCTGATACAGAAATGCACTTTTGGAAGAATAACTGAGAGGTGGGGTAAGTGATGCACCTGAAGAAGTTAGAATGAAGTCTTCAAGCCAATGCTTTCTCAACATTTTGAAAGAAAAAAATCATGCTGAACAACATCTTTGCACAACTTGAATGCATTCAGTATGTTCTCCATCCTAACTGACAATGCAACAAGTTCTCTCTTGCACTTGATGAGTGGTAGTGTATATGTACAAGCAATTGTGTGTTTACTTTACTAATATTGACAAAATTGATACATCACATTGACATAGCTAGAGCTAGAGCATTTTATGAATCATTAGCTATGCAAGAATAAAATTACCATTATCCTTGCATAAACAGTAAGTAAGCATGCAACTCATTCTCACTCTCTTCTTGATCTTCATCAAATATGGGCATGCAGGGTAATACAAACTTTTTCACCACAAATCTGCAGTTTGTGCACAATAATGTGTACATGTCTGCCCCTTTTCATAATCTAAATTAGAACAGATTTTCTGCCCTAATATTAACATGCACGCATGTGCAAGTTAGAAGAAATATTCATCAGATTTGTTATGAACTGGCTACATGGTATAGTTATTGGACTTTTTTCCAAAAATGTAACCAAGACACTTACTGCATTTACAGATGCCTACAAAGCTGAACAACATTGCAGGGATAAATTACATACTGTTAGCTGCTCACTAATAACATACTTTTTCGTCTTTGGCATTGTCACACATACATACCCTCATTCCACTGTGAAAAGGATAGCTCTATCATGTATGTAATTTAGAAAGGTACATCATTGACATCCACCACCTCTTCCCCCACGACAATTATCTTATGGAGTGGATGTTAGGGATCCCCAGCGGAATCCCGATGAACATCCCTAACAACAACAGTAAATAAGCAAGTGAACTTATAGGAGATAAGGTGTGTATGCTTAATTAGACTGAAGAGAGTGCAGGCACAAGCCTGCATATGCACAACCAGCAATAACTAACAAAGTTAATTGTGTGGTTAGGTCTCGTGATAGTCCAGCTGGGAGTTTAATTAAGAATCCCAGCAGGGAATCGAGAGATAGTTGAGTTGAGTAGAGTTGTTGTAACCGTGGCCATTTCGTATGAGCTTGAAATAATTCCTTCAACTTATATTGTCAACCTGAGGAGGAGTCCTCAACACTGGTGGCAGCGCAAGACTCGGACCCACAACCAGCAAATTCAACCAGGAGGATGTTGAAAACAAGAGCTCAGAAGAAAGAGCTAGAGAAGGTCAGCTACTCCAATTCAGCGGACAGTGATACAGTAGGAAGATCACTGTTGATGATGACAGACTGGTGGGGGAAGAGCCAAAACAACCAGTGAGGTCATGACAACCCCCAGGCCCCCTAAGCCAGAAAGTGACCAAATAGCCCAGATGATGGAAATGTTCGCTAGCATGCACAGCAATGCAGAAGCGGCCCACAGAGAAGAGCGAGAAAATGAACGAGAAAGGGAAAGAGAGAGAAAGCGAGAAAACGAGGATAGAAAAGAAAGAGAGGAAGTCAGACGCCAGTCCGACGAACAAAGATGGCCCACACTGTTTGAGCAAACGATGGTAAAGTCGGACCAGCAATGAGTTCAAGATCTCGAACTAAGACGTGAAGAGTAAGAGAACAGGAAGAGAGTATGGCTGGAAGATGCCAGAGTAGCAAAGGAAAGGGAAAGGAAGAGAGCGGGGAGAGATGTTCCCAGCCTGCCCACCCTAAAAGATGTTCAGAAACTGGAAACATTCATCAAGAACACATGACTCGCCATTGTGTCGACAAGGAGCTCTGGATGTCGCTCCTGCTTCCCTTGCTGGATGTGGAATCCCGATGGACCAAGGCGACTACCACCCGAGAAGCACTCGCACAACACTGCACCTTGGAAAAGCTACTCTCTCTGATGAAGCCAAAGGTCCAGGCATTTGTCAGGAGTAGAGAACCAACTTCAAGCTTTGAAGCAGTGAGGCTGGCTGACACATTCATCCTAAGCCAACCTAAGGAAGAAGAACTAAGAAAGCCATGGCAGAGACCAGACCAGGGACGGAAACCATTTACACGATCTTACCGTCCTTCATACAAGTAGGACCAGGAGCTCAAAGAGGACAGTAAGCCAGAAGGAAAGATGCCTAGACAGCCTGACTACGACCTGATCAAGGGTCCCAGATGCTACCACTGTCAAGAATATGGGCACATAGCGGCAAAGTACCCAAAAAACATATGTATGGCAAGTTACAATAAGTTATCTGATTTTTTTTGGTACTGTAGCAGGGAATGTTGCTGGCCACAGGGTGAACGTCAAACCACTCGACTCTCAATGTGATCTCTCGCAGGTGCATCCTGAGCTGTTGCCAAAGGACTTCACCAATGAGGGCACGGTCCACATAAAAGGTTATCAAGGTGGAGTGATGAATTTCTCCACCACTACTGTGAACTTGAAGATATGGGACACCAAAATGAGAGTGAAGATGGCCGTCAACCCAGACCTCGAATATGGAGGACGTGAAGTACCCCACTTCGAAGACCTAATGGAACGGGCAGTGCACGAAGCATGGGAAGGAACGACCAAATGGAGGGCAAAAAGACGTAGGTGTGAAAGTATATTAACTATGCTGACTCTCCGCCCAGGTCAGAAGATGAAGAACCACCCAGCAATACCAGTGAGACAGCTGAGTCTTCCTTGTCGTCAGAAGATGCTCCATCAGAAGAAGTCAACTGGAACCAACCAGTCAGACCGTGCCGGCTTCAGAGGTCCCAACAACAGATGCAAATCACTTGGTGGAGGACTTTCCTGAGTTTGAGGACGACATTTTCGAGCAGGTCAGCATCAGAAACCGCACTACCAGAAGGCAAAAGCTAGCGGAATGCAGGAAATACGCAGCGGTCTGGAGCCAACCTGGACCACTGGATGGGGAGGGGCAGCACAACTGTCAAAAGCCCAACAGGATTGACCCCTCTCTCCAAGTCTTGAGAAAACAAGCAAAACTACAAGGCTTACAGTTCTTTTGGAACAATAAACTACCGTTCAGGCGATAGACACTGACGAGGTGGAACAGTTGGTGCTTCTCCAATAGTATCGTGAAATGACACTACGACTAGCATATATCTCTCCATGGGCTGGTCACTTCGGCAGGAATCGAACAACTGACCGAATCATGCGACATTTCTTCTGGCCGGGAATAAGAGCAGAGGTATAGAGCAGATCTCTGCCATAGATGTCCGACGTGCCAGAAGACGGCACAAGGGCACATGAGAAAAGCACCCCTGGAGCCGTTACCTGTCATAACGCAACCCTTCAAAAGAATTTCCATGGACATGGTGGGCCCACTGCCAATGACAGAGGAAGGCATATTAATGATTGTAGATTACGGAACGAGGTTTCCTGAGACGTTCCCACTCAAAGAGACTTCCAGCAAGGACGTGGCAGAGCTACTGCCGTTCTTTGCCAGAGTTGGATTTCCGGAAGAGATCCTTACCAACAGGGGGAGAAGCTTCTGTAGTAGCTTGATGGAAAACTTCATGTCGATGTTCCACATCGACCACATCAAGACATCGGCATACTATCCAGAAACAGATGGGATGGTGGGAAAGGTACAACCGGACATTAAAGGAGGGCCTCCGTAAATATGTGGAGAAGTTTGAAGGACAGTGGGACAAGTCAATTCCCTACCTGCTCTTCACTTATTGGGAGCTTCCACATGAGTCAACTGGTTACTCCCCATTTGAGCTCGTCTATGGCCGAAATCCCCATGATCCCTAGATGTCCTACGTGAAGAATGGGAAGAGCCAGTAGCAAAGGATGAAAACGTAGTGACCTACTTAACAGAAATGTACAGGAAGTTGGAAGGAGCCTGGGAGATTGCCAAAGAAACAGAGGGTGAAAAAGGCAGCAATGAAGGAGAGGTATGACAAAACAACTGTGGATAGGTCCTTTGAAATCGATGACCTGATCCTAGTGATGCTGCCCACCACGTTCAAAAAGTTATTGTCAAATTGCCAAGGACCGTTTCCTGTTACAGCGAAGGTGAAGAAAACCACCTACCTTGTCCGGACTGATCACCTCAGAAATCCTGTCCAACAATGCCATATCAATAGACTCATGAAGTGGAATTCCCCATTAGCCATTTGCCTCTACCCAGCCAAAGAAGAGCAGGGAGTAGGCCCCGACTGGTCCAACAACACAACAGAGAAAGAAACAGTGATCGGAAAGATCGAGTCAAGAGCAGGAGATAAAAGCTCTCCTTGCCAAGTTCCAGGCAATTGTGGATAGCATAAAACACTTCTCCATCTATCTCACGGGAGTGAGATGTACAATCGTGATGGACCACAGTTGTCTACAGTTTCTGCACAAGATGAAGGACGCGGGAGGCCGATTGGCCAGATGGGCTCTACAACTGAAGCTGTACCACTTCAACGTTCGTAACTGGCCAGGGACACAGAATGGCAATGCAGATGGACTGTCCAGACAAGCATGACCGGATATGGAAGTCCCGACTATGCTGCATGAGGGGTTGGGGGTGAGTATCAGGGATTCCCAGCGGAATCCCGATGAACATCCCTAACAACAACAGTAAATAAGCAAGTGGACTTATAGGAGATAATGCTTAAACTGAACAGAGTGCAGGCACAAGCCTGCATATGCACAACCAACAATAACTAACGAAGTGTTATTGTGTGTTTAGGTGTCGTGATAGTCCAGCTGGGAGTTTAATTAAGAACCCCCAGCTGAGAAGTCGAGAGACAGTTGAGTTGAGTAGAGTTGTTGTCGCCGTGGCCGTTTCGTATGAGCTTGAAATAATTCTTTAAACTTATATTGTCAACCTGAGGAGGAGTCCTCAACATTGGAATGAATAGTTCTATTTATCTTATATACTTTGTTCAATTAAATAAAAGCTCTGAAAATTGTATGCTGGTCATTTAAAAGCACTTAGGTGATATGCAATATGGCAAAATGTCAATTTGGACTTCAATTATTATGGACTACAAGCTAACATTTCAGAGGGAAAATGCAGCTCTGTCATGGGGGCAATGGATAGTATGCAAAGCACAGACTCTAGTTCTGAAGACTTCTGTTGTTAATTAATTTATTTTATAATATTTAGTCAAAGTAGTTTGTGAATGGAAGCCACAAGCAGTGCTGAATGCTAAGCAGAGCTGATGTAGTGACAATTTTGGAATTGGCTGGTCCTACTTAGTTTCAATCATCTGGGAGCATGAGGAAATGGAAATGAGAGATGGGTATGTGTGAGATGGACAGTGGATATGTGAATGATGCGAGTGTTTACAGTTTGACAGATCGGGTGATTGACAGATGTAACTGTTAATGAGGAGGAACTTGTTCTTGCCTGCATTTTATCACTTCTGGTTGTGGAATAGGCAGTTCCTGGAGGAGACCTACAGGAAAATATCATTATCAAAATCTGGTGAATCTGATTATGGTTTGGAGTTGAGAATGTGGAATATAGGTAAGGGGTTCTCCTCCATTCACCCAGGCATGGATGTTTGGTCATCCTCATCTGATAAGCATGTGCAGAGTTATGCGGCTGGATGGAGACGACTTAGTTTTGAGGGGTGGTTGTGCTCAGCATCTGGGTGTATGTTTGTGTGTGTGTGTGTGTGTGTAGGGGGGAATACACCTGAGCCTCTCCAGTGGTCCTTCAAGCCGGTCAGGTTATTGTGTGGTCTGGGAATCTAAAAAATTCCAGTGCCGGATGAACATGTTGGTATGGTGATCTTTTTTCACACATCACGGCATATATGGAAGATGTGGTGATATTTAGTCCCACCTGGGAGGTCAACCTATCCACATAATACAGATACTAAACAGATTGACTGGTGCAGGTCTGTCCATCACATCAAGTGAATATCAATTTGCAAGGTTCTAACTTGTCCACATGGTGGATGATTGTGACAGACCACATCTTTCTGATTTCTCAACTCCATGAAAGACGTAGGCAGTCATCCCACCAGCTTGTCGCTCTGTCTGTAGCCATTCTCTTTCACAATCCATTACCGCCACCCAACAAGACTGGATGGCTGATTACCAAGAAGACCTCTTACCTAGGCTACTGGAGGGGAGGAGTGTTGGGGATCTCAAATCCATGAAGAACTGTAACAGCCATCACAGGTGTGAACATTAAACATTAACAGTACGGCATATGCAAACCAGAACAACTACAGTCAAACATGCCTCTTAGTAAAGGAAGGCTGGGACTGCTCGACAATTACCGTAGCTGGCCTCTCTCTATCTACTATATATCAGAGAACTGCAAACTGTCCCAAGACTAACCCTGTTTCTTAATTTAGCACCATCTATTTGTCTACTTTTTCTTCCTAATCTCATAAAATATAACCATTATCATAATTTTATAGACGACTCAAAATTATCCAATGAATTGCAAAAACTCCCCCATTTCATGATGAGCAGTGCTGACCAAACACATTATTATTGGTAAAGGGTTACAACTGTCATAAACCCAATGGTGTGCATGCAATATGGGAGTTGAGTCAGCAAGCAAATAAACAGTTAGTTCATGAAGCGGTAAATGATGTGTGGTTGACTCAGAAGTTTAGGGGGAAATCTTCAACAAAATTAGGGGACTCTATGTGACCCACCCTCCAAGGGAAAATCCACTATAGAGTGATACTTTGATTGTGCGTAATTGGAGTTTGAAATTTTTCATATTTCCCTCCACTTCCTGGGCATGCTCATGGTGTAATGGACTTGTTCTAAATAGAGGTAGATAGAAAAATTATTACTCTAAAGTATGGTAGTAAAGACTTCAAGTTTGGAATGGATTTCTAGAGTTATGAGCTGCTGTTAATCGCAAGTGTCTAGGATGGATTTAGCTAGCGTTTTGGAGAATGAATTTGTGCTTGCTGAAGCTGAGTATCTACCAGTTGAAACTGAAGAAGAGTCTTCTCCTGAACTCCAAGAAGTAAGCTATGGTGACTCTGGAGACAGTGAAGAAGACAGGGCTGCCTGCAGACACTGTGGGATTTGATTTCAGGCCAGAAGACCATGAAGAAGTGAGTTCAGTTGGAGATTTCGACTGTGGCTGTAAGCTTGGAAACAAGACAGCATGCAGTACTGCACTGACTGTTTTGGAGTTAGCAGACTTCAGAGACAACTGTAAACAGTTCTCCTATGGTGAACTTGATGCTTTGGTACTAGCTCAAATCCACTCCCAATTTCAAGGTCATATTTCTGAACCACCTATAAATGAATCTTGTGGGGCACATCGCAGGTGTACCAGTTCGTTCTATTGCCAAGTTTATTTATAATGCTAAACCATGTAGAAAGACTTTCCTATTTCTACACGGCCTATCCAATAAGCGTTATGGCAATTTGGTGGACTACAAACAGCATGGTCTAACCCCTAGACATCATGGGTTAACAGGTCGATCACCTGCAAATACCACCACTAGAGAAGCCTTAGAGGATTTGCTTACCATTATTGTAAACTTTGCCTCTGTGTTGCTCTTCCTATTCCTTGTAGACTGCCAATTTTAAGATAAAAGGGTTTTACTGCTTTCTACTGATATGACAAAAATAGGGGTGTATCGTAAGTATGTGGAATCATGTCAGAGAGATCAAAAGAAGACAGTCGGAAAGAGCACTTTCTTGGACCTGTGGCTTCCTTACATAAATGTAACAACACCAGCAACTGACCTCTGCTGGGACTGTCAAAAGAACATGAACTTAGTCATTCGATCTAGTAATTTGTCTGTGGAGGAGGAGAGGTATGACTGGCTCATGAAAGCACAGGAGCATCTGGAATTTGCTCGTAATGAATGTAAGCAATATGATAACGAATGTGAGGATTGTGGAGAGAAGTGGAAGTCATCTGACTCAAATGAGAACTATAGTGGACCAATGCATTACTCATTTGATTATGCTCAGCAAGTTCATTACCCTTCTAATGCATTATAACCAGGTCCTATTTTCTTCAATGGGGTATGGTATGCTGTGAGACCGCTATATTGGCAAAGGGGCTAATATAAGCACTATTAGCCTTTTACATCACTTTTTGGACTGTTATGGGGATAATGAGTAAGAGCTCTTCCTTGAAGCTGACAACTGTGTTGGACAAAATAAAAATAATGCTGCCATACAATACTTGCTATGGCGTACAATTCCTGGAAGAAATGAATCTGTGTCCCTGTCCTTCATGATAGCTGGACACACGAAGTTTGCACCTGATAGGCTTTTTGGACTTTTTAAGCACAAGTATCATCACAGTGATATCAGCTCCTTAGTAGACCTTTGTGTTTCTGTGACCTTGTATAGTATCTGTAACTATTACTGGCAAAAACAAGGTACAACTCGCAGTTGATGCAATGGGTAATAGCTTGGTCACCTGGTATGACTGGACAAGTTTTTTTATCAGAGTTCTTTCGACCTCTAGCAGGCATTACATCATACCACCATTTCCGTGCTTCACATGATAGGCCAGGTGTTTTTTCCCCCGTGAATTAATCACAACTGAGGAGAACAGTCTTACTTTACTAAGGAAGGATTGTAATGTTGAAAAAATGGAAAAGGATATGCCTGAAGAAATTCTCCCACCAGGCATGGATGCTCAAAAGCAATGGTCTATGAGCAAATTCATCCTTTTTGCAATAGTTAGCTAGCAGCAAACATGGCATGTCCCTTGCCTAGTGTTCCCAAGCCTGTATCACGTGAAGATCCGCCAAGCACATCTATTGGTCAGAAACACAGAGTTAGTCACCTAGAAAGTGATATATACCACACCCAAATGTCCTCGCTGTTGTGGTTATTGTAAAGAAATAGGAAACTTCAAGTCCAAGAAGGGAGTGCTAACATGTCCAAAACTTCTTGAGGAGCATTCACATGATCAACTTAATGAATCATAATTTTTATTTTTGCAGTATTATTGTGTTTTTTAATTAAAGCCACCCCTCATTAAATATTCGTGATCGTTTATTGTGTAACTGAAATTGAAATAAAATAAAATAAAGTTACTATATGCACAATATAGTGTAGTTTAAAGCAATAAACCCAAAATTGATATTTTGGTCTATAGTGCCTTTCGAAGGGTCACATATACTTACCATATGTATCAGTTGGTTTCGTTCATAAGTTTATTTTTGTAACAATAGAACCGAGTTGACCCACCAACAACTGAACCTTTTCGTACCAAAAAGTGATTCCTCAGAAGTTGCCTACAACAAAACCCGGTAATAACGGTGTCTATATGAATTTTATGAAATAAAAGTATGTCTATCTATATAATATTTGGTAAATATAAAACTTCTAGCCATGCATGTTCTTGAGGCCTTATCAAGAGCACCTTCAGCAACAGTCAACAATGATAGCAGACTAACAGAGGAAACGAGAGCTTGAAGCAAGTCTCATCTTCCAGCCAGCAAGTATGAATGACTCATCTTCCAGGAACAGTCGGAAAGCACAAGTCATCACAGAATTTATTTGTTTGCTTGTCACAAGCTACTGCCAGATGTGGCCAAACAAGAACAAGATCTCTCCATAGATCAAACCCTACTGGAAATCTTGTGGTGATCTTACAGTTCATGATGGCAAACTATTACTTTACAACAGACGTATCATAGTCCCTAAATCTTTGAGAAGGAAAACTCTCCAGAATACACACAGATTACAAGGAATACAAAGGTGTCGTGTTTGTGTCAAGTCCTCAGTGTGGTGGCCTGGAATATCACATATCATCCAACAGCATGAAACATCAGACATGCACAAAGCAATTCTCACCAAGGAGGGAACCAATGACCACTTCCTGGCTACCCTTGACTAAATATATCATCTGATTTATTCGAACTCAGTGGAGCCCAATACATTGTAATTGTCGATTACTTCTCAAGATGCCCTGATGTCATCAAATTGCCGGCAAACATCTCATCACATCGTCAAGTTCTTAAGAAGATCTTCTCCCGTCATGGAATTCCCGAAACACTAGTGAGTGACAATCGACCTCAGTATTCATCAAGAGAGTTCTCAGACTTTGCAAGATCCTACAATTTCCAACACATCACCAGCAGTCCCCACATGCATAAAACAATGGGCATGTAGAAAGGGCAGTGAAGACAGTAAAGAAACTATTGTATGAAGCTGAAGACCCATACATAGCCTAACTGACATATAGGCAACCCCATTCCCCTGGTGTTGACTCTCATCACTAATGGGGAAACAGCTTCAAGCAAGCATTCCTGTACACAAGGATAAGCTCAGTCCAGATTGGAATTATCTGGAAAAGTTTCGCCTACTGAACAAAGAGTTCAAAGAACGACAGAAGAAAGGCTTTGATTTCCATCAGAGCCCATCCACTCTCAGTACTCCAGACAACACTCAAATATGGGTATATATAACAGGAGACCAACCAACACCAGGAAGTGTCACGTCATCTACAACCCCTCGATCGTACATAGTGAATACATTCAGTGGGACACATCTGGAGAAACCGAAGTCTTCTCAACCCTTACTCAGAGAGCAACATTCATGCAGACAGTATATAGCTTGCACTATAAATCATGCTAAGGTTGATTTTGTATATAAAGCATATGCCTGTCTTGTTCTGGGCGTATTCTTGAAATCAAATGTGAACAGTTACACTACACTATATAGTATGCATGTCAAGCACTCCATTGGAGACATCAGCAAACTCAGCCAGGAATTGAACATAAAACACATTCAATGTGGTATATACGAGTATATTTATTTGAGGAGATTTGTTCTGTAGCTATCTATATACAGGGATTAGGGATTACAGGAAAGAGTGCAACTTCTTTCACAACCTGGATTATTAAAATATAGTAAAGAAATGGCTGTCAAAAGGTCACACTTGATAAATTCAAAGTTGAAAGGCTGGTCGATACAAGCAGCTAGTGGTTGATTGTATATACTTCACAAATGCAACTGGTAAATTGCTATATACCTCTCCATGTAATGCAATGATGGGACTATATAGAATAAAATGATGTTGCAGACCCTTTACATATTCTGTACAGCAGCATCTTACATTAATGCCAAGACTAATAATGGTCGTGTATCTTTTCAGTAATGAAAAACCAGAAGTTTTACCTCAACATATATAGCATGGTTGCTAAGTGGGCAAAAAAAGAATGCCTGGAAAGGTGGGACAAAGGCTTGGGTGGATAGCATATCCTCTCACTGCTCGTCAGGGCTTGTGTGGCTCCCACTAAATGTATACCTGGCTGTACACCACAGTGTGTGTGGCCTTCGTTTTAACTAGTTAAACCTCATACAAAATGAGTTGTGTGATATAAGGTACATCCACAAAACATCAAGGATTAAAAATGTAACAGACATAACAAACAAAGACAAGACATTTTACTCAAAAGTAATACTGAAAAACACTACAGGAGTCGCATTCATTAAGAAGATGACTTGATCTTATTCCTTATTTATAGTTTTTTTCTTCATTCCTGCTGCACAGAACTCCTTCCACTGCTTGTCAGTGCCAAAGAGCCAGTCCCACCAGATAAACGTGCTGGCATAGTTACCATAGAAGTTGTAGAGTGGTTAAAGTCATGGAACTTCGCACCTAAAAAGATATACGATTAATAATTACCAGCCATCACTAGTTCATAAATAGAACACATTCAAGGGTATCTGTTATATATCCATGCAAAAGCTATATATAAAGCTATTGACTTTGACCCTTGTCTTAATTACATAAAAATTCACATTCTAAATTCTTAATATTATAGTAATTGGAGCTGACATTTTTGGTGATAGGAGTACTAAAGCAAGAAGCGGCAATTTGGCTTTAATTTTTGGCATGTCCGTATGTGTCTGCACCTACTATACCACTAACCACTCCTACTATAGCATGTATGTGCGCCAACCACACCTAATTAAATATAGCGTGTATGTGTGTGCACACACTACATGACTAACCACACCCACCATACAGTTTGGGGAAGTTGCACATTATTATTATCTTACAGAGTTATGGCTACTTGGCAATAGTGGCCATATATAGAGCTTCTAGATGTTGAGCTATATATCTGGACCGCTTGTAGTGGGAACAGCTGCTATGTTGAAGACCAACTCTGCTCACTGCTGATACTTGTTTTGTGATGTTGTGTTAATTAAATGGTAATATTTTTATGACTTCCTTGAAATCAATTGAAATTTGTTCAATGATTATCGAGAATGTAAGGTAATATACTATGTCAACTGAGAGTTCGTTGAGAGTATTTGTATTCTTGTTCAGATCCAGGACCACCCTCCATCCTCATGGAAGAAGCCCTTGCTTCAATGTCATAGACTTCCCCGAGCCCAAGAGCAACACCAAATACACGAAATTTTGAGCACTTTGGAAGATATTTTGGACATCTCATTACTTTTGCTAATTTGCCTTGTAATTTCTTGCTCTTTTAGATCCATAATTTCAGCATACAATCTAGTATAGTAGTGTGATAATGTTTTTAATCTTGCACACAATAACACTGGTATGTGAATGTACATCCAATGTCATGCTTGACGCCTGATAATTGGCTGGCCCCTTTTTTTGCAAATGATCTATAAAAAATCCATCGTTATATCTTGTTTGATTAAACCTTAAAAACATTAAATAAAGAAGCTGTTGGAGGCAAATTGCGTGAGTAAGTTATACCTCACTGTCTCATTGGTAACCAAGACAAAGCAGCAATGGTAACAACCATCATTCCTTTTAGAATATGCTTTAACCTCAAGGAAGCTGATGGCATTACTGAGATTTAACAGGACGTAAATAATAGCAAACGAACTATGACAAGTTTACTGAACTTGTCAAGAAAACAACATTTAGGCACACTGTCAGGGTAATACTCTAACCTGACACTGGCAGAATTATGTCCCTTTGTTAATCCCACAGATAGTGATGCAGAACATCACTATCTGTGGGATTAACAAAGGGACATAATCATGTGAAAGAACAAGCCACTCATGTGAACAAACAAGCCACAACCACACCACAGACAACAAGCAAGAACACTCACCTGACTGAGGAGCATATGACAATGGTTGACTCAAGTGAAGATGATTTGTCCAATCCATAGGTTGGCAAGGAGACCAGTGATGTCAAACTCAACTGATAGAAAGAGTATAAAAGGAGACTATATATGTATAAGATAAAAACACGCTATGGCCTATGCCCAAAAGAACTGATACCTGATTATGTTGAACTTTTAAGAACTGTTGTAAGAACTTTGATTGAGATTGTTGTTGTCCAGGCATCGGACGAAAGTGTGGATCTGACTGAACAGTTAAAGTGTCTGTTTCAGCAGAAGGACGACTTTCTGTCACACACACACATCCTGGGCTGCTTACATTCCTGTCTCTCCAAAGAGATGGCTGCTCTTTATGATGACTATGTCACCATGTTTGAACAGATCCCTTCTCAGAGGAGGCAACACCTGGTGGGGGTATGAAAGTATCTCTGAAGAGCACCAAAAGACCTGGAACACACTGGTCGAGTCTACAGATATATCCAAGATCAGCAAAAAGGTATTACCTCTAATTCATAAGCTTTGTGGTGATCCTAGAGTTACTTACCCCTCACGAACTAAGGTCATGCAAACCAAGTTGCTCGCTAAGCGCTCTTGACTGGTCAAATTGGAAAGAAGCAGAAGACAAAAGCTAGAATATAGTAAGTCCAGTGAAGACCCTGTTACATAAGACCATCATGCTTCTCAATCATGCTTACAAACAGAAGATGAATGCTTCATACTTGAGCAAGCCAGATTCTATCCTGGAAAATAAACAACGAGCCAAGTAACTCAACACATAAAGGATGGCTTTGAGAAAAGGATGGTAGCTGGTTTAGACCTTGTTGACCTCTCTGCAGAATATGACAGTGTCACGGGGAAACCTCCAGAGTTCCCTGTGACTATGGAACATTAACTGAGAAACTTTAAGTACAGTATCACCTTTATTAATTAGCACTTGTATGGTTTCAACCACATACTGAATATGTTTATGTAGTTGAAACCTACCGGAAGGCCAAAGAGCTGCTTTGCTTATAAGGAGCAGTAGCAAACCTGAAAGACAGAGGTTGATGTACAGTTCATTAAAGTTATTTCAACCAGTAAACAGTAGACACACTTAGTACGGGCCCTGACCATATCCCTGACCATATCCAGACAGGAGGAAAGGTACTGTCTTGGTGGCAGCACAGGCAGATATAACCTACGTGTCAACTATCACAAGCCTCTACAAATATGTGCACAAGTTACATCATCACTTCCAAGCACCCTTTAGTATGGTGACAGACTATACTCACTGGATAGAAACTCTAAGTAAGTAAGGACTGAAATGTGTCACTGACCTACTGCATGTATGTCCAGTGCCAGCTCCATGGAGGGGTTATGTGGGTTCCATGGGACTCCTCTTTCTAATGACATCTTTCCAGCTTTCCTCACAACAGCATGCAACTTGGCCAGCTTCAAATATGCATAAGTCTTGGCATAGCAAGAATCTGAGTATGAGATTAGCAGCGGACTAGATTTACGAGTGTGGCAACACAAGGGTGTGGATACAAAGCTAAAGCTATACCCTTGACAAAATCCTGATCTGCCACTTATGTTATGTAATGCCGTAATTCGGATCATCTATGGGAAAAGTTCAAAGTTCTTGCTCACCTAATACTGGTAAAGTGACATTTCAGAAATGGCCATCAACAGTTTCGATAGATATATACACACATACAACTGGCCACCATGTTTATGTGGGCATCTGATTAGAAATTTTGATGCTATTTCTATATTATTCCTGCACTATTTGGTCACCCTCAAATACTGTTCAAACTTCACTCAAAAGGTTTCTTTGGCTCTCTTTTTAGCTCAAAATAACACTTCTGAGTGAAAGCGCTTTCAAAGTGCTATTAGAGTTATTATGTGTAGCTACAATTATTGGTATTTCCAGCATTTGTCTGCTAGGCAAATGAAATAACTATTGCTTATGTTGTCATAAGAATGCAATAGCATACTTAACTGCTGTAGTGGCAGGAGTTCAGTATATTTAACATTAAATTAGAGTCTACACTGTGTAAACATTCACAGAATATGCCAGAATATTTGCAGTATATCAGGTTTATGGAACACCAACATAATAATGCATTTTGTTATCACAATGTCATTGTCACCATTATGATTATCGTCATTTTGATTTTTCCTTTATCTCTCTTGCTGCAATTCTAAACACATGCTTTATGGTTGGAGTGATAAAACTCTGCAATCACTTTATTATTAGTTATCTCTAGACGATTATTTGCCAGCATTAAAATTAACAGTAGCTATGACTTCCCTTACCTCAACCCACTCTACTACATTCATGGAAATGCTGGTATATAAGTTGGTGGGCTGATGTCATGGTACTATAATCATTCCCTCAGTCCATCACTACCTATTAATTGTTGTTAAATGTTCACTTGCTTCATAGCTAGTTGTGCTTTATGCTTTGGTCCACAGCATTTTCTAGTCAATTTATCATTATTTATACTGTTATATATTGTGTTAGTTTTGACTAAAATCTTGCTCAGTTCAGTATAGAAAATGCTTCAACTAGCACGTACAAATATCAAAGTACACATACTTATATTTATTCTTTTAGGTGCAAGATTCCATGACTTTCACCACTCCAACTTCAATGGTAACTATGCAAGCATTTTTATTTGGTGGGACTGGTTTCTTGGTACGGATAAGCAATGGAAAGAATGAATTCTCAGCCCAGTAGAAGAGAAGAAGAAAAATATATAGAAGTCAATCTCGATGGAGTGTTGGAATAAACTCGAACGCTAGAAATTTTTAGTTTTAGTTAGTCTCATGTAATATGTATGCACTCTTTGAAGAGACAAGTAAGCACTATGACTAGTTTGTGAATTATATTGTCTATAATTATACTGACAGAAGTTCTTGCAAAATCTCAGTTTCATTTGACTGGGAATGACATCAAATTTGGAGTTCCCTATTATATGGCCATGTTCTGACATTACATGCTAAAATATATAAAACAGCGACTTTTTAACGCTACATTAAAATGGCAATCTGGCCAATACAACATAATTATTGTAATTTCATTCGGCCGTATGGCATAATTCCTATTAAAGATAACTTTTCTAATGTGATGCCATGTTAGTTGTGGTGGGCATACCATTAAAGTGCACAAAGATGAAGAGCATGTTGTCTAGAGGGAAGTGCAAAGTTTGGTTGTGACATCTTCTAATATCCTTGGGCTATGACACAGTAATAATAGTTGTTCTCCGGCATCAATTCTTTCTATGATGGTGAAGATGTGACTTTCTTAATGATCAGCGGCTTCTAAACAAAAACTTGTAATTATGGAGCCCCTATAGATCCTGCACACTTCACACTATATGGACTTTATATATAGCTCAAAAGATCTATCTCTGTGCTATATTTTGATGAATAAAAGATTTCGAGTGCCCGTGCTTGACCACCTATTCAGTTTTTAGCACCTATTGAAAATACTCGTTGAATAGGCTTCCTCTTGCTCTACAGCCAACAACTTTCCATTGCTATAATGCAACAAATTCAAATACTTGAAGTACTCCCCATTTACCTGTAGGTAACTTTGGCATGGTGTCAGGGAACACTGTCCCTGCACAGGCAAAGAAGTTGCAGAGCTTCCTGACAATGACATGACTTCTATGATCACACCACGCATAAAGGAGGATGGAGGATGTGGTTGACAGCCATGGTGGACACAGACTTTGAACAATATCAATTTGTTGTGTAATTATAGACATCTGACTGCTTGTGGCTAGACAGATGTGATTGGTTATGTAACTTGTACAGTAGTTCACCTTATATGGTGATATCTATAAGCAGGACCTGAAAGCCTATAATAAGGGGACCAGGAAACCCTTCTAGTGCTAGGTCATAATTGTGAATGTTATAAATGCTATGCAGTCATAATTAGACATTAAACCAAACCACTATTATCAGTCGGATGAGACAGACAGTGAACAGATAGAATCAGACAGTGTAGACAAGCAGGTGAAGGGTTTGTCAGTAGTAATAAGGCACACATAGTTATACTAATGCAACATATTTTAGTATCAAAATAGAGCAGACAGAGAAATTTATCTTTATAGATTTATGTCAAGTTCACGTATAATATAAGGAGCTCCAAATTTATGACCACAAATTTTTGTTTCCCCCCCTATTAACTACATTAGGCTTCATCAGGATTAGCAGTCCTAGAGTATCTAGCTGAAATATTGGGGGGGAAATGTTGATCTTTAATTTTTATTCTGCTGAGAGTTCAGAGTATATTTTCTTGTATGCTGGCAATGCATACTATTTGCTAGTCAAGTTCAACTGCTGCTATTGAACCCAACTCATACCCCCCAAAACAAAGGATAAACCACACCCCTCACATAGCTGGTCTGACAAGGGTCACACTTCACATTATAGAACCATGAACATATACATACAACTCTTACACTCCATATATTGTCTAACAGATCTATGGATTCCCTCACCTTCCATTAAAGTACCTATGGCTACGTAGTGGCAAGCATTTTGATAACCAGAGTCAAATTAGCAAGACCACAAACAATGAGTAAAAATTGTGATAGGAACTAAATGCAAATAATTATGGCAAACTATATTCCGAGTCCCAAATAGAGTACATTGTATGTGAGTGTCTGACGATAACTATGAAATATTACCCTAGGATATTAACATAAAATTAATGCAGTGAATAAATTAGCAAGTTTCCAAGTATAGCTACTATATTTGTTTCCTGTAATGATTAGTAAGCTCATAAAATTCAAGGAGAGCTCCAAAATGTGAATGATTATTGGACAACAAATGCAGCTTGCTCATCCTGACAACTTTGGCTATCTGTCTGCTAGTATATAGAATATTGTTCTTGTCCTTTTCATTTGTTGCACTTGACATCTTCACTGCAATACTAATATGATCAGCAATTGTTCCATCCTTGGGATGAACTTTGAATGACGTTGGCTCCTTGTTTTTGATAATGGCTTGTACCAGCTAACCAAGCTGTACCGTTCCAAAGTTCTTCACAAAAACCATATTAAATGATCTTGGTACCTTTGTTGTCCTTTTGCCATGCTTGCTGCCTGAGAACAATACTGGCTATGGCTGGCTTGAGGAAATCTAAATTAATATTTATCCTGCTACCCTACAGAAGCTCTGCTGGTGAAATGCCCATTCTCAAGAGTGGTACAGTTGTGTAGCATAAAATGAGACGGTCCTGAGACAATCTTCTGGAATGCGGCTAGAAACTCCTTTACCAGACAAATAATTGTGCGATGATGAAGAACCATTGTATCTAAGAAATTCCTGGATTATGCACCACTGAAGTCAGTCTATTATTTGATACAAACACTTCCCGAGTCTTGTCTTGCAAAAGCAGTCTTTAGGATTTGATGGTACAAGTAGAAGTGGTTGTAGGAACTGTCTGGATCTCTAACCATTTAGAATGTGCATCTACAGGTAATAAGAAGAGTAATTCTAGCACGACCAATAACATGATTCTATGACTGCCTTGACCAATCCCAGGAGTGCATTGGAGCATTTTTTGGTGATTTCTATTTTGCCTGACATTCATTGCAACCTTTTACGTTCTCTTTGTGTGTCCTAGCCATCACACAATTCCGAGCTATAGCCCTCACCAGCAACTCCTGTGCGCCTTGCATGTATATACATCATCCAGTGCTCCTTGTAAATTAAGCTATGCAGAAGAGGTAATTTGCTCTTCCTTCATTGGTAGAGTTGTAATGCCTATGTGTTCTGCCAGGCTGTAAGAACCACATCCCTTTCTCATAATATAACTGGGACCTTGTTGAGGTTGGAGCACTCCATTAGCAAGGTCATTTATTCTGGTACTTGTACCCGATATGGTGACTCTGTGAGTAGCACTCTGTTTAGGAGGTCAGCATTACCATGTTTTTGTGTGATTGTGAAATAAAATGCATTCAATAGTGAGGGTCCATCTCTGAATTCTGGCAGCAAACAATTGCTAAGTCATTGAAAGAGGGTCTAGCTGAATTTACACTATGTAGTCTACACTTCATAATAGCAAAACAAAAATCAACAGCAACAACAATGTATGACAACTTCCCAATAATCAACTTGAAATTGTATTCTATAAATGTTTCAACCAGATGCTCCAGCCTTCATCACGCAACCTGATGAAGGCCATCTAGTCGAAACATCGAGAGAATAAAATTTCAAGTTGATTATTGAGAAGGTTATTGTAATGTTATTAGTCAACTGAGAGTTCACTGAGAATGATGTATGATTTCTAAATAGCAGATTGTTTATAAATACATGCTTAGGAGTTGAAACTCATTGAAGTTGCCTAGTGAGACTGATGCTAAACTAAGTAGCTCTTGAAATCTGACTAATCACTACATGATAATTATAATATTAATTAAGGAAAAAGTTAACAGACAAGCAAACCCCCAAAAATGGAAACTATATTTTTTTCAAAGCAAACATATTATATATAGTAACAAGAATGTGCCCATTTAGATCACGTTATCCTACATTTAAACAAGTGAAGGTCAGGCGCATGAAATATTATAATTCAGTAGTTGCACGAGTTTATTGAATTGGTTAAAGCATATGATCTTTTTCTACCCTTGTGAAAGATAAATTCAGTTTTTTTAATTTAATTTATGCAAACAAATAAAGAAACAAAAATACAAAAAGAACATTACGGTATATTATGCCGAGACACATAGGTATCCATTATGTCTACTGTTTTCCCCCCATTTTCCCCCCAAAGCTGTACCACAGAATATTCCAATGTTGGTATGAAAAATGATTGGAATGATTCCATCCACAATTGAACTGGTAACATTGAAAAGAAAAGAAAAATGTCACCCAGTTAATGGGGACATTGAGTAGCCTCCATTATGTCTACTGATTTTTTTGATTTTTTTTGTCACATCAACCATACCATAGAGCTTTCTATTGTTGGTAGAGAAAAGAAAAATAGGGGTGGGGGGGGGGGGGGGGGGGAGAGGAAGGAGTGAAGGAAAAAATAATGATTCCACCCACGATCGACTTTTGAGTACTAAATTAAATGGGACAAACAGAAGAGAGAAAAAAAATCCATTTAGATTTGAATCGCACCCGAAGTGAGCAAACAAATACACTCTATATAATATAGTAAGGTCAGCATAATGTACTACAAACTACGAAATATTGAACACTAGACATAAAAATATTAGAACACTACATCTCAAAAAAGTTCTAACACTTTAACTACAAAGTTCTTCTAACAAGAATACACAGTTTTAGAAAGTTATATCTACAAATCAAGGATTGCAGAACTGTTACAAAGCAGTATTAGCAGCATCTTCTGTGAAGCTGATCCTAGTATCTAAAGGTGAGGTGTCATTCTTGGCTTCCAGATCAACCTTTTCCATCTCCTTCTCATCTCCCTGTTCCAATTCCTGAGGTTCAGGAGAAGCACCCAAGGGTGGATCTTTCAATACGAGCTGCACACTTTGAATAGATAGGTTGCTCTCATTATCAGGCATCGTACGTGGATTCTCTTTCACAATTTCTTCTCCTCTCGATGGATGTGATGTCTCCTCCAAGGTATAATTGTTAGTATATTGCACCACCTCCTTGCGGTTTTGCCTTTTTCTGTATCTGCAGAAACTGCAAGGAAAGAATTATAATTGTCGAACATGCATTAAGATTTATCTTTAAATAAGCTGTTTTGTTTTGATGTCAAACATTTCAACCAAAAATAGTTAGTCTCCTCATTGGGGAAAATTAAAAATATTAAAGCAACACAATGCATCTGAACTCACTAGCAACGAATTTCATGCAACCAATGCATGTAATTCATGAATTGTCCGAATAAAAAGCAATCAGATGGATGATGATGGGTTTGATTTTACATGCAGAGTTGAAACCCAGCACAATGAGAAGCTCCAGCTCTACATCTCGATTGAACTGCTGATCCCTCAGTGTGCGTTTGATATGCAGAACCTCTTTCATGCACAACTCTCTCCACTTTCTGGCTCTATCGATCACAGAGGTCTCTTTCCACAAGATTGGTGGTGTAGGTTCTACACTTGTTCTGTGATGGCAGACTTCTCAAGTTCCACCTTCTGCAAGCATAATTATTTTATTTGGATCTCCAACCTCCTTATTGTCTCACCAATATACACATTCCCATGAATGACATGACAGCCAGAAGAGTTACTACCACCGAAGATTAATGCAATAGGGAGACTGACTATCTTTGCTGAGTATTTTCTAAGAATGGGCATTCATCTGCTCGCCTTTAATAAGAAAGTGACGAGGGGAAAAGAAGGGGGGAAATGAAAACAGTAAATTCCCTCTTAATCATCACCTTCTATCTGGCTGGCTTGAGTGAAGATATCAGGTGTGGGTATGGAAAGTTTGATGTCAAATTGTTTTTATATCTGGCTTGACCTTAAGATTTAAGCTTACCAGTCAATTGGATATTACTATGATGTCATCAGTTGTGTATAGGATTCCTTGCAGCTGTCTGAAAGTGTATATTGGTGACATAAAAAACATTAAGATGTTTGCAGAAAGGGAGAACTTGAGAAGTCTGCTATCGCAAGAGCATGCATGGAACCAACATCACCCAATCTTATGGGAAGAGACTCCTGTGATCGATAGAGCCAGCAAGTGGAGCTTATTAAGGAGGCACTGCACATCCATATCACCTGACACCGAGGGATCAGTTCAATCAACATGTAGGGCTGGAACTTCAGTTGCTAGGTCTCAACTCACAAGACTATGCATGTGAATTCATGCCCATCTTTGTCTGCCTGATTAATGTGCTGTTATTCAGACAATTCATGATGCATGTGCATTTGTTGTGTTAAATGCATTGCCAGCGAATGTGGATGCATATTGAGGACAGAAGTATTTTGGTTGAAACGTTGGCTTCAAAACCAAAAAGCTGATTACAGATAAAACTTAAAGCATAATTATTATGATGTCAGCTTAGAGTAATCGTACAAATTGCTAACCATTTTAGCCATACTTAGGCATAGTTTTAGGTTACTGTAGTGTCATATTTTGTTATTTTACATTATCTAAATATAACATACTGGATATAATTAATATAAATTCTGTATGTAAAAATATACCAGAAAATCATGCAAGCAATGATGACGAGCAGTAGTAAGAAAAGAACCAGGGCTGCTATGAAGACCCCCACTATCTCTCCATCTTTCAGAGATTTTGGTAGTGGTTCGGGACTCATTTGTGCCATGGGTATAAATCCAATATTGAATCCAGCTATTTCCAGAGCACTGCTAGCCTATGAGAGATATATACAAAATACTATTAAACATACACGATAAAAATGTAGTTGTGCACAGCACACTTAATTAGGTTAGTATACATGTGTCAACACTCATGCAGCAATGATAGTTTGTGTCCATGACACTCCAACAGTGGTGTGGGAGAATTGTCCCAATACACATAACTATTTATTGTGACATGCTGACCTATACAGTGAGCAATAAGTCAAATAGATTACAACAAATAAAAGTATGCAATTACTGGAATAAATTTCTTCATAATCTGCACTAGAAAAACATTTTCGATTCTCAACTTTGGAAAATCAAATCAAATCATCATAAATTGAAAGGATATGGCTATCTCAATGAGAATACTTCACATTGATTCTTATTATTATATCTATAGGGTTTATTGTATCAATTCTAAGATTAGTATTGCCTATTCGTGCATTTGGTGACCAGTTAACCCTTTCCATTCTAGACTCTATGATTAGAATACAAGAACAATGCATGTAAAATACAACCTCTATGTTGTAGCATGGTTAGCCTACCTCCCAGTAAGAGTATCATAGCATATAATGGTTAAAATTAATGTAAAAGCCAATCTTCGGACTGTTTTGCAAAATGAAAATTACCCCTAACTAACTCTATCATGTTGTATGTAAAATTTAATGGTAATATCTTCATGGTAACTATGCAAAAATGTGACATAAACTCAAGGGGTCAGTCTATGCAGGCATTTAATGATGGCTCACAAGTTCTCCTTCGATGAGGTAGTGACCCTATGACTTTGGTATGTCTAAAGAAGACTGTGAGGAGTAGAGAGTAAACTTTACGCCAGTATATATCATGTGCATTAAGAATGGTGCGCAATTATGAATGTGATTGAAGTACACTTGCTTGATTTCAATTTCACTATAACAGCATTTAGTCGTCAACAATCGGGTTGTATTTGAAATAGTACCTACTAAGAACGTGGAAGTTCTGCTAGCAATTAATGAAGACTTATGGCATAGGCTTGATGTATTAGAAGTAATGTTCTACATATTGACAGGCATTTCATGACAAACAATTTAGCTGTAAGACAAAGGTTTCTTTGCAATCTTCCAGGCTAACAGTACTGTAATTTCATTTCAATTTCACTATAAGAGAATTTAGTCATCACAATCGGGTTGTTTTTGAAATAGTACCTACAAAGAATGTGGAAGTTCTGCTAGCAATTAATGGGCATAGGCTTGATGTATTAGAAGTAATGTCCTACATATTGACAGGCATTTCATGACAACCAATTTAGCTGTAAGACAAAGGTTTCTTTGCAATCCTCTAAGCTAACAGTACTGTAATTTCAAGTTTGTTGGCCATGTCAATGACTATAATATAAGTACAAAATATCAAAGTGGATCACGTTGGTTAAAAGGAGCTCAAATTTATCCGACTATCTCATAAAGGTCTTCATATATTTATGGTTAGTTGCACAATGAGGGAAAAATTGACATTTTTGAATTCATCTCTCTCCAAGTTTATTTGGAAAGTAAAACATAAATAAATTGACATTAAGTCTCAGCAAACCATCCTGACAATCATGTTCCTTATGGTAGCACATGCATTGATCAATATTGTGGCTGCTATATATGTGCAGAATATCTCTACTAGCACTTTGTTACCTTGAAGTATATTATAGTAGTTTGTTTTAAAGTGATTTTTTAATGCCAATCATTATGCACATACTTATAGTCTTACATTTAGTGCCGCCTCTAATTGTTGCTTTGCCAGTATGGTGTTTCCTCCCATGCCATGAACGTGTAGATAAAACTGGATTCCATTACCAGATGTAGCCACAGTGATGTCAGTTATGAATACATCACCAGCAGTCACCATGCTGCTTCTCCTGCAATTACAATGAAATAACCAAAGTTGAGATACAATTGCAATAATTTAAGAACTATACTATTTATGTTGCACATTATCTGTAACATGGTTTATAGAAACATTAGGTGTATATAAATGCTTTGAGAATGTAGTCTGTATGGAAAATAATTGTATGAGGTCTGCCATGCCTTCTATATCATCTCATGGATATTTTACATCTCACTACATTATTCATGGTGTTTATACCAAATTACCCTACAAACTATGTCAATACAATACTTGAAAATAGATTTCTGTACTTCACTAAAAGTACGTTGTTATGCCTTAAATTAATATGGCTTATGCTTATTAACAGTACAATAATTCAAATACAGTTAAACCTTTTTTCACTGCCATTGGCGAAACAATTCTGATTGGCTAAATAATTATCGTAATAATAGTCACTAAGCTATATTGCCTTGTACTAGGAAGTGAATTAAATACACTTACTTGAATAAGGTAATTTCCTCAAAGGTACAGCCACCGATGTCAATACAGTACATGTTAACTTCTTCAACCACCCAATATATAAATGCAGCCCAATATTCGGTTTCAAACTGCAAAATAAATTTCATGACACAATTGAAGATAATACTAATTAAAGCAGACATGCATGCTGCATCTATATACATATTATTAGCATCTCTCTGTCTCTCTTGTCTGTCCATCTCTGTCTCTCTGTCCATCTGTCTGTCTGTCTGTCTCTCTCTCTGTCTGTCTGTCTGTCTGTCTGTCTGTATCTGTATGTCTGTCTGACTGACTTTCTGTCTGTCTGTCTGATTGACTCTCTGTGTCTGTCTGTCTGTCTGTCTGACTGACTCTCTGTCTGTCTGTCTGTCTGTCTGATTGTCTCTCTGTGTCTGTCTGTCTGTCTGACTGACTCTCTCTGTCTGTCTGTCTGATTGTCTCTCTGTGTCTGTCTGTCTGTCTGTCTGACTGACTCTCTGAATGTCCATTATAACTGGCCGAATTGAGCATCAGACCAAGATGAATGTTTTCCAGAATCCATCATGAACATGGCATTGTTGGCCCCTCTACAAAAATACCTCACAGCATTGCTTTCGATATTGTGTTCAAATGGTTCGATGCAAGTGACCATAAAATAATTTAAGTTTGGAGATCAACACCTGGGATGGACCACGCCCTCATTCTCATTCTGTGCTCCTCGCTAGTTATTTTATTCATTAAAAACACAATTGGGGGAAAAACAACAAACTATTTTTAGAGGTTCCTCCATGGAAGTAAAAAAAGCAGAATGCCACTATTTCACTCGGCACAAAATAGCTGAGATAGTTTTGGAGCAATGGAATAACTGCCACATATTTCCTGAATCCTGAAATGGATCCCATGGATTCAAAAAGCTCGGCATCCTAATGGAGCAAATACTAAATGAGGGCAAATACAATTCAAGGGCATACACAATAATCCCCAAACCAGGCTATAGACACAATGGCTCCTCGATCTATTAGTGGTATAGTAAAACAGGGAAGCTTAGCTTTAGTATATAGACCACTTGATGAGTCAGAGTGAGATGCCAGATAGAGCACACACAGCCATATACATACCAAGAACATTGTCTTTATAAATTTCAGCACCAAAGGGTACATGATTTTCAGAGCCAATGCAAACACATCCACTACCAACATTAAATACCGTCTCTGGTGTGAATCCTGGCAGCTCAATCAAAAGGAAGTCCTCCACATGATCAGTATGCATAGCTGTTGTAGCAAAGACAAGAATAAATATAGTAATACATATTTTAATCAAATAATAGAGAGTGTATTGCTTATCAATAGCCAATTCTTGCGGAAAAAAATGACCAGAAAGGTAAATTAATGTTCACACTCCACAACTCCTACAGCTAGGTTCTTTGATTACTCTACAAACATAATTTCGATTGTACTCAATCATCATTTTTAGATTCAATGAACCAATAACCGACTAGTCAACTCCATCAATCAAAGTCCAAGTAGTACAAATCCCATGCATGTGTTCCACAGATTGATCTCCCAAATTCCCTGGAGTCCTCCAATAATTGTATTCACTGAACTCATAAGATGTAGTTAGTATTTACTGATGGTTATCAATTCACAGCATCCATAGAAGTGATGAGCTAGATGCCATGTACACTAATATGACCAGAAAATTGATATTATATTGTAGCTTGCAATCAGTTCTTATGTAGCACTTATGTTTTGTTCAGTGTTCATAATTAGTGTATCACGGCATATCATGGGTTCTTGCATGGTAGTCAATGTTTCTCCAACTACTAGGGACATGTGAAATTTGTAGAAATGATATTGCTCTAGCCATGCTTACCAGTCTGGCCCCGACAGTGCATCTATTCATGGCGAGTTTATGTGTGTGTGTGTGTGTGTGTTTTGTTTGTGTGTGTGTATGACAAATGTTTTTCTATATTCTCTATAATATGTAAATGAATGTCTTACCATCATTATCAATGATCAGAATGGTGGCTGTGTCTTTGACAAACTCCACCCCAATACTTCCGTTCACTAGTGTGATAGTGAAATTATCGGTCTCCTCAGTGTCGTTATCATCAATGATGCCAAATGAGATGCAATTAGATCGCACGGAAGAATTGAGCTCAAACATGTTTGAAGATGCAGTCATGTTAATATCATCTGCAAATAAAAGATAATGGATTCACTTATAGCAAGATGTTATAGATATAATAATGCAATAACACATTAGAGACTATTTTACATAGAAGAGTTCTCTCTAGATAGCATTCTACATGTAATCAGCATACCATGTTATATTTTATCACATGCATATAAATGCTTATAACAACTCACTCCTCCCCTTACTCGTTCCCAATTAACGGTGGTAGCTGGATTTTGGAAAGTTGTCATTTTGTGAGTATGTCATAATTATTTGGTGAATATGCTATAATAGATAGAATACTGTTTGTAGCAGGAAGCAATTAATTTTGAGCTGAAGCAAGTCCAAGCAGTTAAGAGAAGATATCAGTGAAACTGTTACATGTAATGTCTTGGGTGTGCTGTATGGCAACCTCAATGATAGAGTAAGTGACATGAGTAGTTTATGGTTCCCATCTATTCCCAGGTAAGACACTTCAGTGTGGAAACTTAACACTGTGACACTATCTACTTGTAGTGCGACTGTCAGTCCTCTACTAAAATATTCAACATATCAGAAACCTTAAGAACCCTTCCCCTGTGTCTTCGAGTCCTTTACAAATATATTATCTGCTTCTAACAAAGTGGTCCAAGTCCAGTAGCAAACTATGAAAAGTCGACAGAAACAGTGAAGAGTGACAGCTCTAAAGTGCTTCAGGTTAGACCAGAGTTATCAGAGGTGCCATGTTTTAGTAAGTGCTGAGTGCTTGGCTATTATCAGAGTGAAGGTAGTGAAAAAGAAGACACTGCAAGAGGAAAAATGTGAGGAAGGGAACTGTATCTAGAAGGATTGAAAGTCAGAAGGAAGAGGCTATATATGAGAAGGAGATAGAGATGTGAATGAAGTGCAAGCTAAGGGAAAGTGAGTGCAACAGATGAAGAAGTAATTGAGGAAGACAAATCAACAAGAGGAGTCAAATGCAACTATTATCAATCTTTGGCTTGATGAAGCAATTGTAAAGTGACATGTCTTGCACTAAATTTATAGTTGAAAGATATGCTGAACATGTGCGTACATGACTTGAAAGACAGTATCCTTCATGGTATTGTTGATCCCCTGATTGTTTTTAGCTCATCTGATCAAAATATGTCCATGATTAAAATTAATCACCAAAACAAATTTAAATAAATACTGATTATCAGAGGTACCATTTTCAGTTTATAGAGAGTTGCTCTGAAATATATTAAACACACAAAGCCAAATTCATCTCTATAAGTGAGCCATATTTGCTATAAACTTTTGTTATTAAATATTTAAAGAATAACTATTTCATCATTAGAATGCAAATACAATAGGATTCAATTTAATGGAAGCATCAGCTCCGTAAAAGTAAGCAAGCAAAGCTATGTTGCTCTGGAACTACAGTGAAAATTATAGCAAAGAAACCCATCCACAGATGGGTCTTCCAGAAACAGCAGAATTGGTCAAACCATCACAGATAGCAGTTTTGATTGTTGACCATTTTTTCAAAAATATATTTTCTCATTCCTCATAAAAAGTCCAATTTTAACTACACAACCAATAGTAACCACAGCTAGATTAATAAGTGACCCTGGCTCTTAGTAATGTGCACATATTGCATATAAATACTTACTAGATTCATCCTGAATGCTGTATCCGATAGTTGCAGTCTGTCCAGCATTAATATTTCCATTCTCAATGTAAATGCAGACTTGAAAACTACTAATTCCTTCACCAGTTATGATCAGGGATGAATTAAAAGCAATATAGAGTACTAAAAAGGGGGGGAAGAAAACAACAGATAAAAATACGGCCATTTATTTTAATATTCGGCCAAACTGCACTCACTGTCTCCATCATCCATGATGGTGATGGTTACATTGGAGCCTCCTTGAAATATGTCTGGTGTTGCTAGAGTGAACATTACCATGAAAGTCTCATTTCCATCTATCACATCATCTCCCGTAATGTTGACCATGACACACGTCTGCTGCAACACAGTAGAACCACTCGGGAAAGTCAATGCTGTCTTATCCAACACATAGTCACTTCCTCCTATCAGAAACATAATTTTATTGTTTATGACGCTGTTGGAGTGGGGAATGGTATAGAGGTAGCAAGTACTAGCCGTGATAATCACAAGCACACTACTTCATGTCTAACTCTACATGTGTACCTCTACACATACACTTCTATATACTTCCATGTGTTCACCTCTACACTGCACTTCTACATGTGCATCTCAACTGGTGGATCTCTAAAACCAAAAGAAAATTCACACAATTTTTTTGGCTGAAGTAGAGGAGAAATCTGCCAGTAATAATTTTTCAATATAAATGCACTGCAATGGTATGAATTCTTGATCCTGTGAGTTGTTGCTGTCCTGGTTTTGGAAAAGTGTCATTTCCAAAAGCTCTCTCCAATGTTGCACTAAGGAAGTTTAGTAAAATAATAATCAGATAGATCCAGTCCAACATTCCTACTCCTCATCGTAATGTTCTTCTAAAGCTCAAAGATTCAAATACAGCAAGACAAAAGGACTCAACACAATATTACTGGCAACCATATAGCACAACAGAATGCATTAAATAATCTATTACACAATGTAGGCAACGGAAATGGATTAATCAAAGCTCATGTCTCAAATTGATACCTTCATAGTTGCCTAAATGATTCAGCCAATATCACTGCCAAAAAGACTCATAGCATGCCTTGAATCCTTCACTAAGGTAGTACACCAGCAGACCAACAAGTCATTGAAAATGTGAAAAAACCTTGAAATTCATCTTCAAACATCTTCTGTCTTTATGTATTTAGATAACTTGCATAAAATTGGTGGCCATTATTTTAGTATCAGAAGATTCCAAATGTCCTACAATCTTGCAACAAATATTCTGTTTCTTGATTGTGGTAAAGATGCTTGGATAGTGGCGGTTCTTGATGACGCAATCAAGCTAACTCACATACTGTTTTCAAATCAGAATTTAGTAAATACCACATGTACTGCATTACAAGCAGAATGAATGACCTATGCTCAATCTGTTCTTTGGTTTGTGGAGTTGTTGTTCCTGTTTTTAGCATGTCCAAAGGAGACGGTAGCTGATTCTCTATCAAAACATCTGATGAAGCTCTCGTGTGCAACTGTTACCAAGTCCCTGAAGAATGTTTTAGCTGATTCTATATGGATACAGTCTACAATAGCAACAAGAAATGCGATGTGGTGAGTTTTTCTAGTGGATGTGGTGTAGTTGGATCAGTACAGTCAACAATAGCAACAAGACATGGTAGGATATGTGAGTATTAGACCATAAAATTTGTATAAATCTTACTAGTTGCTATTCCATCTGAAGTGGCCACATCCACTACGATATCCCTCGCCAAGCCTCCAGAAGTGTCAATCAGAGTCACACAGATCATCTCTGTAGTTATTGAACCAATGTTTCCTTCTACTACTGAGCGATCCAGTGTCTGGTTTATTCTGACAGTGGCACCTTTCAAAACATAAATTTGGTTATGGTTGAGGTGTAGTGGAATATAATATTGGTCATCATAAAAGTCAAATCAAGCTAATAGTATATTCTGCTTCAATTAATGACTTACGATCATTGTCAATGATCGTAATGGTGGTGGTGTCATCTGCAAACTCGACTTCTGTACTTATTCTCACTAGTGTAAAAGTGAAGTTCTCTGTCCCCTCAATGATGTAATCATCAAAAATGTCAAAAGTGATGCAGTCAGAAGTCTTGGAAGAAGTGAGCTCAAATGATGGCATTTTGACAGCAACAACTGTGAATATTAGACAATTGATTCACCTGCAGACTCAATTAAATGTAGCTACACATTCATAGAATGCAACATCCCACTCTGTATGAGAGAGATTACCTGTCAGAGATGCATAAGATTTGTTACATTGAAGTTATAGAATTAAAAATGGAAATTGTACAATTTTTATAGATATAAATATACAATATAAATCAGTATTTCTTCATTATTGATAAATTTTTCTTGTTCCACCAATCTAGGAAAATTTAAAAAGTTATAAATGTTAATAAAAATATGAAATATGTAAGGTTATATTTAGTCCTGCTAATGCACACAACTGGTGGCACAGAGAAGAGAACTAATTAGCTTCAAGAAGTGCTGGAAACATACCTCTCTTAAGACACTAGAGGTTTCCATAGGTAATGTTATATAATTACTTTTTCACCATACTACACAGAAATTTATTAAGTTAGCAGGCTTTCTTTTGTAATCCAACAACTCTCCTACTTTTGTTTTTCAACTGGTTTCACAAGTGAATCATCCATTGTCTGTTTCCATAGGTAACGTGACTTTTTTACCAACCATACTACACAGTAATTTATTAAGTTAACAGGCTTTCTTTTGTAATCCAACAACTCTCCTACTTTTGTTTTTCAACTGGTTTCACAAGTGAATCATCCATTGTCTGTTTCCATAGGTAACGTGACTTTTTCACCAACCATACTACACAGTAATTTATTAAGTTAGCAGGCTTTCTTTTGTAATCTAACAACTCTCCTATGTCTGCTGTTCAACTGGCTTTGAAGTGAATCATGTATTGTCTCTGAGTCAGTTGAGTGAGTGAGAAAGCATTTGTAGGCTTTGTGTTCTACAAAAATTATATTGACATGAAATATTTTCACATTGATTAATTTAAAAATGAAGCGTTCCAGTTATAGTATACAGATGTAAAAAAAAGAGATTGCTTAACTCAGCCCTTCTGTGCATGAATAAAAATTGCATATCTAAACTCTGGTTAAGTTCAGCTTCTAATGTTGAATGCACAACAAGTTGTAAAGTGGACCATTTCGTCATCACAAGCTTAAAGATCCAGATGGTAATTCGCTGTGGAATTTTAATCTCGAAAAAGTATCGGTTTGCACATGTCTATTAGGTTATCTATCTAAAAATATTGGGGTAAGAATTACTAATATAAGTATGCCTACTAGAAATGAATGCAAGGCATAGTGCGGCGAGCAAGCCATAAATATCAACTTGAGATCTACATCATGTATTGTCCTACTCCAAGCATTGCCGAACACTATACTCTGTTCTGTATATTATTTACATCATCAGGTCATATTTTAATATGGAGAAGAAGCTATGGGTAGAACATTCCTCACAATTTTCAAGGAGTATCAGCTTAATATTGACAGTAACATAAATAATTTCTATTTTAGCAAATGAACGCATCCATAGATGTATAGATTGGCCAAATCTGAATGAAAATTCACCTGAGCCTAAGACCTACGATTTATTTTATAATACTCGCTCTTTTTTACTTACAAATCTCAGTTCTCTTTATTCTGTTGTTTCCAAATCAGGCTCTGAAATCTATTATCTCCTACTTAGCGGCTTTACCTGAGCCTATGGAAGTTTCTCAATGATAGATAATGCCAAGCACTAGCTAGCAATGAAGTCTATCAAAATAAACTCCAGTTATCATGAATTTTGAAACATAAATAATGTTCAATAGCTAAAGTATGATAAGACCCTCTCTCCTCTCAAGTGTTATAATTAGGACTATTAAACATACAAAGATGGTTAGTCAAGATAATAATTATCATTTTACACACACACACACAGATAGACACACACACAACACACACACACACGCATACACACATGAACATCATACAAACACACACACACATTTCTCCTCTTCTGCTGGGCCAGTGTAGGATGCAGTCATAATCATTTACAGAATAATAAAGTCAGGCTGAGCATTCATGGCAAACGACTGGATCAGTGCAGTGTGCACAGAGACCTGCTTGTTATTTTGGTAAAATGCTTTATGAAATGCAAATGTATTCATTTGACCCTATCTAAACCCACTATTTCTGTAAATAATTCTTTTCAGATTTCAACAAAGCATATTCATAA
Source organism: Cladorhizidae sp. MBARI D1340-BT2 (assembly GCA_028752905.1). Lineage (NCBI taxonomy): Eukaryota > Metazoa > Porifera > Demospongiae > Poecilosclerida > Cladorhizidae > Cladorhizidae sp. MBARI D1340-BT2. The sequence goes on along the minus strand of JAQNBH010000007.1, from coordinate 13,480,361 downwards.
AACTGAGGCTTCTAGTGTAAACCCATTGAGTATTGATTGAGCCATGTTAGCTTCTTTATAAGCATAATTTTGTTTTCTGCATAAGCAGCACAATTCACTTGCCAGATGCAGCCAGAACTCATTTGTTTCCTCGTACCATTCCCCATTTAATAAGCTGCATTATTTAAGACAGTTGTCCCTTTCCTATTTTTCCATTTTTTTACCTGCAGATACATACATACATATATCATGCTTGCCAAGATCAAGTTTTCTCTCCAACTCTCCTGTGAGGGCTGCCTTCAATTGCCAGTTTCCAAAGTGGCCAATGAAGTTGCCAACAATGTGTTTGCAGCAATAAATGATTTTACCTTTGGCTATGTGAGCTTTTGAGGGGGATGAAGTTGTACTTAGTCTGCCTCAAGAGACTTGTTCCTTCTTGTCTGGCTCAGGTCTTTCTCATTGTGGCTTACAGATTAGTTCCTCTGGTTCTTTAGGCAAACTTCTCTCTGTTTTTCATAGGTCCAGTATTTCAATTTATAGTTTTTTGTGCATTGATTAGAATTAGTATGTAATAAGCATCTATTCTCAATAAATGGGCAGGGTTTAGAAGTCACTAGCTTAACAACCAGAGTTTACTGTACAGGCCTGTAGGAAGTAAATCTGAAACTCCACACCCATCCAATATATTTTAAATAAGGTCTGCCACATATCATGTCCATTTCAATGATAAAATAATTGTAATTATTGTCCATTCAAGCTGGAAGAATACAGCTTCATGCTATATTGGCTTCCAACACCCTAACCTGATTCATATTAGCCCATGGACATATATGCCCCTGGACCCCCAAAAATGGACAATTACCATCTAGACAAATACCCCCCATGCCAATTACTCACTAGGACATAATATACACCCATCAAAAAATTTACAATTTTGGAAATGGCGAATAAAATGTATAAGGCTTTTTGGGGGGTGTAGGTAAATGAAAAGTAAAATGTGTATTTTTTTAAATAATTTAATTTTTTCAATATTGTTGAGGAACCTATTATATAAAAGTAGCTTGGCACCACCCTTGTTGGATGTAACATACTCCATGGTATATAAGAATGATTTGATATCCAGTCAAAATGTTTGCCTTATAATGCAATTTCAATTGCAAATAGCTCCTACTCCTACTTTAAGTAAATCATTATAATCATAGTAAACACATGCAATTGTAACTGTCAACATAGAAATTGCTTCAGTTAAAAATCATCTTGCAAATTCAAACATCAAACAAACAAAAAAAATCATTCTTTGATTTTGTAATAAAATCCCACCTTTCATCCTAAAATCCTGTATATATATGTGTGATAGGTGAAAATATTTTTTGGGTAGGTAAATGTCAAGGGGTATTTGGCACAGGGGATATTTGTCCAGTGGTATTTGTCTGTTTTTTTTTGATTTGGGGGGTAATTATTCAGTGGAGTATATGTCCTAGAACCCATTATACCATTTTTTTAATTTTGATTTATTATCTATTAATTTGTTGATATGACAAATTACTTTCACATGCTTATTAGTAATCAAGTAGGTTTTAATTTGTCATATCAACAAATAGATAAGAAAATGGTATAGTGATAGTGTATTGTCCAAATATACTACTTCTGTGCTCACCTCCTGCAACAAGACAAACCTCAGACACTAAGCTTAAATCTTGCAACAACATAGATGAGCCATTTTCACTGTTTGATGTGCACTGAAAAGAGTGGCGGACAATCTTTGTCTTTCCAAAATGGCTCTTAGGAAGAAAAAAAATATCCGCAGGTTGGGAAGGATGTTCAGGAATCTCAGATAGATCAACTGAAGAATGACCAGGTGCATATATGCAATATTCGCACAATCTATCCTTATTAAACTGCTCTCACTGGTAGAAGTAAACCTAAATACCTAATGCCATTCAGGTTGTTGCGGATCCTATGGCTCTACTGTAATAAAGTGATTCTTGAATGGTCACCTCCTTCAATGGTATTTGCTCGAGTAGTGCTTGCACATTTAAGAACTCCAAGTAAATAATTTTCACCCTCTAATTGTGTTTGCTTTGCTGTGTGCATTTGTACACGCATGTTCAAATATAGTCTATATAGTAGAGATAATAATAAAATCATTCAAGGTTAGTGGGAGCTCAGTGGCACCAGATGGCAGTGGAGTTGACATTCACTGAAAGTGGTGGCAGCAGAACCTACTAGATATTGAAGTGGTATACAGAAATTATAACTTCATTTTTTAAACTGAACCTATTATTTTCTGTTTATTCTACCAGGAATGAACATGCTATTTTATAATAAACTTCATTCTAATTTTAGTCACTATTGCTGACATATGGCTAGGATAAAGCTGAGGGTTTTTTATGCCAATCCTCCTGCCATTTTGAATAGTTAGGTACATAACTTATAGAATGTGGGAAATATTTCAAGAGCCTGATCCTAGAATATAAACTCTTACTTGGTCCACTATGTAAGTTGGTGTGTCTGATAGGAATAGTCTGTCCAACACGGATGCTTCCGCTCAGAATACTAATGCAGACTTGTACTGTCCCATCTCCTTCATTGGTGATGGTAGTGGTGGGATTGAAACCAACCAAAAGAACTAAAGAAACCAAGCAATCATACATAAAAAAACAACAACTAATCAAACAACAACAACAAACCGATTATAAACATTAGTATTACAAACACGAATACCTTGGACAAGTGTTTAGTGCCCATCATAGATGTGGTAGTAATCATTGTCTTACAGCTATTTTACCTCCGTCAGACTTGTAATGTTCCACTCTAGTTGAGGCAATCAATGAATGAATTTTGATTGAGAGCTGAAAATATCATCATCATGCAAAGTTGTTATTTAGCTTTCATCCCTCCATGTTGAATATCATAGCTGGAGCCACACTTTGGCTTGTATGTATCTATAGCTATATCCTAACATCTATTTGCTTCTAGAAATATGATGCTTGTGTGCTTCTGATTTGTTCCTGGTCACTGTTTACTGGTGATTGAAGCAGATCACACACTGGGGAGCTGATAAGAGAGTTCGTAGTTGTTGTGCATATCCGTTTAAATTCTGTCCACCTGTTTCTCCTGTAGTCACTTTTTTTATCTGTTTGACTGTCTGCATGTATGTCTTCCTGCCTGCCTGCCTGTCAGTCTATCTGTCTGTATGCCTCTCTGTCTATCAATCTGTTCAATCCTTCTATCAATCCTTCCAGCTATCAGTCTGTTCATCCTTCCATTAACCTCTCTGTCTGCCTCTACCCATTCACTTCTCGAGTTTCAAAGGCAAATGTTCGCATCAAAGGGCCTGATGAATCATGCAAAGTTGTTTTTATGATACTGTATGTATGTTTGTTATGTGATTATATATGTATGCATGTATATATGCAAGCATGTGTGTGTATGTATGTATATGTGCATGTATGTATGTATGTGTGCATGTATATATGTGTGTATGTATGTATGTGATCATGTATTATGTATGTGTGCATGTATATGTGTGTGTATGTATGTATGTGTTCATGTATTATGTATGTGTTCATGTATTATGTATGTGTGTATGCATGTGTGCATGCATGTGTATATGTATGTGTATATGTATGTATGTATGTACGTATGTATGATTATATGCAAGCATGTATATATGCAAACATGTATGTGTGTATGTATTTTTGTTTGCATGTAAATATGTATGTGTTCATGTATGTATGTGTGTGAATGCATGTATGTGTGCATGTATGTATGTATGTGTGCATGTGTGTATGTATGTGTGCATGCATGTGTGTATGTGTACATATATATACACGTATGTGCATGTATGAATGTATGCATGAAGCATGTATTTGTGTGTGCGTCTGTGGTCATGTACGTGTGTGTGTGTGTATGCATGTAAGTATGTATGTATGTATGTGTTTTGTGTGATACCCATCATAAATATGAAGAGATAATCCAATGAACACGCACTCCTACTTAATAATAAGCCATCAAATCATCAATTAACTTGAGCTACAACACTAGAGTTTCTCCTCTACCACTGCTTTTTCCCTAAAATCACAACAGCAACCAATATTACAGCACTCACCATCTCGGTCTATGATAGTGATGGCTACACTGGAGTCTCCTAGAAATATATCTGGTGAGGTTGGATTGAAAACTATCATGAAATTCTCGCTTGTCTCTAATAGATCATCTCCTGTAATGTTGACTGTGACACACTCCTGCTGCGTCACAAGGGCACCACTTGGGAAGATCAATGAAAGTCTATCCAGTGTATAATCATCTGTAACTGTTATATGCGTATGTCACACAAAAGAATATTTGGTTTTGAATTTAGAAAAATGCCATAAATATGCATTTTATGTACATAACAAACACTCTTTTAAAAGTAACACAAGTTATTTAAAGTAGATAATTTGTAGGATTAACACTAAGTTTCTCACATTAGTATGAAACATAACACTTTTCATTATTTTGTGTGTTTGTTTTGTATAATATAGTTTAAATTTTAATTTTATTGTGATGGCCAATCAGGAAGTGCATTAGCACACTCCCTGTGTTGGCTAGACCAATGTAAAGGCAGATGGGAAAAAACCAAAGTCTCTGAAGCTTGGGGATGAGAGTTCAAATAACTCAGACTTAGAAAGTGATTTGGATCAACTGGTAAAGCAGCTATTGATATTGCAAATGTTATATACTAAAGTAAGTCTTAACATTACTATAGCCAACCAATGGCTAATATATCAAAAAGCAAAACGTAAAAAACACACCAAATTACTAGAATCAAGGAAAAAATGTTAAACAGACAACTCTATTGGATTCACTTGGAAAAAATGGGAAAAAGAAAGAAAATGAAAATGTACACATAGAGACCACAACCAGTTGTATGATCCTTTAGCATTTAAAATAATATACTACAGAATGATAATCGAATAGTTTTCATCCACATGGTATAGTCTTTGGGTTTTTGTTGGGTTTTTTTACATGTCTTAACCCTTAGAACCCTTCCACCCTGGGGGAAAAATGACCCAAAAGTTCAAAGTTGATCATATTTATTGATAATGCAAAACAAAAGGGGGGGAGGAGAGGGGGGGCCGGACAGAAAATCGGCCGCTCGGGTATACGTATTGGCCGAAAAACTGGCCGCTAGGGTTCTAAGAGTTAATTCAATATGGTTTTGTCTTGCAAAAATCAAAACCAACTAGAAACAAGGAAGAATATTAAGCAAACAACTCATTGGATTGATTTGGCAAAAAACAAACAAAAAAAAAACGGTACCCATGTAGTAGAACCTACATCAGTAGAATTAAACAGAGAAAAAATTATAAGCACCATCGGAGTCTGATTCACTCTGTGTAACTATATACCAGGAGTTTCATGAATCCATGCCGGTTGCAAATAAATATTTCGACACGCAAACATTTGTAAATGGTGGATTCTAATGTCGTCACTCAAGAGTCCAAAAAGAACTACAACAGCTCTGGTCACATCCTTGAGTTAGTAAACTAAGAGTTTATAAAAAGACTAATGCTTACCTGAGTATTAGTGCACCTTTAACATAAAAGAATTAAAACAGCATTTGTATCACGCTTACTAGTTGCTGTTCCATCCAGAGTAGTCGCATTCACTATGATATCTCTTTCCAAGCCTCCTAAAGTGTTGATCAGTGTCACACAAATACTCACAGTATTCAATGGGCCAGGGTTTCCCTCTATCACTGAGCGCTCCAACGTCTCGTTTATTCCAAGTGTGGCACCTTTAAAAAAAATTATGATTGCTGATTGATGATATGGTCATCATTGATATAATTATTATTATGTATAGTGCCTCCAGAACCAGTGGTCAAAACTTGCTGATTTGCCTGTCAAGACATAATCTCCACAACAAACCTACTATTATTAAATGAATGCCACAAAATGTTTATTTGTCGGTCTGAAGTTATTGATTGAATCCTAGTCATTCTTTATATAACGTCTATAACACTGATAAGCTCTTTGAATATTTATCATAAGCAAAAATAGCTATAGTAAGGTTCAGTACATGCTACAATCAGTTGGTGGTCAGTATAAGCAACAGATTGTGGCAGTCCATGTCACAAATTAAAATCAGTTTTAATCAATCATCTACAGTCAGTATTACAGTTAGTGTCACAGCTTAAGTCTGTTTCCATGTGAGCTACATGCAGCCACTAGTCAGTGCAAGTTAAAGCTAGTGCCCACATCAGCCTCACAAGCTACAATCAGTGTAATGTACAACGAGTATTAATAAAGATATGTATGAATCAACCGTAATTTGCATGGTACACTAAAATTAATGGTGAACGTATATAGTTAGACAATACCTTACACCCATCAGATTGTAGGCCATGTATACCTATCATGGCATGAGAATACTTATACACTACCGATCGTATATTGAGGTATTATCTCAATACACATACTACATGCACATATATTTATGTTTCTACAATATGTTTGTCACATTATAAAACTAAATTTTTTGTATAGTATAGTATTGATAGTTACACACTTTCAATCAAGTATCTCTAAATTATACTTGCATCCTAATATTTGTGACAACGTAACTGGTGATTTAATAATTAACACAAGCTTGTAATGGTTTTCAAACTATGCTACTCAAAAGAATCTGATTGGCAGATAACTTGATTAGCTAGTTATGTTTTTCAAACTACTCTGATTAGCAGATAATTTGTCTATATCATGTTTACAAACCTGTCTTGCTGCAGAGAGGAATAGTAATGACATGCTGTGATGCACCCATCATGAGAAGCATAGTACCAATAGCTAAGTAATATTCTAATGAAACATAAGTGATAAATTGAGGATGTCCCTAATTTTTTTGTATGAGATGTAAGGTTATGCTCTTCAATGGCTTTATCAACTGTCAACATTCTACCTTGTTCAATTCTCGATCTCATTCAGCAGTGCCTAGAGAAAAATTGACTTCACTTCAAATTTTGTGTGTGTACTTTATAACATAGGTGTATGTGTTGTAGTTTATTGATGCCAGCTCATGCACATGCTAAATCAACAGCTTTTAAGTTTGCTGAAATAAAAGCAAATTGCAAATTTCTATATTCTACATCAATTAATGTCTTACTCTCATTATCAATGATCACGATGGTGGCTGTGTCATCTACAAACTGCACTTCCATTCTGTCTTGCACCAGTCTAATAGTTAAATACTCTGTCCACTCAATGACGTCATCATCAGTGATGGTAAATGCGATGCACTTTGAACTTTCCAAAGATGTAAGGTGAAATAATTGAATTGCAATGTCAATGTCTGTAAATATGAGACAATGTATTAACTCTCAATTTCACTATTATAGAAAATATTACACCTACATGCACATCTAGATTTATCAATAGCTTACTGTATGCAGAAGTAATAACCAAAAAATTATTCCTTTAATATAAAAATTTTCCTGGTAATTCTACTGATAATATACATCAAGCATGAGAGTCTAGTGATATATAATCATGCTGTAGGTATCTTTCAGATCAATGTGTGTCTATTGGTAGGTATTCTGCCATAAACTAACCTAATGTACTGAAAACATCCAATTTCATAAAAGTTCCCTTCTAAATTAGGTGTAAACACTTACTAGGTCCATCTCGAAAGCTGTATGCAACCGGTACAGTCAGCCCCTCTTTGATAGTTTGGTTGACAACATCAATGCAAACAGGGAAATAACCGTCCCCTTCATTAACCATGATCGTGGTAGAATTAAATGCAATCATAGGTACTAGGACAAAGGAAAGGAAAAAAAATAATCATAACTTGGACAAGTGGCTATTCACATTGATGGTGTTAATAAATCTCAACTGTTAGATATAACACAAGAGCATTAGTTAATAAAAAAAAGGTCAACATTTAGAGCATCTAGTCGAAACATCGAGAGAATACAATTTCAAGTTGATTATTGAGAAAGTTATTGTAATATCTTTTATAATTGAAACACTATTAATATATTTCTAGCAGTGCAATTAATACTAACATGTTGTATAAGTCTTCTGGGGCATTGGAACACATTGGAATAGACTGTATTTCTAAAGTGCGAGATTCATTCAAATTTGCTACCTGAGGGCTGTAAACATGAGCATGGAAAAGCTCAAATGGAGATTGGTGGAGGAACTGATTAGTGAGATTGGCTAACTTCACCACATATTTTTTAACAATGGCTATGCCCAACCATTAATCAGCTCATCTTTAAAGATGTCACCTGGGGTGGCGGAATGAAAATGGCAAAGAAACTGAATAAATTACCCCCATTCATCACCATCATTGGTATCTCAAACCCAGTGCTGCATTGGGTGGGTGAGTAGCGTGCACCCTTGCACCCTCTTTAAATCTGCCCCAGTAACATGGCATGAAGTGTCTGTTTTTTTCATATTATTACAAACCAGGCAGGCCGTACAGGATAAAAATCTTGATCATTACATATGCACCAAACATATTGAAGTGCTATATTCTATATTATGATTGTCTTACTCTCATTATCAGTGATCACAATAGTGCTGGTGGTGTCACCTTCAAACTCCACATCTATGTTGCCTTGCATTAACGTAATAGTGTAATTCTCTGTATCCTCAATTATGGAATCATCAGTGATAACAAATGAGATGCAGTCATAAGTTGCAGAGGAATTGAGGACAAACATGTCTGGAGATATAGTTGTGTCAATATCATCACCTGCAAATATGAAGGCAGATCATTAGCCTATATTATCCTGTTATAAATAAAGGAATGTAAACTGCCCAGTCTGATTATCGCACATCAGAAAACATTCGTAGAATCGACCAATGAGAAATTTAACTCTGATAAACTATGTTGATTTCTATAGCTATTCCCACCACTGCTCAAACCCTCTGTGCTGTCAGTGATATTGGTCTTGCACTCGTCTTGTTAGGTAGCAGAGTTTGATGATGTATTGCTAGTATAAATAACATAAAATATAACTTGTACTGTTCTGTAGTATTAGCTAATTGGATTCCACAAAAAATACTTACTTCCATATATGAATGAGCTCCATTAAAGTATATTCCTTAACTTTCTATATTTTGGCTTCTAGAAATAGAATTTAGGTATTTATAATGAAAACACTTTTTCTAAAAGAAATCAAGAATGTTGCACCCCATTTACATAGTTTAACTAAAAAGTTATGTCCATGGTGACTTGCTAAATATTACAACTGTTCTCTTCATTATTGGCGAGTTGTTTACCACAGGGGAAACCAAAAAGTAGAATTTAAAAAATCTTGTATATAATATATAGAACATAAAATGTCAAATTAAATCAGCTGACTTAACAAAACATTAAATGAATTCTTTGACCTGAGATTAGGAGGGGATGAAGATCTAAGATAAGATGGTATTGTTATGCTTGTAATAGTGTGACAAAAAGAAAGCATACAAAAAGAGAAAGAGAGAGAAATATTTTGTGTAATTCCCGATAATTTTAAGTTACATAATGGTATATAGGTATTTATCTACCTTTAATTCAAATTATCAATGGTTAATTCATGGAAAAGTTAGTGTGTGAGAAATTCATCAAGAGTTTTGAGAGGGACTAGAATATATTCTTACTATCTTGTTCCTGAAGGGTGTAGTTGATGTATACCATCAGTCCAGTATCAATAGTCCCATTCACAACTTCAACGCAGACCTGGAAATTACTGCCTTCTTCAGTAGTTATGTTCCGGGATGAATTGAAAGCAACCGAGAGGACTGAAACAAAATAAAAGCATAAAACAAACAACAACAAATTAAACTAACAACAACATAAATCAAAACAGGATTTAGATAAGTAGATCTTACAAGTAATTTATTTGTTCATCACGCTGATATTATTAAAATCTCCCCACATTGCATTTAAAAGTAAAACCATGAAAATAAAACATTTTAAGAGTCTAAGTAACTAATATTCTTTTTAATAACCAAATATAATATTGTTTACTTACAATGACCTCTAAAATATGTAACACCCAAAATTGTGATTGAAGAGTAGATAATATTAATCTAGAATACACTCACCATCATCGTCCATGATAGTGATCATTACCATGTCTTCTTCAAATATGTCTGGCATTGCTACAGTGAAGATTAATTTGAAAGTCTCATTTTTCTCTGTCAAATCATCTCCTGTGATGTTGATAACAATGCAGAGTTCCTGTGTCACAGAACCAGAGCTCTGGAAGGTCAGTGAGGATGGGGCTGATGTGTAATCACTTCCTCCTGTCAGATACATTATATCACAGTTTAAAAAAGAACCAAAAAGTTTAACAGCAAAAACAATTATTGGTATTGTGACCATTCATATCATAATTACATGGTCATAAACTCATAAACACAAAACAGGATATGCACCAAAAACAGGATGGGGAAAGGATATGTACAATGTATAACTCCATCATCAACAGCTGAAAAGAAAGATGGTATCGGAAAATTTCCTAGCAAGAACAGATCACTGTGTTTTGGTTATGCCCTTCGGGGCTGTTCAATTTAAAAGAGGTAAGATTTTAATACATCTACACTCATTGCTTATAGTGCCATGAGAAAAATAGTACGACAATATTTTTCATCAAAAAGTATAAAATAAGCACAGGAAACCAAAACTGCATACAAACTACTGTTATGTTATTTAAATCATTTGGCCTTTCCTTATTCCACTTCCATATCCACATACCCCTTTCCCCTCAATACTGCAAATCTTGTATTGTGTGGAAATATTTATCAAATAAACATCAAAGTAGTCAAGTCATATTGTTAGGTTTCTTTTAAACATTCCCACCAGATGTTATAGTCTAGCAGTTACCAGAGCTGCTATGGCATGTTGGTTAAAAACAAGATTAACCCTGATTATACATCCCACATGATATTGTCTTACATTAATCCCTTACTAGTTGCTGATATGTCCACAGTAGTCACATTCACTATGATATCTCTATCCAATCCTCCTGGAGTGACATTGACAAGAGTCATACAGATGCTCTCAGTAATTACTGAGCCAGAATCTCCTTCCTCTAGTGTCCGGTTCAATGTCCGATTTATTCGAATAGTGGCCCCTTAAGAAAAGTCATGATTATTTGTTTAGTATACAATATAGTGGGATATGTTTTGAGGGGGTTTGGGTTTAAGATTCAATTCCCACTACTATGAATGTCTATGCGACAAAGGCAGTGGGGCATAGTATTATATGCTACACAGTCCATGAATGTTTCCATCATAAAGCTTTCAGTTAGTCATCATTAGCAAGTATTTAATCCCTCAAAAACATAAATCAATAGCAAATCACTATATTCTGCATTAACGCATGTCTTACTATTGTTATCGGTGATCACAATGCTAGCAGTGTCATTTACAATCCGCACTTCCATACTTTCAGGGACCAGTGTAATATTGAAGGTCTCCGTGTCTTCAATGATGTCATCATCAACAATGCCAAATGAGATGCAGTCAGATCTCGCAGAAGAAGTGAGTTCAAACATGCTTGGAGATGTGGTGCTATTAATATCGCCGGCTGAAACAATGACAAACAGTTTATTAACCTGCATCATGCTATTCATATATTTACAAATTTTAAGTTGATCATTGAGAAAGTAATTATTTGATTCGGGTTTGACTTCTTATTTTTAAGGATAGGATTTTTTCAACCACACCTATGTAGTCATATCCATGTGTGACATTAACCATGCTCTGCTCAGCAACAGTTCAACTATTCACCTTGCCCTGTAAATACACTTACCTATAAGAAATTGATTACTTTGTTCATGGGCATTGTTTTCAAATTCTGCTCAGCAAAGTGCTATTTTATTGTTGACTGATGCTACATGCACTCAGCTTAACAACCAACTTTTAAAAGGTAATGCTGATTTTGTATTATGTACCTGATTAATTTTCAGAAAAAAATGAAATTGTTTATTGAGAAGGTCATTGTAAGATAACAGTTCGTTCACATGGGAGCAGTCAAAATGTTAATGCCACATTTTCTTTGTATTGTGTATATTATTAGTTTTTATGTTATTTCTACTTGTTCGCAACAGAATAAAAGTAATATTAGATTGACTAATACAGAAACAAGAATTCTCTCAGTTGACATAATACCATTACAATAACCTTCCCAAAACAACTTGAAATTGTATTTTCTCGGCATTTCAACTGTATATTATGTAAGGAACCCCAAAAATATTGCATATCTTAGATGATTTTTTAAACTTATTTCAATTCTAGCACGATGTGATTACATATTAATTATACAATAAACACACTTAATAAATACTATAACCACTTCACACACCCCTTCCTCATTCCTAATTATGGATGTTAGCTTGATTTTAAAAACTTTTGATCTTGTGAATACATTATAATATATAGAATACTGTTTGTTGCATGAAGCAATTAATTTGGAGCAGAAGCATGCTGAAGCCAGTGATATCTCCATGAATGCAGCATTAGAAGTACAGTTATGTGTGTAGAAAAAAATTCTGCCAGCTAAACTGCTATATATATTGTCTTTGGTATGCTGTATAGCACCTTAAGTGACATGAGTAATTTATTAGGCAAGACTCCGCAATATGGTAACCTAACACTGTTACTACACTATCTGCTTCTAATGAGACTGTTAGTCATCTTGAAGCTTTCATAAACATTTAGAAACCTTTCCTTGTGTCTTCGAGCCTTTTATATTATCTGCTTCTAATAAGGTAGTTCAAGTCTAGTTGAAAAATTAGCAGAAACAGAAACTCTGAAGTGTAAGAGTTCCTTAGTGCTTCAGGTTAGACCAGAGTAATCAGAGGTACATTTTAGTAAGTGCTGAGTTCTTGGCTATTATCAAAGTGAAGGTGGCAAAAAATAAGAAACTGCAAGAGGAAAAGAGTCAGGAAGGGACCTGTATATGGAAGGATTGCAGAAAGGTCATTATATTCAGAAGCAAAAGCCTATGAGAAGGAGATAGTGAAGTGAAGGAAGTGCAACAAGCCAGTGCCATATGTACTTTATATATAGAGCCTCTGTTATTGTAAACAGAAGTAAAACTCTTGTCTCTATTCATTACATTAAGTGAGCCAAATTTGTTCTAACATTTTAAAGGAATAACTATTTCATCATTAGAATGCAAATACAATAAGCAGTAGAAGAATCAGCTCCATAGAAGTAGGCAAGCAAAACTCCATTGCTACAGTCAAAATTATAGCAAATAAATCCATCCAGAAAGGTCTCCACAAAATTAATAGGTGTCTGTAGAGCCTTCATTAGCAGGAGCTTCCAGAATCAGCAAATTTAGTCATAAACCGACATTTACAGAAATGCAGTTTGGATTGTTGCCCATTTGTTCCAAAATTAATTGTGTCAAACCAAAAGTTCAATTTTAACCACCCACCCAATAGTTATCACAGCTAGATTAATAAGTTATCCTGGCTCATCTGCACACATGCATATAAATACTTACTAGATTCATTCAGAAGGTTGTATCCGATAAATACTGTTTGTCCAGCATTAATATTTCCATTCTCAATATAAATGCAGACTTCAAAAATACCATCTCCTTCATCACTTGTGATCAGGGATGAATTAAAAGCAACATCAAGTACTAAAAGAAGGGGGAGGAGGAAAGATAACAACAGATAAAAATACAGCCATTTATTTCAAATGTAGATAATATTCGTCCAAACTGCACTCACTGTCTCCATCATCCATGATGGTGATGGTTACATTGGAGCCTCCTTGAAACATGTCTGGTGTTGCTAGAGTTAAGATTACAATGAACGTCTCATTTCCATCTATCACATCATCTCCCGTAATGTTGACCATGACACACTTCTGCTGTGTCGCAGTAGAACCACTAATGAAAGTCAATGGTGTCAGATCCAACACATAGTCACTTCCTCCTGTCAGAAATATAATTTTATTGTTTATGAAGCGGTCGGTGTGGGGAAAGGTAAGTTTAGTACAGAGGTAGCAAGTACTAACCTTGATGATCACATACACTACTTCATGTCTAACTCTACACATGCACCTCTACAAGTGCACCTCTAAAACCACCAAATTTTCTTTAACTGTAGAGTAGAAATCTGCCAGTAGTATTTCACTATGACATTAACTGGAGTGGTATCAATTCATGACACTCTCAGATGTTGCTGTTCTGGTTCTGAAAGGTGTCATTTGAAATCCTCTCTCCAATATTTCAGCAAGGAAACAATGCCAAGAATAATCATGAGGGCCAGTCCAACATTCCCACTCATTGTTAATCAAGAGGTTAACAGAAGACATGCATATCAGAAGGAGTCTTTGACTTTTAGGGTAGCTAGCAAGCTTCAATGACAGTGCTGTACAACTAGCTTGAGCTGAAGACCTTTTAGCTGACCATTCTCCTGCCATTTTAGAAGATTTGAAGCGGAAACATCCCACACCTCTCCTGACCCTATTATTTGCCCTGCCCCAGATCTACCTGCCCCAGATCTACAGTTATTTTCAGTTGAGATTTTTTAGCAACAAGAAAAAGAAAAGCTGTTCTCTCTTTCCCTGTGGATCTGCTGGTGATCATGACTGTCTCTGTTTACAATACTTAAGAACCGTGCTGGATCTACTGTATGGGCTCTGTGTTCATCAACCCACTCTTCCTGAGAGGAAAAACACCTAATCCAATTCATCTCAAGTTTTGGAGTATCATTTGTTGCTTTGTGTAAGAAATACACGGTATTACTGATGGATAAAATTAGAACAATGCTGGTCGCAAAGTGTGCAAGGAACTTTGCTTTACAAAAATGCCAGAGTTAGTCACCTCTTCATATAAGCTTTGATGTGTCCTGTTGAGTAGCTGCTGTTCATGCTACTCATCTTTTCCTCCAACAACGTGCAACAGATTCAAGTTGTTGTGAATGTTGACTTCAGGAATGCCTTCCACGACATTCATTAGAAGAATATGTTATTGGTAGCTGAAGTTAATATCTATTATAAGTGCAATAGTGACATTGTGGAGATGTTGAAATTTATCGATGAGAGAATCAGTAATTTTCATGCCTAGTTGCTGGACACCTTTGGACTGCTCTTCAGGCTATATTCAGGTTTATAATAACCATTAGGAATGCAGTGCACCTTGCTCTGCCAGCTGTTTTGTCTTCAATACGAACTTCAGACTCAGTTCAGCCTGCTGATCTGATGGAGGAGGCTACTTTACCAATGTGGCAGAAACACAATGACATGCAGGCTGGTATCTCACTGTCAGAAGTAGTAGGCCTTCCTTTGGCCAGAGCCAGCCAACCTCTACTAGTAGCAACTGACAAACTTACCTTCTATATGCCTCAGCTCGTTCAGGTGTTACCTCAATTCCCTGCTCATCTCTTTGGTTGGGCTATGCATGAATGCAGTTCCCCTCCGATTTAGTGCCTAATAGTCCTGACCACTGCCCATTGTGGCAGCAAGGCGAATGAGGTAACTCATATATAACTTAAGGCAAATTCAGATCTAAGATGAATCGTGTCGATATTGTGAAAAGAAAATGCAATAGACTACAGAACTTACAGATTGGAAAAGATATGAAATGCAAGTGTAGGATTTGATTTAACCCATGCATTGGAACAACCAGAATTCTAGAACATACCACATGTCTATGATGGTGTGTAAAGAAAAGAAGTTTATCAAAGTAGTGAAGACCTTTTGCATCATCATACCACGTGCCTATGATGGTGTGTAAAGAAAAGAAGTTTATCAAAGTAGTGAAGACCTTTTGCATCATCATGCAGATCTTAGCCAAAGGCTATAAGGCATCAAGGTGAAGGGACATGCCTTGAAGGAAGTGACTATCCGGATAACTAGCTAGCTATTGTCAGCTATAAAAATGCTTCAGCAAGTGATGCAGTGATTTAACTTTCATGCATTGCAGATATGCAATCTAAACCAGAGAGTAGTTTACAATATTTACTCTGTTTTCGGCCGTATTGATGAATAGATTGCATGCATGTCTTCCTTTTCCACTTTTTATGTCACCTCCTAAAAATAGAAAAATCAAATGCAACTCTTCTTCACTACTAGTACTGCCACCTATTGTAACGTTCATCTAAAGCTCAAAGTTTCAAATATAGCAGAGACAAAGGCAATATAATATTGGGAACCATATAGTGCAACAGAATTAATTAAATAATGTATTATAGGCAATGGAAATTGATTCAACAGAACAGATTTTCTTCTGTCTATTGCAAACTGGCCTTTAATGCTGCAAGCAGAGTCAGGGTAGAGATTGTTACCATGGAGCAATCAATGACCTTTAAGGTTTCTCTTTCAATACGCTTTTTTTATTTTTTGTGCAACAATAAAAGTAAAAACAAATACTTGGAACATTTTCTTTTCTTACAATAGCTCTCTAGTATTTAAGGGAGAGAGTAAGAGTGGACATTTCAGCTTTGATCCAGCTAATACCAGGATCTTATAAACCCTAATGTAACTGTCAATTAAGGTATAAGGATACTTACATGCTATATCTTATATCATTTACTGCCTTCAGTGAGAGCTAGCTAACTATAGCTAAAGCTGATGATGATAATCCTAGCTACTGTAGCCTTGCCATTTTAGCAATTTTCTAGTACACAAACAACCTTAACCAACAGCTATATTTAGTTTTTACTGGGTGAGTTCTAGTGGAATTTTTTGTTAATGGTTACTAAGCTTAACTCTTTGTAGAGATATTTAAGTGCGATGAAAAATTGCTCAATTTAATCTGCAATTTAATTCACTTCCCTTCCTCTTCATGTCTCAAATTGATAGTTGCCTAAATGATCTTCAGCCAATATCACTGCCAAAAAGACTCATAGCATGCCTTGAATCCTTCACTAAAGTAGTACACCAGCAGACCAACAAGTCATTGGAAATGTGAAAAAACCTTGAAATTTATCTTCAAAAATCTTCTGGTTTTATGCATTTAGATAACTTGAATAAAATTGGTTTTAGTACCACAAGACTCCAAATGTTCTACTGTCTTGCACCAAATCTTCTGTTTCTTGATTGTGGTAAAGATGCATGGGTAGAGGTGGTTTGTGTATGACTCAATCCAGCTAGCTCACATGCTGTTTTTCAAATCAGAATTTATTAAAGACCACATAATTATACTGCATTCCAAGCAGAATTACTCAATCTGCTATTTGGTTTGTGGAGTTGTTGTTCCTGTTTTTACCAGTCCAAAGGAGATGGTGGGTGATTTCTGCTATTCCTTGTTGAAGTTCTCCTGTGCAACTGTTACCAAGTCCTAGAAGATGTTTTAGCTGATTCCATATGGATAGAGTCAACAACAACAACAAGAAGTGCTATGTGCTGATTTTTGTGTAGGGGATGTGGTGTAGTTAGAATGGTACAGTCAACAATTATAACAACACTTAGCAGGATATGTGTAGTGCACAACGTAGTGTTTAAAAAAAAACTAAAGACCTTGAAACTCTGACTTGGTGTAGTACTCTACTACTCAACTAATAATAATGTAAACAGCAAACAAACCACAAAAATGCTCACCTTAACCAAGAACAAACAATATATATTGGATTGCTAAAAAAATAAAGAAATCACCAAGACTGTACCCATGCAGTCCACAAAGAGTTCCCCTTTATCACATCTTCATATCACATCTCCAACAAGAGTTTTAAATGGTGACGGATCATCTATCTAATCGTGATCGTCATGGATACAGCCTCGTTTTCTTTCTTTTTTAAAAGTCAATATAGTTGTTTGTTTAAAAACTTAAATTTTTTTTTGATACTTAGTGTTTGATCACCGCCACCATGAAATAATTATAGCCTCCACACCAAGCACAAGTTACAATTTGGGTATACAATAATCACTATTAGGATTACACGTTCTCTGAACCACTATCGAGATATATTTTATTCTGAGGGCTTAACCTTGTACCTAGGCGATCCTTTATATTCCAACATATTAATTACTGATAGCACAGAAGATTAGTGCTTTAGTGAGTATTTTAACCAAAAAATTGTTAACATTTGTATAAATCTTACTAGTTGCTATTCCATCTGAAGTTGTCACATCCACTACGATATCCCTTGCCAAGCCTCCAGAAGTGACTTGAATCAGTGTCACACAGATGTTCTCTGGAGTAAATGAGCCATTGTTTCCTTCTACTATTGAGCGATCCAGTGTCTGGTTTATTCTAACAGTGGCATCTTGTCAAAACATAAATTTGGTTATGATTGGGGTGTAGTGGAATTTATAAAATTGGTCATCATATTTATACATAATATAGTGAGCACCAGTGAGTTCACAATTTGCTTGATAGGCCAAATATTTACAAATACTGTCACTATACATAAGCAGATAGCTATAATAAAGTAACAATAATGGTGACATTAATTGTTTGATAACGTATAAAGTTAGTTCAGGAAGGTATAATAATCAAAAAGCCTTAAAGCATAATTTGTTTATTTATGCTGCTACAGGTCTAAAGACCAAATAATCAGTTTAGCTCACAAAACAAGATGTTAAGAACCGAGCATACAAGATTATCTGGCTACCTAGTTGGAGCATGAAATTTTAGAAAATGAGTTCACAGAACAAGCTCTGGGCCAAAACTTACACATTATGCGAGTGAAGAAACCAAACCTGTTCATCAGGTGTGCAAGGCAATCTATTATACTAATGTCATGGCAAATTATCTGTAATCATAAGCATTATTTTAGAATCATTTTAAGGTGTCCTTTATTCATTTGGGAGTTTGGTCATGGGTTTGGTGTGAATAGGTAAATTACTTGAACAAGTTATGTGTGACAAATATTAAATGCTGGATAGGGTATTTTTGCTGGTTATCATTTTTAGCATAAATTAGTCTATTCTCAGATTTATACCATGACCACTCTCTATTTAGAATTGGTGCTTTGAAAAATCCTTTTTAGAGGTTATTTGTTCCTCCAGCCTTCATTTATTGTGTACATGCCATGACATTTTTACTCCTCTGTTCGAGAGTCAATGCTTTTCACATTACTAGGGACCAGACATACTATAAGATATGATCGCACTATGCTCTGTAGCAGTTTGATCCTCTGCCTTCTTATCCTGGCACTTGGGCTCAGACAACTAAACTCATTAAGTATAGCATGTACTGCTTGATTCTCGTTTATAAGTGATCATGTGATACAAGACCAGCTTTTGTAAAAGCAAATCAAGCTAACAGAGTATTCTACTTCAATTCATATCTTACTATCATTGTCAATGATAACAATGGTGGCGGTGTCGTCTGCAAACTCCACGTCCATACTTATTTTCACTATAGTAACAGTGAAGTTCTCTGTCCCCTCAATTATTTCATCATCATCAATGTGAAAAAAGATGCAGTCAGTACTCACGGAAGAATTGAGCACAAATGATGGTATTGTGATATCTACACCTGTGAATATGAGGCAGTGAATTCACTTGCATGCTCAAATCAATGCAACAACACATTCATAGAATACAACATCCCACTCTGCATGAGGTTAACTTTGCCCTGGCTACATGTGTACCTTAAACTTTTTACAACCGAAGTTATGTTCAATTTGTGCAGAGTCTGCATGACTAACAATATTTGAATAGAAGTAGCCTTTTTACCAATCTAACCTGCTGAATTGTGAGAGCCCTATTACTTTCATGCCAATGTGGCAAGTGCTAAATTTGATAAAGATTGTTTGCAATGAGATAAGGCCATAACAGAAGTAAAAATGGAAATTTCATGACTTTTATCAGATAAACATATACATATATAATGTAAATCAGTATTTCTTCATTGGCCCTACTGCAATAAAATATTTGCTGGAATGGTCTGACACTCGAATAATGGTTGCCCATTTATAAACTCTAGATAAATAATTTTCTCTCTCTAATATTGTTTACTTTGCAGTGTACATTTGCACCATGAGTAGTCTAGAAGAGGTGATAATATAATCATAATTTGTGGGAGCTCAGTGGCAACAGATAGCAATAGAGGTGATGACATTCACTGAAAGAGGTGGCAGAAGAATCAGCGTTTGAGATTGAAATGGTACCTACAGAAATTATAACTTCTTACAACATTTTAAACTGCATCTACTATGTTCTGTTTATTCCACCAGTCACTATTGCTACATCTATCTCGCAGAGCATATGGCTGTGTCAAGCTG
This sequence comes from Cladorhizidae sp. MBARI D1340-BT2, assembly GCA_028752905.1. Lineage (NCBI taxonomy): Eukaryota > Metazoa > Porifera > Demospongiae > Poecilosclerida > Cladorhizidae > Cladorhizidae sp. MBARI D1340-BT2. The sequence continues at coordinate 13,460,209 of JAQNBH010000007.1, read as the reverse complement.
AGGCTCTTTGATGCCAATCATTCTGCCCTTTTTAATAGCTAGGTACACAACTTTTAGAATGTGGGAAATATTCAGAGGGTTGATCCTGATCTCAGAATATGAACTCTTACTTGGTCCACTAAGCAAGGTTGTGTGTCCGATATATATAGTCTGTCCAACACGGATGCTTCCCCTCACAATACTAATGCAGACTTGTAAATTCCCATCTCCTTCATTGGCAATGATCGTGGTGGGATCGAAAGCAACCAAGAGAACTAAACCAACCAAGCAAGAATACAAACAATCAACAACTAATCAAATAACAACAACAACAAACCAATTATTAATATTAGTTTTACAAACAACCACATTGAATACCTTGGTCAAGTCTTTAGTGCACATTATAGATGTAGTCGTAATTATTGTGTTACAGCTATTTTACCTCAGTCAGAGACTTGTGTACATGTTTCACTCTAGTTAAGCATTATCTGTCTGCCTGTCTGTGCTGTAGTCACTTTTTCTGTCTACTTGAATGTCTGCTTTTCTGTCTCTCTGTCTATCTGCATGTATGTCTACCTGTTTGTCAGTCTATCTGTCTGTGTGCCTCTCTCTATCAATTTGTTCATCCTTCAATCCATTCATCTCTCCGTCTGCCTGCCTGACCTTCTACCTATGAATTTGTCCGTACATCCATTTGTATGCACGCATGTGTGTACATATGTACATATGTATATGTGCATTGTATTATGCACATATGCTTGTGTGTATGTATGTATGCATACATATGTGTGCATGTAGGAATATATGTAAATATGCATGTATTATGCATGTATGCATGTGTGTATGTATCATCATGTCTAAATATGTATGCATGTATTATGTGTGCATGTATTTATGTATATGTATATGTATGTATATGTATGTATGCATGATGTATATGTATATATGTATGTATGTATGTGCATTATATTGGTAAAAATTGTGAATCACTCATGAATGGTTCATGGATAGCAATTGTCGAGAACCTGGCTCGAGAACAACCATTGCGACCCATGTTACAAACACTTCTCTCACTTTTAACACAAAGAATGTGACAAATTTGAATGTTCGTGTACAGGGTGCAAAGGTTTTTTGGTGATAAACTGTATGTGTGTATGTTGTGTGTACTGTATATGCAGGGCCATATTATCCATAAGGCTGACTAGGCTGAAGCCTAGGGGCCCACCAAGAGTAGGGGCCCACCAAAAACAGGGGCCCATGCGCAACCTTTTTTTCCGTACCCGTTAATTGAAAAGTAAATGTGAGATTGGTGCGCGCATCTATTCCCAGAGACCTAGGATGGTGGGCAATATTTAGTTTCTCCTCGTATCCGAAGAACTGGAGGCTTGATAGAGGAATTCTAGGTGCTATTCCTCTCTAGGATTACTAACTGGTACTTCATTACTCAAGTCTCAAAAGGTTTTCAAGTATATGAGCTGATAATAATTTAAAAAAAGTAAAGCGAATAACTCTTGTTACCAAGGTGAGGAACTAACTTTACTTCAGCTAACCTAGTAGTTTCTTTTATGACTGTTAGATCAAGCTAAATAGTGTAGGAATAGTAAATAGTTTAGCTAGCGTATCTAAATAGTGTAGAATAGTAAATAATTTAACTAGCTAGCACTTCATGAAGCTAGCTGGACCCAAGTAGCTAACCAGCTAGCGCACCCATACATCTAGCGTCCTTGCTCACATTCAGTTGTTCACTTATTAATATATTTTACATATAGGATTGCAGCAACATCTGTGATGAAGCAACATCTGTCATGTAATCATAACCATGAGACTAGGGTGAAGGTATACTTATATAGATTCAGTTTATACATCCTCTGTGAGTGGTAGGTCTGAAAGCTGATGGCTAGCCACGGTACATCTATACAGGGTGAGGTGTCTGGTGCCATCCTGCCGTTGCAGAAAGCACAGTCACACCTCTGACTTCCTCACACTTGGTAATGGTCTCCCTTGCCATTCAGCCTCTTGGGGTACTTCTCAGCCAGGTTGGGCCCACTTCGGCAACCTATGCTCAGATGTGCATTGGTACTGCCAATGGTAAACTTTAGCATGGTGGGTCCAAAGAATAGCGAAAAACAATCTTTTGGGATGGAGGTCCTGGTTGAAGGATGAATGGGTTACTCTGTGGAGTAATGTCATCTAGAATTTGACATGAAATAATAATGGTTTATATGTAAAGTTAGCTTGATATAAAAACATTTGTCTGTGTAGTAGTGTAGTAGCTAATAATATTAGTTGTTATTATTCTTATTGCAGGAATGCAGGAATATCATACCTTCCCCAGCAGTTGTCCAGATATATTGGCTAGCATCCACACGGCTGGTTCCACTTACATCTGATCTTCCTCTCCTCTGCTATCCTCTTCCTGCAGCTCTTCCCTTCCTCTACTGTCCTCTACCTGCAGCTCTTCCCCTATTACCACTACCTCCCATTGACATCTGCTGACTTAGACCTCTCACTGTATCTCTCCCCCTATTTCCACTTGCTCCAACAGCACTCTCATTCTTGATCTCTTCAAAATTGCTCTCATCATCACTACACTACAACTATTTGAGTCACAGTATATACAATCACCAATGCTATTAACATCTCTAGTAGAGTCTTGGTATTATAACCACAGGCCATTCTTAGTAACAACCACGAACAGCGTAACTGAACAGGTTAACTAACCACAGTAAAATAAAATATCCGTCGGGTTCAAATTAAAGTGGCTGTCATGATATCGTGACAATGGTCTAAGGCTACTGTCGCGAATACGTGACGATGGTCTTATAGATAAGCCTGAGCATACGAAATCATGACAATGTCCGCTAAGTGTTACACTATTATTAAAAAATGTTCTGAGCCCCAACGACAGTTGCTCTTGTGAAACTGGCACCAGACACGCGGCCGCGGTATGAACACGTGAAGATCGCGGGGGGTGGGGGGGGGGGGTGGGGGGGTTGCCGAGGGGCCCAAGAAGCTCGAAGCCTAGGGGCCCTGCCTTGGGTTAATTCGGCACTGTGTATATGTATGCATGTATGTATATGTGTGTATGTATGTATGCATACATGCATGCAAGTATTTATGCAGGAATGTATGTCTGTGTATGTATGTATGCATGCATGTAAGCATGTGTGTATATATGTATGTGTGTATGTATATATGTGATTTGTGCAATACTCATCATCATCTATCACAAACATGAACAGGTAATTCAATGAGCACGTACACTTACTTGTGTATAGAAATAATACAACACCAAATTATCAATTACTTGAGCTACAACACTAGAGCTTCTATTCTACGACTGCTTTGTACTCTATTACAACTAAAATAACAATAGCAACCAAAATTACAACCAATATTAGCCTAATATGCACTCACCATCTGCATCAACAATAGTGATGGCTACACTGGAGTCTCCTTGAAATATGTCTGGTGTGATTAGATTGAAAACTATCATGAAATTCTCGCTTGTCTCTAGTAGAACATCTCCTGTAATGTTGACTGTGACACACTGCTTCTGCATCACAAGGGCACCGCTTGGGAAGGTCAGTAAATTTTTATCCAGCGTATAATCTTCTGTAACTGTTATATTATGCATATGTCACCCAGGGAAAAAAATAAAAAAGGCCATAGAGATGCATTTTATGTAACAAAAACACATTTATAAGTAACACAAGTTTTTTTAAGTGGATAATTTGTAGAATTAATATATTAAAATTGAGTTTGACACATTAGCAATATGAAACATAACCCTTTCATTAGTATAAATTAAATATTTTGTGTGTTGGTTTTGTATAGTATAGCTTCAAATTAATTTTTATTTCGACAAGAAATGATTGGCCAATCAAGCACACTCCCTATGTTGGCTATGTAGATCCAGGAGGAGAGAAAAACAGAGTCTCTGAATCTTGGAGATGGGAGTTCACAGAACTCAGACTTAGATAGTGAGATTTGGATTGACAGGTAAAGCTATTGATATTGCAAATACTATATACTCGGTAAGACCAACCAATGGCTCAAATATATTATAAAAGAATGTAAAAAAAAAATTTGGAAAAAAATACTAAACAAACAACTTCATTGGATACACTTGGAAAAAAAGAAAGAAAATGAAAATGTAGCACAACCAGTTATATGACCCTTTACCATTTATATACTATAGAATGATAATTAATTTCAGCGAATAGTGCATCCACATCATATTATTGTCTTTTTTTGTGTGTGTGTTTTTACATGTGTCAATTCAATAGAGGTATATGTGATAACTTGACCTTATATGGATGAAACAGTCAGAGAGATAAGATAACTGATTATATATCTAGCCTGTATGGGCATGTACATATTCATGTAATAAGTAATTAAGTAGTATTTATCTGTAGTCTTAGTGATACTTATTGTTATATACACATGTCAGATTATGGTACTCTTAGGGAGGGATAGTCGGGTTTGAATCTTGTTGACTGTAGTCTCTTGTATCTAAGTTTTGACTATTATTCAGAGTGTTAAAGTTACTGTTTTGATATTGTAATTGTTTTTCTCTAATTGAAATATAACAGTGATTTGGATTGATATTGATATTGCAAATACTATATACTCAGTATATAAGACTTAACATTGACAACGAATGGCTCAAATATAAAAAAATATATAAAATAATGTAAAAAAAAATCACTAGAAAAATACTAAACAAACAATTAATTGGATACACTTGGGAAAAGAAAGAAAATGAAAATGTAACACAACCAGTTATATGACACCTGTACCATTTATTTACTATAGAATAATAATTAATTTCAGCGAATAGTTTGCATCCACATCATATTGTCTAGGTTTCCTCAATTCAATATAGGTATAGCAGTTTCATTTTGGATAAACTAGAAACCAGGAGGAATATTAAACAAACAACTCAACTAAATATATTGGCTTGATAAGATACAAAACCGTACTCATGTATATAGTCCACAACCAAAATATATGTCAGTGTATTTCAACACCCAAATATTTGTAGTAATGGCGGATTTTGTAGTAGTCACCACCATGAGTCCAAAGTGAGAACCACAACAGGTGTCTCAAAATAGGTCAAATGCTTTATTTAGTAAACTAAGGGTATACAACAGTCTAGTGCTTCCATGGGTAATAGAGTACGATTAACATAAAACAATTAAAACAACATTTGTAGCATACTTACTAGTTGCTGTTCCATCTGAAGTAGTCACATTCACTACAATATCTCTTGCCAAGCCTTCTGAAGTGATTCTGATCAGTGTCACACAAACACTCACGGTATTAAATGGGCCAGGATTTCCCTCCACCACTGAGCGATATAGCGTCTCATTTATTCCCACTGTGGCATCTTTAAAAAGAAATCATTTATGATTGATGAATTGGGAAATATGGTCGTCATTTATATATTTATATAGTGTTATAAAAAAGATTTCACTTCATATGTTGTGTGGGTATATAGTTTATAATCATAGGATAGGTGTATGTATTGTAGTTTGTTGGTGCCAGCTCATGTACATGCTAAATAAACAGCTTTTAGATTCACTGGAAAAAATGCAAATTGAATCAATGGCAAATTTCTATACTCTACATCAATGCAAGTCTTACTATCATTATCAATGATCATGATGGTGGCTGTGTTATCAACAAACTCCACTTCCCTATTTTTTTCCACCAGCGTAATAGTGAATATCTCTGAACTTTCAATGATTTCATCGTCACAGATGACAAACGAGATGCATACCGGATGTGCCGTAGATGTAAGATCAAACGATTCCCTTGAAATGTCAATGCCTGTAAATGTGAGACAAAGGATTAACTTTCATTTTCACTATTATAGACAAAATTGCACATACTTGCTCATCAATTCTACAATATGACATACTACGTGTAATCAACTAATTGTTTTTGTTTCAAATGCCAGCACTCTTCCCCAATGCATCTTGCTAGGGGGAGGAGTTTGATGACAAAGTCTAGTGCCCTGTAATAAGTAGGAAGAGAGCTCAGAATGCAAGGGACTAGTTAAATATCCAGCTTCCAAGGAATACATGATATATATATGGAGGCTAGTAAGTCTGTGCTGTTCAGTATGGTGAGTACATTCTCTTAAAAATGGAATTTTCTGAAATCAAGAATGGCGTCATTCATCAATTGACGACCAGTTCACTTTGCCACATAATTAAATCCACGGATGTTTATTGTATCGACTTCGGTCAAAGTTTATATTGTAGCAAATTTATTTGGGCCTTAACATTGCATTTTACACTTCCGTAGGCCTTCCAGAAGTCTCAATGTTTTGCAGACGAACTCGGCGATCTAATGTCGGAGACCTCAATCTATTCTCGAACACTCGTTAAACTGTTATTGTTCTAATTGTCGACCACTACCAATTTTTGTTTACTGCTGAAGTATATTATTTATGAGTTACATGAGCATCAAGCACATTAAATGCTAACAATAATATCAAAGTTTTATAATAAATGAAAAGTTATAACGATAGTAGTGCATATTTTAGTTAAAAACATTACCACACTTACAAACTAAATTGTCATCACTACAAACACACGCTTCATGCATCCACTTCATACACTCAACAACACTCGTGCATTGAACCCAGCTGTAAAACTCCTTCCAATGACATGTCATCCACGTAATTGCCAAAGCAGACCATACACTCATCGTTTATACTTTCACTCTGTTGAGGAGCGAACCCATTCCCAGTCTTGCTCCGTGTCATAAAAGACTTGGTAAAGCCTTTCTTCTTTTACGTTTCCTTTCATTTGCACTTCTGTTCCATCTCCTCTTTTTTCTTCAGTCTTTCCATCTGCTTCAACTCTCATTCTTTAGCTTTTCTTTCCTTCTCTGCTTCCCGTTGACTGCTTCTCTTCACACTCTTTCAACCTATTCTCCTTGGCTTCTTCTTTTCCTTCTCCTTTTCCAAAATGCTCTCTAACGACTGCTGACTAGTCAGCACTCTTGCGGGACCAGGGGCTTTTCCCCCCTTTTTGAGCTTTTGGGATTTGAAGGGAATGTCAGAAATTCTGACAGAGATAACAAAACCTAGTGACAGAATGGCTTTCAGAAACAGTAGGTGTGCTTGTTTCAGGACTTTGAAGCACAACAGAAGCATCAGATGAACTAGCAGTTGACCACAAACTATCACCCATGACATCAAACATTCGTGATCATGGACACATCTAATTCAATGTCAGTGTCATATTACCAACGATCATAGAGCAAGTACTACTGGATGGTAGAACTCCTGGGTGGTATAGACTCATCCATGCAACATAATCACTATCAATATATCCATTTTCAAATCTTGTTTGAATTAGATCAGCCTGTTCTTCACTAAATGCCTGCACTTGCACTGGCCCTGGCTCTTTCCTAGGAACATTAACAGGTGACTCAGACACACTCCGATCGGTAGTCCCATCACTATCCGATGATGGAAGTTCGACAACAGTGATAGCATTTATATTGAGGGATACACACCTGTCTTTCGGAATCCATTAATAATCTTAGCAGCATTGTACCAGGCTTTAGAAAAGAAGCTAGAAATTTTTCATTTCATTACAGAGACTCCTGGCTTCTCAGTTAAAAATGTATGGCATATAAATGACGAGTACTGCTTTAGCGGCCCAAAGAAACTGACATTACGTGGTTGAGTAGCATGGGTGGTATTAGGGGGGATACAAAATAGTACGACACCCTGAGTCACAGCTTTTGTAATAACCTCCGGAGTATTGTGGAAGCTATGACCATCGCACAGATGACTGGGCAGTGAAGAGGAATGTGGTTTAAAAATATTTCTTCAAACCAATTAAAAATCAATTCCTGGTCAATCCATCCATTTTGACTCATGCCATACAGCGTATCTGGAACCTCCCCTACTGACCACTCGTGATTGAATCTTTCCCCTTTATGGGTGGAAGAACTTGCCCAGCGGCATTACCACAAGCAACTACAGTAATTTGGGACTTGTCATTTGATAGCCCATGATACATTTGGTTGCAATTATCTTTGGTTGTTATTGGTCCAATGGCATCCCAGACGCATCCATTGTAAATATACGAAGGTTTGTTCAATATGTTTCACCAAGCAAGCAAGAAGTACTTCTCCATGTTTGCCTTGGTAATGGCATTGGATCGTACCATAGAGAGGGTGTCACTAGAGCGTAATGAGAGCTTAGGATGGTGCTGCATATATCTTATCCACCAACCCTCACCATTGAAGTGCTTAAGATCCTTTCCCTTCTTCTTCAAAGTTTTCTCTATGATGCTAAAAACTTCTCTTTTGGTTTTACCATATCCCATGGCAGCAGATTTCTCCAAGAATTCAACAAGTTTAGCCTCTTCAGCTTCATCCGAGTATGGTAAAGGATCAGGTTTCGTACCATGCTTAACTCTTCCAGAGATCCTGTCCTTTAGAGTGGAAGGGGGAACTTTAAACCTTCGAGCAGCACCGTTAGAACTCATCCTGCCCTCTCTTATTTCTTTTAAGGCCAGCAATATGGTCTCATCGGACCATTCCTTGAGTTTTGTTCTGCGATTGCTCGGTGAAAGTTTACCCTCCTCCAACACTTTGGACACTGCCTGGGCCTTCTTACTTCTGCCAGGCATGGCTAACCAGCGAAACAAACGACAAACTAGACAAAACAACTAGTAGCTGTAATTCGCGCCAAACATGCGCCCTTCCATTTACTATAGTTATTCTAATTCTAAGAACAGTTTATTTATAATATACTGGTTTCTATGAACAGTTTTAAAACATTAATAATATATGGTTTCTATGAACAGTTTGAAAACATTTATGTATAGTATACTGGTTTTAGTAGGAGCAAGATCCAGGTAAGGCATGGTCCTTTGCTATCATTAGTAGATCAGTACATCAATAGCATGTTTTTTGTTGTGTAGAAATTAATAATACATATTGGAAGTGATATATCATACCAAAGAGGTGGCATGACTGGGTCAGTATATTCAGTGCTGCACAGGACCATCTGGTGGCCATTTTAATCCCACTACTACCCACTATCATGGTACCCTGGATCTGCCCCTGTAGAGTATTGCTTTCTGAGCTATGAAACTGTAGCGTTGATAGCTGAAGGAACTTAAAGAGCATTTTGATCCTCAAAAATAGTAATATGAACACACACAATGATACCCAAGTCAACCACACTTCAAATCTAAATCAAGCTGTAGGGAACCCTGCTCTGATATAAAAACACTGCAGTTCTGAAATGGAATATCTTAGAAACTATGAACGATTCTTTATATCTTTTTAAAGCTCTTGGCACATAAAATATGTATACATTTGCACCGGTGAATGCATTAAAGAATGATTTTTACATATTACCATTTTTAGGTCTGGCAGTTTAAAGGATGCAAGGCCGACTGGAAGTGACTTTGTATAGAAAAACAGCTAAAAAGGTAGTATCCAAAGGGAAAACTGAAGTCAGCAATAGATTTTAGATTTTGGATATGGAAATATTTGAGAGAAATGTATTTCTTGCTGTATAGAGTTAGTACCTTTTAGAAGCACAAGGTAAAGGACCTTTATGGGGTTTTTTAGGTGTTTTGTTCATTCTTATGTTTACTGTTATTGAATACTCCAGTAAATCAATAGTGATTACCTGTTGGAGCTCTCAATCTATGTAGAATACACCTTGGACTCTTGGTGTTACTTCATTACAAATAAAATTCCTGCATACCGTGTGTAACGTGTCATGTATGCTTGGCATCTTCTATCTCCTAGATGATATTGTTATTTCAAGCCAGGGTTAAAGTGTTAAAACATTGTATGCCAATGGCTTATGTATATGCTAGTAAGCTTTCATTGAAAGTATCTAACCTTGGAATTGTGAGTCTCACTCATAGGCGAAATCATTAATCAAGTGAGCTAATCGTAAGCTTGAGAGACAGAAGACAGTTAGTCCCTTTATGGCAGGCTAAGGCTGGTTATTGTAAACTGGCAGGTATGGCCAGCTTTGTACTAACTGGGAAGTAGAACCAACAGCCATGGCACTTTAATATTACAGTTTAAGTCTTCTATACAAACAATCATATCTCTAGGTCTTTCCAAAACCTTCAACCAACTATGTTATGCAAAACATTACCACAGCTATAAGTAAAATCTGTTGCTCTCCTGGCATTTCAATCCCCTGTATACTTTTTAGAGAAACTGTAGAAGGTAATAAAAAATTAAAGTAAGGTTGACCTATCACAGGATGACTTCCTAGAACTAGATATTTCAGTTTAGGGCTCAGGTGTCAGTCGCTGTTTTGAAAAGTTGTAATGAAATGCAGTCAAGGCATTTCTAACTTGAATAATATAACACAAAACTCATTGAGCAGATATTGAGGAAAATATATTTTTAGCTCTAGAATTATCACTGTATGCAGAAGTAATAGACCAAAAATTCTTTCTTTCTTTTTTATATAATTTAGCCAAATAGAAATTTTCCCTGCTTATTTCCACTGACAATATTCACCTATTTTAATCAAGCATGAGTCTGTGATTATATAGTCACTGCTGTAGGTAACATTCAGATCAATGTGTGTTCTATTGTTAGGCATATCCAAAGCTTTCTAATACCTATCCTCCTGCCATAATGAATAGGTAGCTGACCTATAATATTGAAAACATCCAATGTTTTCTTCTATATTAGGTATAAACACTTACTAGGTCCATCTCGAAAGGTGTATGCAACAGATACAATCTGCCCCTCTTTGATGGTTTGGTCGACAACGTCAATGCACACCTCGAAATAACCATCCCCTTCATTAGCCACGATCATGGTTGAATTATAAGCAATCAGAGGTACTGAAACAAACAACAAACAAACACATTATCATAACTTGGACAAGTGCCTATTTCACTTGGACAGTGTTGATATGTCTCAACAGTTGGTATAACACAAGAACTTTAGTTTGACATTTTCTAACGTTGTATAAAAAGGGACAACATTTCTTTTATTGTTATATTTCTAGCTGTTTGGTTAAGAAAAACAGGTTGTGTAAGTCTTCTGAGGCTTTGAACTACATTGGAATAGACTGTATTTCTAATTTAAAGGGGTGGATACACTGACTATCTTCTCAGAGTATTAACTAACAATGGCCACCCACTACCATTCATTATCTTATCTTCAAAAAAGTCACCAGTGGAGGGAGGGGAGTAGGAATGAAAATGGCAAAGAAACTGAAAATTTACCCCTTTTAATCATCATAACTGGGATCTTGAACCCAGCACCCCCTCTAAATCCTTCCCCTTAATGTGTTGTGAAGTGTCTGTTAACTCATAATGTGAACCAGGCCTTTCAAGATAAAAAAATCTTGATCATTACAATCATATATATGCACCAAACATATTGAAGTGTTAAATAAATCTCTATATTCTATATTATGATTGTCTTACTCTCATTATCGGTGATCACAATGGTGCTGGTGATGGCACCTACAAACTCCACTTCAATGCTTCCTTGCATCAATGTAATAATGTAATTCTCTGTCCCCTCAATTATGGTATCATCAGTGACGCCAAATGAGATGCAGTTATAAGTTGCAGAGGAACTGAGGACAAACATGTCTGAAGTGTTAGTTGTGTCAATATCATCACCTGCAAATATGAAGACAGTTCATTATGTATTATCCTGTACCTAATAGAGGAATGTAAACTGCCAAGTACAACACTCATAGAATCTACCAAAGAGAAAGTTAACTCTGAATAACTGCTAAAATCCTTTTGATGAAAACTGCTTGTCAGTGCTATTGCTCTTGCACTTGTCTTGTTTGGGAGAGTTTGATGATGTAATGCTAGTACCAATATTACTAATTTTCCTTATTTTTTTACTTCTAGAAATAATTTGGGTATTTATAGAAAACATTTTTGCCAATAGAAATCAGAAGGTTGCACCCCATTTACACAGTTTTCCTTCAAAATATTGTAATCATGGTTACTTGCCTAATAACTGTACTATACATTATTGGGGAGTGCAATGTAATCCCTATTGGTTTGTTCCCAAAGAAGGATAAAGAATAGGAGGAACCAAAAAGTAGTTCAATAAACATTAAAAGACCCACAACACTTTCCATAATATTTAGAAATTCAGAGCCTCTTATTGCTTCTGGAACAACAAAATATTACTTGAACTCTTTGACCTTACACTCGGAGGGGGTGAGGTACAAATATAAGTTGGTATGGCTATGCATGTAATAGTTTGAATCAAAAGAAAGCTTGTGCAAAGAGAGAGAGACAGAACTATTTTCTGTTCTCAAGTGAATTACTCGATCATTACAAGCTCCATAAAGGTATTATATCTGCCTTTAATTCTAGTAAATTCATAGAACATATTGAGTGTGGGAAATGCATCGAAATTTTTGAGAAGGGACTAGAATATATTCTTACTATCTCTTTCCTGAAGGGTGTAGTTGATGTATACCATCAGCCCAGTATCAATAGTGCCATTCACAACTTCAATGCAGACCTGGAAATTACTGCCTTCTTCAGTAGTTATGATCAGGGATGAATTGAAAGCAACTGAGAGGACTGAAACAAAACAACAATATAATATAAACAAACAACAACAAAAACAAACAAAAACAATAAATAAATAAAATAAAAACAAACAACAACAAAAACAAACAACAGCAAAACAAACAACAACAAAAAAACATGAACAAAAAACATAAACAAAAATAAACAAAAACAGAAACAAACAACAACAACAAACAACAAAACATAAACAAACAACAACAAAAACAACCAACAACCAAAAATAACAGCAAAAACAACAACAAAAACAACAAAAACAAACAAACAACAACATAAATTAAAATAGGATTTAATAAGTCAGACAAGTAGATATTACAAGTAATTCGGGCTGTCGCTATTGTTATATTTGTGCAGCACACCAACTTTAGTGATCTACATTTAAATTTGTCACCTTTCTACAACCACAACTCTTCCAACTCTGGTTGGGCCTTGTATACAATAAAAATTTTAAGCGCTGACTTTGGGTTGATATAGATTTGATGAGTCTGTTAGACTCCCACAATTTTTTTAGATATCATGAGTACAGTAGTATTGGAGTGTCCCCCATTTTCAAATAGTGAACAACAAATCCCCCTCTCCCAAACTAAGGCCACAGCTAATACTTGCATTGGCACTTCTTAGCTGCCTAACTAGTGCTCCCATCCACTATTAATTCCTTACTATGCCACCATTAAGGTAGGGAAGAAGCATATTAAAAAAAAAAATAAGAAAGAAAAAACCCTATGAAATAAAGTTCTATATACAATGGATTTTCCATTAATTCATTTTTAAATTTACTCACTTGATATTTTTGCCCCTGCTCTAGCCATTATGAAGGATAGAGCATCTAGCCGAAGCATCGAGTGAGTAAATTTACAAGAAAGTCATAGTATTTATCCCAATTTTGATACGTGGAAAATAAATAATAGACATTCAAATAAGCTTGTCTTAGAATAGCTTCTTCCTAAAGTAGGGAGTGCTAGCGGTCAAAATTGAAGCACACCTAATAAGCCAGCAACACTTTCACATCAATATTTACTAAAACATAAATACTACAATATCTTCTATTTCGAGATCACCACAGCCAGGCATAAGTTTTGTTGTTCCAGAATTCCTTCAGCGTACGATTAGTAGACACTTTAATGAATGTATTAAATATTGTTTAAAAAAATGCAGAATCACTCAATGATTGAAGAGAAGTAAAGACAATAAGTAGAAGCAGAAGATCAAAAGGCAGCAATAGGAAGCATAGAAAATTAGGTACGCCTATTAATTACATTTTAATTATCTCCATTTTAATTATCTCCATTTTAATTATCGCTGGAAATTTATTATTTTTGTCTGAGGGCTAGTGACTTACATGACCGGGGAAACATCGTACAACATATATTTGCCTCATCATCCATCCTAAATAAATATGAATGGGTTATCTAGCCTCAATATACAAACAGGTTATCTATAAATTCACATGTGTTTAGGTTGATTTTCGATAAATCTACGCTTGCAGGTTTTAACTTGGAAGCCATACCAAATAGATTTGCTAGAAACTCATAGTAAGATTTAACTAAAGCTGTTGGCTAGCAGGACTGCACATTTTCATTCTACTAGAAAAAGACTGCAGTTGCTGAAATGGTGAAGTTTACATCAGCATGTGTAGTCATCGTTAGTAAAAAACAAAATGTTAATAAGTAACTAGCCATGTAAAGTCAGCAAATGACTTCTACACAGTGTGGAATTACTCTGAAAGAAATTCAATGCCTGACATACTAAAGCTTAGAAGATAGAAGTATTAGCCAGCTAAACACTGAAATAACTATACAGTTAAAATTCAGATGCCCATCTGTCACATTTTCAGCACTAAAAAGAATAGTCATTCAAGTCTTCTCCCCATTGAATAATAATGCAAATTTGATATTTAAAATAGTTTAGAGACTACATCCACATTAATAATATTGTCATTAGTTTTAGTAATAACCAAATATAGTATTGTTTACTTACAATGGATTAAAAAAATATGCATCTCCCAAAATTGTGATTGAAGAGTACTCTAAAATACACTCACCATCATTGTCCATGATAGTGATCGTTACATTGTCTTCTTCAAATATGTCCGGCATTGCTACAGTGAAGAGTAATCTGAAAATTTCATTTTCCTCTTTCAAATTATCTCCTGTGATGTTGATAACAATGCACAGTTCCTGTGTCACAGAAGCAAAGCTCTGGAAGGTCAGTGAGGATGGGTCTGATGTGTAATCACTTCCTCCTGTCAGATACATTATATCACGGTTAAAAGAAGAAGCATTTTCTCTTCATTATTTTAACAGCAAAAATAATTTTCAATTAATATTGGTATTGCATCCGTTCACAAAATAATGACTGTAGGCTCATGATCTGAAAACAGAATTAGACACAATGTATATCTCTATTATCAACAGCTGAAGGGAAGCATGTTATCAGAATGCATACTTTCCTAACAAAAATAAGGTCAAGAATAAAGTGTATTGGTTTCTGCCCTTCTGGGTTGTTCAATTTAAGAGGTAAGATTTTACTACATCTACACTCTATAGCATCTACACTCTATAGCTAATAGCTGTGTGATAGGATTAGTAGAGGAGTTTATAACTCTTCTATAGTATTCTCTGATAGATTCTATTAGAATGGTGAACCTCTTGAAGTTAGTATATAGTCTTATAACTGATTGGTTTAATATGAATAGTTGCTTGATCCCTTTTATGTAATCTATAAACAATCATTAGGGACAAATATTGCTGTCATGAGGAAGAGTTCTTTGTACACTTGCAATATTTTTCTTCCACATTTTCTGAAAGAGTCCACAGGAATCCTAAGTAGTGGTTGCAGCTGCGTACAAACTACTGTTATGTTATTTCAATTATTTGGCCTATCCTCATTCCACTTCTATCTACACATATCCCTTCTCCCTCAATGTGCTGCAAATCTTGTATTGTATGGAAATACTTGCAGGTGCAACACAGCAAAAAGTGGTGAAATTAAACTGTTAGCTTGCCAGGGCTGCAATATCATGTTGGTTTAAAAAAAATAAAATATTAATCCAGATCCATATACCTCCCATATATTGTCTTACATTAATACCAGATGCTTCAAAACATTTTCAACAAGCTTACTAGTTGCTGATATGTCCACAGTAGTCACATTCACTATGATATCTCTATCCAATCCTCCTGGAGTGAGAATAAGAGTCATACAGATGCTCTCAGTAATTACTGAGCCAGAATCTCCTTCTACTAGTGTCCGGTTAAATGTCTGGTCTATTCGAATAGTGGCCCCTTAACAAAACAAAAAATTCAATCATGATTATTTGTTTAGTCTGCAATATAATGGGATATTTTTGAGGGGTTTAATAGTTTTGGTTTCGTGATTAGATTCCAACCATGAATTGTTATGACAAAGACACTGGGACATGGTGTTATATGGTACACAATCCGTGAATCCCTCTATCACAAGTCCTTCAGTTAGTCATCATCAGCAAATAATTAATCCCTCAAAAATATCCCACTGTACATAAATCAATAGCGAATCACTATATCCTTCATCAATGCATGTCTTACTATCGTTATCAGTTATCACAACGGTAGCAGTGTCTGCCACAATCTGAACTTCCACACTTTCTTGCATCAGTGTAATATTGAAGATCTCTGTGTCCTCAATGATTTCATCGTCAATGACGCCAAATTGGATGCAACTAGATCTCTCAGAAGAATTGAGCTGAAACATGCTTAAAGATGTAGTGCTGCTAATATCATCAGCTGAAAATATGACAAAACAGTTTATTAACCTGCATCATGCTATCCACAATAATTATCACGCATAAGAGAACAATCTATTATACTAATAAATATTATATGTGTACTAAGTTGATCATTGAGAAAGTAATTTTTAATTCAATCTTTTTTTTAATGAAAGAAATATTTTTTTCAACCACACCTATTTAATCATCCCTCCATTAATAAATGGCTGGACATAAAATCCATATCTACACTAAATAAACCATAAATGCGTGCTGATCATGACTATGTTGCATCTGCTCAAAAGTCAGTGTTTGTTCCATTTTTGTCAACTTGACAAATTTGTAGATGTGATATCCATGTGTTCATTCCATGCTCTGCTCAGCAGCAGTTCAGCTATTCACCTTCACTCCTATATAGCTGGCATTGTGAATACATGGCACTATCCTTACCTATAAGAAATTCATTACTTTGTTCATGGGCATTGTTTGTCAAATCCCCCTCAGCAACATGATATTTTATTGTGACTGGTGCTACATGCATCCAGCTTAACAACCAACTTTTAAAAAGCTGCTGTCAATATTATATATTCTCTATGTGATTTTTTTGCTGTTATAAAAGATAACGGGTTGTCCTTATGAATTGAAATTGTATTGTCATGTTTCCTTTCTATTTCAAGATATATATAGTCATTTTTTAAAAATCTTCATTGTATCTATTTTATTTTTAAACAATTGATGTATTACTTATAAAATAAAAATTAAATGTTGATGAATAAGAAACAAGTTAGAGTCTAGACATTTTATAAGATAACCAAAAAATTAATATAATAATGGTGATGATTATAATGATGCCTGTGTATATTGTGGTGGTAATATGATGATGTTGGTGATGATGATGATGATCACATTAATAATATAATAATAATACAATAATACAATAGTAATAATAATGATAATGATGATGATGATGATGATGATGATGATGATGATGATGATGATGATGATGATGATGATGATGATGATGATGATGATGATGATGATGATGATGATGATGATGAGATGATGATGATGATGATAATGTTGATGTTGCTGATGATGATGATGATGATGATGATGATGATGATGATAATAATAATAATAATAATAATAATAATAATAATAATAATAATAATAATAATAATAATAATAATAATAATAATAATAATAATAATAATAATAATAATAATAATAATAATAATAATAAATAATAATAATAGTAATAGTAATAATAGTAATACATAGTAATAATAGTAATAGTAATAATAATAATAGTAGTAATAATAATAGTAATAATAATAATAGTAATAATAATACTAGTAATAATAATAATAGTAATAATAATAATAGTAATAATAATAATAGTAATAATAATACTAGTAATAATAATAATAGTAATAATAATAATAGTAATAATAATAATAGTAATAATAATAATAGTAATAATAATAGTAGTAATAATAATAATAGTAATAATAATAATAGTAATAATAATAATAGTAATAATAATAATAGTAATAGTAATAATAGCAATAGTAATAATAGCAATAGTAATAATAGCAATAGTAATAGCAATAGTAATAATAGCAATAGTAATAATAGCAATAGTAATAATAGCAATAGCAATAGTAATAATAGCAATAGTAATAATAGCAACAGTAATAATAGCAATAGTAATAATAGCAATAGTAATAATAGCAATAGCAATAGTAATAATAATAATAATAATAATAATAATAATAATAATAATAATAATAATAATAATAATAATAATAATAATAATGATTATATGACAACAACATCAACAAGAACAACAACAAAAACAAATAATACCACCTTGGTGAAGATAAGCCTTGCATCTTAGCAATAGTTCAGAAATGTCCATATCGTATGTGATAGTATTTGTGTCAACCAGTAGGGTTTTTTTGCAATATAAATGAACCACAAAATCACAATGAGATGAATCATGTTTAAATTTGCTACATCTTGTTTGATATAATTATGTTTAGAGGGAAAATTACAGTGTTCACAAAGGTAAATAAATGAGGCACCACAGCAATAGGAGAGTTAGAAGGTTCACTGAAGGTGTTTGAGTGCTATGAACTGCTCAGTCCATTGCTTCGTGCATAACATAAATGATTTTTTTTTTAATGTTCAGCCAATAACCTTTCCATGGACTTCCCGCAAGCAAGAAAGCTATGCCATTCATGTGCTACTTACTAATTGCACAGTTAACTACAGCTAAACTTACTGTTAATGCATTCTTGATCACTAGTATTCTCATCTCCATTAAAATTGTCAGCTCAAGTGAGAATGCTAGGTTTGCTCAAAGATAGGTCAGGTGCAACTACTCTGCCCAGAATAGTGGAGCTTCAGTGTCAACACTGAGGTAGGAGGTGAAGTCATTATTTACTTCATCATTGCTTTTCCTCTCAGTGAATCCAAAGTCATTATCCAGAACTCGAAGAAGCACATCCTGTATCTTGATTGCTTTTTAACATCTGCTCTAATCCTTATTGGTCTCTGTTTTTCAATTCCATAGTAAGCAAATGTCTCTCACCTTGCTATTTCTTAGGCATGCATACATGTAATGAGATAATGCACCTTTTTTAAACTCTTAGCATATCTTAGAAACTATGAACGATTCTTTATGTGTCTTTAAAGCTCTTGGCACATAAAATATGCATACATTTGCACCGGTGAATGCATTAAAGAATGATTTTTCCATTTTTAGGTCTGGCAGTTTAAAGGATACATGGAAGTATTTTTAGGAAAAAATAGTAATAAAAAATAGTTTTAATGGTGTAAAGCCTGACAAAGTATCATGTATAGCAATGTATGTAATATATAACATGCATAATTAAATAGCAAATGTGCCTGAAATGTTTGAGTGATCACATAAAGCTATCATTTAATAGGAGCAGCATTCCTTTACTAAGTAGAAAACAACGTGCTTGTTAGATTGTCCATTATTGAAGAAAATCCGTCTGCTAATTATTATTTTCCAGATCGTTATTGCTTGTTCATCAGTTTTCTTAAGTGTATTTTAAATTATATAGTTAATATTTGCTGGTTATTATTTTTCGTACCTGCTTCATTCGGAAGCATGTATCTGATAAAAACAGTCTGCCCAACATTGATGCTTCCATTCACGATGTCAATACAGATCTGGAAATTAACATCTCCTTCAGTAGTCATGATCATGGATGAATTGAGAGTAACCAGAAGGACTGAAATAAATAAATAATCAAAAACACAATTGAATTAGCATAACTTAGACAGGTAACTATCATGTGATTGGCTGTTTGTTTTATATCTTATGTACTACAGAAAATTCAGTCCCTCGCTTTCCACTTTTTAGAATTCTGACATATTTATCTCAATGTACATATACTCTTAAAATTACTGCTATATAACCCAGCTCATCTTTCCATGATTGCATGTATTATTAGCCTTCTACATAAGCACATAAAAAGCTATCAAAGCAAATAAAGAGTGGAAAGAATTTATAAATAGTCCCCAAGGATAAAAGAATTGCACTAGTACCTGCTTAGTGTCAAACCAGTTAGTGAGGCAAGTCACACACTGGGAGTGTAAATAAAACAGTTTATATTAATGTGTGTGCCCATATGCGAGTTTCCCCTATATCTCCTCAATAGGCTTGCATAAGAGTGCATGTATGCAAGAAGATATTGTCACCACATTTGCTTGTCCCAACAACGACATGCAAATATAAAATAATGATGCAAATTATTTAGATTTTGAAAACAGGGAGTACTAAATTTGACCGACCTAAACACAGCAATTTACATAAAATTACAAGAGCATATATATATCAAAGAAGATAGTCTAAATTATACTTACTGTCTCCATTGTCTATAATTCTGAAAGATATATTAGATTCTCCTTCAAACATGTCAGGTGTTGCTAGAGTGAAGAATACTGTGAAATTCTCATCTCTATCTATCACATCATCGCCAATAATGCTGACCACAACACATGTCTGCTGCATTACAGTCGAACCGCTTGGCAAAGTCAATGATGTCCTATCAAATATGTAGTCACTTCCTCCTATTGGATGCATATGATTGTTATAATGCCAAAAAATATTTTTACTTGTTTAAGTAAAAAATTAATTTCAACATCTTGATATTGCGACTATTAATTCCTGCAAGCTAATGAACACATGACTGATAACAATTATAACAAAATTGGTTAATAAAACATGATAAATAAAGTGGAACTTTAGGAGAATTTCAATTGTTCTACAAAAAAACAAGATAAAGTAGCACTGCCTAAATATGAATAGTCTATATGCACATGGTTCATTAAATCATCACAAATGTAAGAGGAATTCATTATCGCAGTAGGAAGAAAGCAATACATTTAGGAGGAGATCAGGAGATCTTGCATCACCATTCATTTTATTTATCTGCATATCTTGCCATGTATGTGCAACCTAAATTGATTGTGGATGCTAATATTATGCATGTCATGTGTGGCATGAAATAAGAAATTGTCAACAAATTTTTGGTTTAAAATTGCCTGAATAGTATATAGTCACAATAGAATAGAAAGATATCGATGATAAAGGTATACGAATAGAAGCAGACTATATTTGTGTAGACTGTTTCATGATAATTTGACAGCGAGACTCTAATGGGTACTTTGTTGAGAATGTGATGACGGCTTGATAGAATGCTACAACTCAACAAATAATGCAAGCAGAGCAAGATTTTGTAATTCCAAAACCTATGTACTCCTTGTTTCTTTATAGCAGCTATCACTGGTTCTTCTCTTCCATGTTCTAATTATAATCTGCATATTATGGCTATCATAACTGTCATCACATCTAATGTGACATGTCAATAGTCAAAAGAAGTTTCATCGGAAAGAAAGATATTGTGCAGTTTACTCTGTTTACTACTTAGACCTGATGGATAAAAGACAATTTGTGACTATGGATATCTTACATCTAAAACATGATTTTAGGAATGCTGAAATATTCAAGCAGGTGTAATTTGGTGGCTTCTGAAGTAAAATTTATGAGTGCGAGGAAATACAATGTAAATTAACCACTTAAACGATGTCTTGTTGCCAGGGATTACTGCTTTGCTGGCTCTTTTATACTAGCACTGTAGTGAGGTATAGAGATGGTGGCACTTCCCTGAGTGTGAGCAGTATATAAAGTAAATAAATATATCATGCTTACTAGTTGCTGTTCCATTTGAAGAAGTTACGTCTACTATGATATCCCTTGCCAAGCCTCCCGAAGTGATTTCAATCAGAGTCACACAGATACTCTCATTAGTTAGTGCACCAAAATCCCCTTCTGTCACTGAGCGATCCAACGTCTCGTTAATCTGAACAACAGCATCTTTTCCAAAAACAAACAATACAATTATGATAGAATGCTTGTAAAACCAAATTTTGGTCAGCATTTGTGTATGTGGTAGACAGCAGACATTCCAATTCCTATGTCAGGGATTCAGTCAGATTCTCGTGATACTTCTTTTGGTCATTGATAGTTGTTAACTATTCCCAACAGAAACAGTCTATGACTATGATCAGTGGACAAATATTGGTACCCACATAATTGTAATATTGTTGGCCTTCAATTTCCTTTACCAAATATACCCATGCATGTACATAGGTAGTTATAGTGACTAAAGCAATGATGGCAGCATTTCAAATGCTTGTGGCAAAAGATAATGAATGTTTAACATAATTATTAGTGTTTAAAGCTTTAATTTTTTTAAATTTATACAGCCTTGTTATATACAGCCTTGTTAAAATTATTCCTGTATATAATAATAATAGTTATGCATTCACTAAAAAAAATCCACAACATCATATAGTTCAGAGCATGTTATTTACTTTGTTATAATTTAACTTGGCTGTTTGCTCTTGCCTTGACTTTATGAGTGTACCATGGTAACCACAGCATGTAATCCTATTTCTCTATTCCAACTTAAGCCAATGTTTTCCTCAGTTTGACATAGACAGATTTAGGATACAAACATGTACTCTACAATCTGCAACAAGCCATCCTTCTAGATCACACCATCTCATCTAGCTGTACCTATGGAAAACTTAACTGTATTCACACATATATATTGATTATTAGTTATGTCCTCTTGTTGCTATTTTTTTTTACATAGTGTAATAATCAATCGGCTTCTAAGGGAACTCAAACTAAGAAAAATATACACATCCATGAATATCTTACTATCATTATCAGTGATGAAAATGTTGTCTGGGTTTTTTACAAATTCCACTTCCCTATCCCTTTTCAGCAGTGTAATATTGACAGATTCTGTCCCCTCAATCACGGTATCATCAGTCACACCGAAAGGCATGCAGGCTGAACTTGCAGTAGAAGAGAGCTCAAATGATGGAAGTATAATATCAATAGCTGTAAAAAAAATGAGGCACCATTCTGAATTATAGTCATTGTCATAAAAATGCAAAAACCAAAAAATACCCTAGTTATTGTGTCAAATTTTGGAGACTACTTCATTGATATGTAGACAAAGTAAACAGAAAATCCATTCTAGCATGTTATCTGACTAATAAAATAAGCAGTAAGTAGCTAAGAAAAGTAGAAACTACCATAATAGAACAATGTTCTAGAGTTACTATTAACAACATCACAACATCATTGAAGAAAACTGTTGCTAATATTCTAAGAGTTGAAGCAAGTTAGAAAAAGTGCTTAAAAAGAAGATAAATGCTGCAAGAAATCTGTCTGATTCTTTATTTAATCATAAGATTGCTTTTGCTGACTGACAGCACATTATATAGAGAAACAACAAAAATATAAACATGACAAATATGTTCAGTCAAAAACAAGAAAGAAAACTAACTGAAAATATTTGAGCACATGATTTTAATTTAGTAAATTGCCTTTGTGGTCTACATAATCTTGTTTCCATTCTTGATAATAATAAAAAAATGACGTTTATTATTCTTACCACTTTCATCCAGGAAGGTGTACCCAAGAGAAATGGTTATTCCAGTATCGATCGTTTGGTCTACAAGTTTAATGCAGATCTGGAAACTACCTTCACCTTCAGTAACCATGATCGGGCTTGGATCAAAAGCAATCAGTGGTACTGAAGTGCAAACAAACAGGCAAGCAAACAAATAATGCAGTAAAATGTGCGAGTCCCACAATTTCACAGAAAGAGAGAGAGAGTGTGTCAACACAATTACTTTAACCTGCTTCATGCATGTGCAGTAGTATGGGGTAATTACATCATCATTACTTGAGTAAGTGGATATTGGTATTTGATTATATTCATGTAGTATAGCAATTCCAGTGCTTTATATTAGTTTGTGCACATCAGCCACTATTTACCAATGACTGCTCAATCATTATGTAAGTTCTATCCTGGTGAAGGCTAGTGCATCTAGTAAGAGAAAAAATTTCACGTTAATTATTGAGAGGGTCATTATAAAGTATATATCACATGTTTGTCCAATGCAGAAAGCAGTGTGTGCCCAGCATGTTTGTATTTGCTTAATTATGTCTCTAAAAAGATACATTTGCTAACAACATAAGCTTATTATTTTGCTCCTGGTTTGGTGTTAAATGTAAGATTACATCCACAGTGCCATACAGAATCAGCATAATATGATTTCATTATTTATGCATAGGTAAACATTACTATATTAACTATTAATACAATCCAAATAAATTGAGCCAAAAAATATAGAGAGAGAGAGAAGAGTAAAGGAATATTACTCCTATATTGATCAGGCATAAATTTAAAAAAGGTAGCCCCACAAAGTACCGAACAACTAAGCATAATATATCAGCCAATATAACCTAGGCAGCTTCTTATCATTCTGTGGTCTAGGCCAATATAAATCAATTTTCCCAACCCTACATCATAAATACTTTACTAAGATTAAAAACTCACCAATGATCTAAATGAAGTAACCCTCTTGGTCTGATAGTCTACTAGTGGTACTGTTTTTTCTTTTTTTCCTTCTTTCTATTCTTACTTTATTCGCCTCATGTATAGTTTGTCCTTTATTAATGGCAGAAACTGTTTACAATCAATGTAAATATTGAGGAATACTGATAGGATATATTGAGTCAACAGAAGGAGATAGGGAGGCTCAATGCCCAGAAACTTTGCCAGCAGGTCTATAAAAAATAAGTGAAGTCACTAAAATCCATTGTACCTGGTGAGAAATTCAAGTATGGCTACTCAATGAATCCACATGGAGAGCATGTGTGTATATTGGCCTAGAAGGGTTGAAATGTCATGACTCAAACTTGGTGAGAAAAACTCTAGGTGGAACCAACATCATGTAATCCAAGCAGATGAGCTGTATTTTCAAGACCTTCCTGCTAAGAATAATCAACACCTCAGACAACACATGCACCTGCCAAGCCAGAAAACCACAAATCCCACGGGAATTTTTCACCTTCAATACCTGATGGTTCAATTCAGTGAATATAAAATGAATCACCAAGGTACTAACTAGGATTATAATCAGACTTGTTCTAGCAAGAATGAATGTATAACTTCACCTTCACATCATCAGATTGCAAAGAGGTCAAAAGGGAAGATTATCATACTTCATTCTAAAATAATAGAGCATGCCCTCCTCATTATGTGCATGTAATTGAATAATATATCCACCCAAGCTGCTCTATAAAATGTGCAGATTCTAATCAGGACACCTCTTTATTTATCATTCTTGCTATTCAGTCAGCTTCTTTGGTAACTGGAATAGAATTACTAATACAATGGTAAATTTATATATTTACATCAAAGTATGTCTTACCATCATTATCAATCAATATAAGGAAGGCTTCACCATTTATAAACTCCACTTCCGTATCAATTTGCATTAGTGATAAAGTAAAATTCACCGTATTCTCAATGGTCGTATCATCAAACATAGTAAATGATGTGCAGTGAGTAGTTCCAGAAGTACTGATATCAATATCTGTTGAAAATGTAGCACCTATAAAATATGAGATATACAGTGGATTAACCTTTGCCACAATAATAATTGTAGAGAATTCACCGACATAATCGAACTCTTCAATAGGATTGGTCCATAGAAACTAAACATTTGTTGTGTATGTGGAGTATGATACACTAACCTGTATGTACTAATTCATTAGTTAAGCAGTTTGTACTACATGTCTTTTTTGTGGTTTAATTGTGATAGTACTGTAAAAACTCAATTTTTTTATTAGTTAGTTGTTAGTGTGTTAGTTGTTATATTGTTTGCAACATTTTAGCTACTAGTCAGCCTTTTGTGAGTTAGTTTGTACTGTGTGTCTGACTATCACTGTCTTGCTACAATAATAAGCACTGTATGAATTTCAACCAGCCAGTTGTAAGTGAGCCCGTCTTCATGACCATTATAATAAACAATTTCATATTGTCTAACAAACAGAAAATCTTCCCTAGCATGCTAAACATAATCCATATATTGTCGTCTAACTATTATATATTGGTATACAGAATTTAGAACAGATTTTTGTTAGAGATTCCCCCCCCCCCATTATTTCAATCAAATTTTTATTAATAACTTCGTATTTGGTGAACACATGATTTTGTAGCATAGTGTTTTCACAGCTGGAGAAGAAGCTACTAGGAATGAGTTTGCTAAGCAAGAGGCCACCACATACTGTGAACTTTACCCTATTTATAATCCCAATCTGCATCAAAACTTGTGCTTGCTTGCAAATAGGTGCTAATAAACACTACTGCTTAATTATGTACACTAATTGAAAACCTACTCTCAGTTGACATAGTACAGATAAACTCAATAATCAACTTAAATTTTATTATTTTCTTCAGCCCTCCATCCTTCATTGCTGCCAACATCAGGTCATGAGCATCAAGTGTGTCGTTTGCTTCACATGGTGGATAGCTATACTTCAAACTCATTAAGGTTATTATCTCATTATTCCTGATAAAAGCTAGAGCATCTAGTCCGAAATGTTGAGTGAGTATATTTCAAGTCAGTTATTAAGAGAGTCATTGCAACTTTGTATAATATTTTTTATACTGGACAGATGGAAAATTGATGAGCTAATCACATGAACCAGTAGATAAACTGTCAACTTAAACTAATAAAGACCCAGTCTCTCTGGCCAGATTTTGAAGGAGCAATCCTAAAGTTAACCTAAGAAAATGATAGTGATGTTCTCACAGAATGTTCCTAATAAAAATTGCTCAATTTCATAGGCTCTATTTATAAGACCTGCGGTTGTTCCTTCAATGTAAAACTCTTCACAGTCCTTCAGTATACCACAGGATTTATTCAATAAGAAGACAAAAAGAGCTATTTGCAAATTACTGATTCCAAAGATGAAACAGTTCACTCCCTCAAATATTGTGGAATCATTCCAGCAATTCAGGCAATTGGTATGTGAGGATGATAGAATGGAAATTGTCATTGCCTCCAGATATGAATGAGAAATTAACGAATGACAAAATGAATGATTAGCTACATAGCATTATTGTGACATACCAATATAAATGGCATGTTTTCAAAAACATGTGTGCTGTCTTCACTAAGGCCAGCCACATAGGAGATAAATAACTATGGATAGATTTCCCCCCCCATTTCCTCGTCCTCTCTATCCTACCTCTCCCTAGTCAATCATAGCTGATGAAAGGTAATAGGCATGATGAAGGTGGTTAGTCTTCACTTTTAGTTCTCCTTGCATGGTGGGAACATTTATGGCCCTGTCAGAGGTGCTTGATGATTCCTCTTCTAATGTGAACTGGATGTTGTGAACTATAGTAATGGTTCAATATCTGTGAAAATTTTATACTATTATGTGATCTTATGCATTAATGAGTTAAGCAAAGGCCTTCTTTCTCTAACTCCATTGGTGACACTGATTGTGGGTCTGATGTGGTACAGATGGAGGAGTTCTTCTATTGCTCTCATTATAATGAGAATGTATAAAAAGGTGAAGTTGTAAATTTCTAAAATTTCTAGAGGACAGGGGAGATATTAACCATGTGGTATAATAAACCTAAGTAGATCACCACTGATATGACCTTCTAAAATGCACAAGAAGATAACCCTTTGAGTCCTTTGTCTCATGCAAAGGTTCCCCTGCTTACCAATTTTCAAAATATATAGAATGGTTGATCTCTCCACTTGGATGAAAAACTAGAAAAACTACATTAGTGAAAAACTAGTGGACTTAGTCACAAGTATATATTTTTGCTTTATCCTTTTTTCACTTGTGTGCCAAAGACAAAGTGATTAAGGTAACACCTACCTTGTTGAAGATGAGACCAAGGAGGAAAGTATTGCATTGCTACCTGACAGGATCATCACTATAAACTATTGGAGTAAAATCAACCTACTTAAGCTACATGGGAAACTTGTCCATCCATCAGTCAGTCCGTCCATCCATCCATCCATCCACCCACCCACCTATTCACCCATCCATCCACCCATCCATCCACCCATCCACCCATCCATCCATCCACCATCCACCCGTCCAACCATCCATCCAACCAATCCAGCTGTGCTGACTCAGCAAGTAGCAACACATTCATTACCAAAAGGTTATCAGTTTGTTTATTCAGAACCTTACTCTTGTGACAAATTTAATAGCATATACTTTCAAGAAAACCTAGTAACTACTTATGATCCATGTAACTCTGTTATAAATGAAAGAAGAAAACCTATGATCTGTTAGTTCTGGAGTTACTGAGCAATTCTTACATGTATCTTTTATTTTTTAAAACAGATATAAAAAGACAAAAATGTTTCATTTAAAAATTATATGGTCAAAAAAGTAATGGAAGAAAAATATACCAGTGTAGAACACAAAAAATATAGGATAGTTGTAACACTGTTAAACTCAATCGCATATTTTTGGTATAGGTGTTGATAACTGTTGTACCGCAATGGAACTGCTCACATATTTTGTTTGTAATTAGGATGCACATGTTTCGATTGGTTACTTATCTACTTTGTAATATCTATGTATGTTGAATCCAGGATATGTTGTATCCAGGATGCAATGGCCCTTGAAAAGAGAGAGAGGAGAACCCCAATGTTTTGGATTGTGTTGTGTCTTGTATTGAATGAGATCTAAGAAACTATCCTCAACCCTTGTCAATTGTAACTCATCTCAGCACGATATTACAATAATGAAAAACTGCTTCTTTAAAATCAGTATTAATATTGGTTAAGGATCTCATACGTAGTGTTTGTTCTAAGATGATAAACACTTGCTTCATTTCTTTTTTGACTAGTCAAGCCTGTCTATATATTATCATTTTTGTTTGGTATATATATAATCTCACCATCTGCCTCCTGAATGTTCAATTGAATAGTTAATATCAGTTCTGTAGTTCCATTCAAAATGTCAACACAGACGTCGTAATCACCATCTCCTTCATTAATCATTAGCAGGGATGAACTGAAAGTAACCAAGATTCCTGAAATGGAAAAACACACGTTATAACCATGTTTATATGTGAGCTTAATCCAGTATTTAAAATCGTATCCAGATATTAAGTTAATCCAGAGAAAAAAACAAGGTAGTGAACTTACATAAATGGATCTATGACTTGGAATAAATTAAGTGGGCACATATTGCCTTATGCAATGTTGAAGATGTTGGTATTTCAATGCCCAAATATATCAAGCATGCCTCATGTACCTTCACAAGTCAGCCATAAAATTCTGACAACTTTCGTGAGTTATTTATTACATCATGTCTAAGATTCCACACTTATTTTGGGTTACTTCTATATTTTCTGCCAAGGCAATAATAGGCCACTTCTCAGTTATGATAATATCTATCGGGTGTCCCTTAATGCAAGCTGGATTGTATCAAGTACACCTGATCGACTGAGAGCTGGTGCCACTGTACATCCACCATACCATATGATATCATTTGCCTGTGGTTGCAATAGAGGTCTATATCATATAAGTGAGTTGGGTTAAGTGGGTCTGGCCATGCTACACGGCCTGCAGAGGACCAGATGAACCCACAGGGTCAACAAGTTCACATGGTCCTGCAAAACAGTGAGAAGGAAGAGGTGAGTTGGGGGTCCAGGGTGCTACTGGGCTAAATCTAATACGAAGATATTGGACCAGCAGGACCAGGATACCTTGCATACTGGGATGCGCTCATGCAAGAGAGGGGAGAACTTTCGATATCAGATAAGTTCACATCCCGACAGGATGTGGCTGGGCAGTGCTTAATTATTTAGACTATTCATTGAGTCATTAGTTACATTAAGGCTAGATACATTGACTTCATGACATATATCTCAGCATATGAAATAGCTTCAGCAGCAAGTGCCATCCACTATTACTGCAAATGTGACAGGAAGGCAGAGTATTTCTATGGTTTGAGTCTCAGTGGGCATGGAAGGGGTGTATTTCATACTGGCGCTCTTTAGGCAGTATACATAATTATTAATTGCTCAGAGTGGCTCAGAACACCTGTAGTGTATAGTACTCATCCACATTTGCTATGTGTGTGCAGCATGATATAAGAGGAAATGACTGCTACAATGACTCACAATATTGCATTCAAAGTAAAACCACAAAATAACAGTGCAATTTTTTTTAAAGTCCTCCTTATGTATTCGATCAACACACAAATGCCAATTATTTAACTAAATGTTATAGAATGGGCTGCTCTAGCCATGCTGGCAGTATTACATCTCACCATTCAGGGGGAGAAACTCTTCAATCGGAAACCTCGTGTGTGAGATACAATGTATTCATAACCTTTTTTGGTGTTCTGCTACCAGTTTAGTTATAATACTTACCATCCACTAGGAGAGTTAAGACAATTCCCTTACAATAGTGCAATATTCTAGATTATACTTACCGTCATCATTCGTAATATCGATAAATACGTAAGAGCGTCCTGGAAATCTGTCTGGTGACGTCGCTGTGAAGTTTACTGTGAATCTTTCATCTACTTCAGTCAAATCATCACCTATAATGCTAATATTGATGCAACGCATTTCTGATGGTGAAGAGATAGTACTCTCAAATGTTAGGAAACCGTCATCCTGATCAAAATCAATTCCTCCTACACGACAGATAGAAATAATGCAGTTCAATTTCTTCTTTAGTTGTTTAAAGTATATAGCATGTGAGCTCATATTTCTAATTTCAATAGATATTGTGAATGCGTATCTACATAGTAGAAATATTATACCAAAAATTCTAAACAAGAACGGAGGCCCCTGATCAAAGACCAAAGAGCTGAGGCACATAAATTACCTAGAACTATTACCAGCTTCAATAGTAGTAAAGTGTCCACCAATCCCCTTCTCCTCCCACTCCTCCATAAAATAATAAAAACTACCACAGGAATGATTTGGACATATTTAAAAACTAAAAAGGAACCACCAAAAAGAAAATAAACATATTGAATCTAGAGTAAGGTGCATGAATGTTGACTCTAGAGAAAGGCAATGTCTCTACTAATTCACTCTACAGTGAGCTGATGTCTCTACTAATTCACTCTACAGTGAGCTGATGTCTCTACAGGTTTTGTTGGATACTTATGCTGTCACACTTGTAAACATTTTTCACCATTTTGTTGCTGGTCCAAAAATGGGAATGACCTCTATATCTTCAAAAACTGCTCCACTCCTTAGACATTTTGAATAGACAAAAGTTTAACCTGTGAGCTTGCACTCCGTCTTACTCCTCCATCATCTCTTCCTCCCATTTCAGCCTTCCTCCTCACCATAATCCATCCTTTTATTTTAACATTTCCTACCTTTCATTCTTTTCCATTCTTGATGTTTATAGTAAATTATGTCTTCCTAATATCTAAACATCTGTCAGTCTTGCATCAAACTTTAAAAGGATTTTTTGGCTTGTACTGATTGACCAACACTGTAAGCATGTGGGCTAGGCTAGGGCTAGGGCTAGTACAAGTTAAGACTGAGGCATCATTAAAAATAAATAAAAGAGCCATAGGAATTAAATAATGAATATTTTACCCAAAAAACTGCACTTCTGGTGTGAGGGGGTGCGAGAAAAATTAAAATTCCTAACAATTTCTGCTGCTCTCATGACTGGTTCTTTTCAGGTCATGGAAGTTCACTTGCTAATGAAGGATGCACCTATACTTAATGGAACTATTCTGAATCTCTTTGCCCTAGTGAAAGAAGAAGCACCTGGATGATTTCTTTACTGTAAGTTTTGTTGTAGACATGCACAATATAGCACTGCCTAGCTTTTTTACTCACCATAATGGAGATAATTCTTACGCAAAACTGCATCATATTTAATTTGTATTCTAATATTTGAAAGATTCTCTCGAATTTTTTTTTGGAAATGTGGCACTGCACTTCCTTGTGTGTCTTAACACCTATTTCAAAATGGTAGAACACCCCAAAACACCAAAAAGGTCATATTTTGGCAGCTTCTTAGAATCCTAAATGGTGCTTTATGCTCCAAAAACACTCCAGCATGACTTGAGTTAGTAAACTGGCAGCCTTAAAATCGATGATATTCACCAAGATCTACCTCCCCCATGCATAACTTGCATACAATAGATCCATTAGAACTTTACCACCAGAGGACTCCAATTTTCCAATGAATTGCAGAAACTAATTTATTTCATGATTCAGTAAAATGCCATATTATCGGAGCTAATTAAGCAGCAACTACATGATGGCACTACAAAGAGGTGATTATCCTCTTCTAACAATAGTTATTACTCAGACCTTCAACAAAACCAGGATGTGCATAAGCATGTGTAGGGTTTAGTAACTATGTATATACTTTAGCAATAAATATTGCAAAAAAATAACATCTGCAATGAATGGTTAGATAAAGGGGTTATCCCAATAAACTTTTGAAGGAAATGTTTTATTTAATGGGATTGACAGGACCATATTTTGTTTAACTTCATCGATGACCCAATCAAGATAATGCATCTGCTGGCCATTATAAGCAGAATGAATGACCCATGGTCAGTTTTGTTGCTCGGTCTGTGGAGTTCTCCCTCTTAGGCAACAGTTACCAAGTCCAATGTGTAGCTGATGTAGCTGATAATCTACTAAAACATTTGCTCTTAATTTGTTAGAATTTTCTTGTGTTAGGAGCTTTAACTGACCATACGTGGGTATACTCCGCAATAACAAGGAAAGATATGAGTGTATTTATGTGTAGTGAACTCATGAGCATTCTGTCTCTGTGGATTTTGTAAATATCAATTCTTGGCTCACAAACAAACAACTAACAATGAAAACAGCTTGAAAAAGAACAACATACAACTATAATTATTTGATTAACCTATTCGAATAGTAAAGGTCATCTAGCCAATTGATATCTAATAAACAAGTGTATATTCTACAATAACAACAAGGAAAGGTATGTGCTGTATTTTTGTGCTGTGAATTCTTCTTTAAAGAAAGAAACAAACAAATAACAATGAAAAAAGACGATTAAAAAACAGACAACTATATTCTATTTACCTATTTTAATAGGTTGTAGTCAAAAACGGTACAGACTTGTTTTTTAACAGCAATTGATAATCATAAAAAATGCACAAATTAAGTCCAAGATCAATTGGTTAACACCCCTGGTGGACCAGTTTGACCCACATTGCATAATTAATTTTTAATTGGAACTGACGAGTGTTGCCATGACTGCAATGGCGTCTTTGATCAGCTAATGAGCAACCGATGGAAATACGATTATGTATCTAGCTACAATGATGAGGCTTGTACCACCATCCCTTGAAGTTCACTGGGCAAGATGTCTAAACTGATTCTAGACACTGTAGCTAGGTACTATACTTTGAAACAATTCATATACAAGGAAACCAGTATTCGAAAATAATGTGTCTCTTGCTATAACAGAAAATCCTGCGATAAGAAAAGGAATGGTACAAAAGTTAATACATCTCTCCTAAATGTAAAGAAATATATATAGGTACATTGGAGCCTGTTTCGAGAAGTTTCATACAGTTGTTAATAATCTTTGTGTTGTTTGTGAATTCGGTAAGTGATGTAATCGATTTTTTTCACTGGTATAACTTATAGGTAATGTTTTGGGCCCAGTCTCATTTCCTCTCGAAGTAATGAATGAATAACATTTCCCCAATGTTATGCACACCCATAATGGGCAGGGCATAAAATTGTATAAACACTAACTATATCTACATGGTTAACTGCATAATTATGAAGTTTGAACCATTCATTACTAACAGCATAATCAGTGTTAATATTATTATTACTAAAACAATAAATAGGCTTCCTGGAAATTGGTCATTGAGTTACTACTAGCCTATCCCTGATGTGTTTGTGCATTGAGCATTTAAATATATATATATTTAAGTGTATAATTATGTATGTTTGTGTAAATTAAAAGCAAGCAACATAATACCTACACAACTTGCAGTCAAGGATTAGCTGTAATGGCATGTTAGTTGAACTAAAGTACTTTTAGCATTAGCCTGCTATATATATTCTTACATATTCATCACAACAAAGTGATATGTTAATATGAAAAAGTGGTTGTATGCATAATGCTTACTTGTTGCTCTTCCTTCACTAATAAAGAATTCTACCACGATATCTCTCATCAAGTTGCTTGGAGGAAAACTGGTCAGAGAGAGACAGACTGTTGTATTGGTCAACGAGCTTGAGTTTCCTTCTACCACCGAGATAGGTGAACTGCCGTCAACCTGAAGATAGGCAACTGTTCAAAACAAAATTTAATAATGGTGTGAGGTTTAGAGAATTGGTTATTATTTAATATATTGTGGAGTGTGGTGGCATTAATTTTGGTTTGACCATAAACAAAATGGAAGCAATAACAAAGTTTGTATTATCCAATTTGGGTAGCTTCTTAGTGTCCTATAGGTCATTGGGGATTTTTCCTTTCCTTTGTCTCTC
Source organism: Cladorhizidae sp. MBARI D1340-BT2 (assembly GCA_028752905.1). Taxonomy (NCBI): domain Eukaryota; kingdom Metazoa; phylum Porifera; class Demospongiae; order Poecilosclerida; family Cladorhizidae; species Cladorhizidae sp. MBARI D1340-BT2. The sequence goes on along the minus strand of JAQNBH010000007.1, from coordinate 13,425,959 downwards.
TGGATATGCTCTCATCAAGTATATATCAGGATGTCGAGAAATTCCCTTCATCCCCTTTACATCACCTTCTCCTCAGGTAGAATACCCATCCATAAATTAATGTTAATTTCAGCCAATTTTAAGCCAAAAATACTTCGAGCATGTGCTTTGAATCCTTTGATAGTAACGAGGCAGCCGTCCAAAACATGAAATTCATCTTCAGAATCTTGTCTGTATCTACTTTTCAACCAATAATCCATCACTAAATTCAGCACTAATTAAGATAATTATGAACATCATATGCACACTTGTCTATATGCAATGTCGAGAGCTGAGCTGAATCGTTCAGAATTAAAAATTAAATAAATGCATAAATCAGTCGGCCAGCCAGCAAGCAAGCAGGCAGGCAAGCAAGCAAGCAAGCAAGCAAGCAAGCAAGCAAGCAAGCAAGCAAGCAAGCAAGCAAGCAAGCAAGCAAGCAAGCAACAAGCAAGCAAGCAGGCAGGCAGGCAGGCAGGCAGGCAAGCAAGCAAGCAGGCAGGCAGGCAACCAAGCAAGCAAGCAAGCAAGTAAGCAAGCAAGCTAGCCAGCAAGCAAGCAAGTAAGCAAGTAAGTAGGTAAGTAAGTAGGTAAATAAATAAATAAATAATAAATAAATAAATAAATAAATAAATAAATAGAATTACCCACCACACACACCCTTCTGAAAAGGTATAGGTGAAAGAACAAAAACATCCCTAACATAAGTATAGCAACGAACTAAAAGAATGCTGGTATGGGAGAGAGCACCACTTAGTTCCAGTTAGTCAGAGAGTCACAGTAAGTGCCAGGCTGGCATAGAGTCCAACCATGACAATTCCATAAGTCATACATGTCTGAATCTTAGCCCTTCTCGATTGTTTCCAGAAATTTGTTAGGAAAAGCAATATATCAAGCTTCTGGTATACCTGCCATCAAATATACGATAATACTAGTTGGTTTTATTTAGCTTGTTCAGTTGAGAAATTACTGCAGTTATGTAAAAGTATGATTTCTCCCACATTTTTTCTTTTTTCTACCCTCTCCTGTTTTTACTGTTGCAATGAGAGCTGTAAAGCCACAGCATGTTCAAGTTCTATAGGTATGAATGCAAGAAACCATAACTGATTTGTAGCTCATATGAATTGTCCACAGGTAATTGATTTTGTTGACGGAGACCCTCTAGAGTCTAGAGAGTGTCCATGGTTGACTCCAGAGCAGTGTATTCAATGTAGGACTCTAAGCTGGTTAGACATCAAAGCAATTTTTAAAAATCGTAAGTAGTAATCCAAGGCATTCTTAACTGAGATAAAAATCAATGTGGGAACTGATCAATGGCCCATAGGAATTGTTAATTGGTCTTGTCAATACATTGTAGTTAGAAGATAAGACGGGTATTACGATTCAAATGGTAAGCCAGTGGGGGTAGTCAGCAGTCGATGTTTCTCTCATTATACTGGGAACCAGATATGCTTATAGTTCCATGCAGTGCTCTGCAAGAGTATAATATAGTCTGGCATTCTTCTATCTAGACTGGTCCTGTATTTGTTCATGCTTTTATGCTCTTATGTTAATAAAGAAGAAGAGAAGAGAATATGCAAAACAACCACATTTTATAGAGGAGGAGCTAAATTAACGTTGCACCAATGGTAATGTCTTATATAATTCCTTGCTTACAATCATTATCAATGACTTCAAGGGAAGCATTTTCATTCTCAAACTTCAATTCCATCGTTTCTTCCCCCAGTGTAATATTGAAATACTCTCTAATATTCTCAATGAAGGCATCATCAGCAGCAGAAAATGAGAAGCAATCAGTAGTTTCACTCGAAGTGAGTACAAAGATGTCTGGAGTTCCAATAAATATGTCAATATCATCAGCTGTAAATGTGAGAGAAGATGGCATGATTAGCCTGCATCATGCTGTAACAAATATATAATCACTATCAGGGAGTGCAGTAGCACTTACTGTACTTCTTATATAGTTGAAATTAAAAACACAAAAAGGCAGATAATATCCGAGCTAAAAGTAACTTTGTGATTAAAGGCTAGTAATACAGGGATGCCACCTATTACAAAATGATCCCAAATAATACTCACATAGGCAAATTCTTAGAATCTTAAAATGTATAATAATAACATTCTCAATAATCAAAAAAAAATTTTTACCTGATTCTCTAGTCATCATCATGACATTACTCCTGATGAAGGTGACAGCATCTAGCTAAAATGTTGGGTAACAATTTTAAGTTGTTTTTTTGAGAAAATTATTATACATTATTGTCAACTGAGAGTTGAGGCATGTGGAACTAAACCATAAAATAATAACTTTTTTAACTTGTGGTTTTGACTTCGAGCTCCATGGATTCTGCATTCTTTACTCTATAAACTTGATATATAGCTCAAAAGATAGACATTTCTGTGTTTTATATTATGCCAAAGTTACCTGTAGCTAAAGTGGGGATCCTTGTAACTCAAGATTTGAGTGCCTGAATTTGCTGCAGGTGTGAATCCCACCTAGAATGTGCTAAACAAGGCTACAGGAAGTTTTACTCTATACAATGAAAGCTTTCTTTGGCATGTAGGAAGTGTACATTTACGTTTTGGTCTAATGCAATATTTTTTGTATTAAAAGATAGCACACAGGGAGTTCTATTTTTTTAGCTAACATCTAATCCATGTGGTAAAGTTTAAAGAATATATGGAGCTCCAAAATCGAAACCAAACATTTAAAAAAAGTATTTCCCCCTGGTTTATACAGTCCCACTTTAAGCGGACTATTGAGAAAACCATTCTACTATGTCAACTGAAAGTTTGTTGTGATCTTAAACAGTGGTTTTGATAGATCTTAGCTAAAAAATCCACTTCCAGCATGCCATGAATCAATCGCTAAGGTAGCAAATTGGCAGTCCAAAATTATTAAACCTCCTCTTCAGTATCCTCTACGTTTGTATGCATCTACTGTAACTACTATTATTTCACAGATATACAGTGTATATAGTATGTCAATTTGTTATAATTTTACTACCAGAAAACTCCAAATTACCCAATTCACAAATATGTTGTTCAATTGAATAAAATGGGAAAATCAGTGCCAACCCAATAAACAACTCATATGTATGCAACATGGAGTCTGGCTGAGCTAATTGAGAAGTTGTTGCAAGTTTTCTGAATTTTTTTTTGTGCATGAAAATACATTAAAAGCTGATATACCATTGTGAGTATACTTAACAGCACAGACTTTCAACATAACAAACATATCCATGTGTGAGACTGTGTGCATAGAAAAATACATTTTGGTTTGGATTAAATTTTCAAAAAGAGAAATAAAACAAGTTTACAGACAGGATCTTTTACCTATGAACACCAAATACCAGTACTTTAAGATTCCTAAAAAGCAGTATAATATTGGTGTTTACTATATTGAAAGCTGAAAGGTTAAGATTACATTGGTAAATTCTTGTTTGATCATTTTTTGGTAAGACAATATTAAAACCACCATCATTTTTCTATATAGTTGTTTGTTTTTATAGCCAACCAGCCTCCTACTACTACAAGAAGAAAATAGGATAAGTCTAAATAATTGTTATTACTACTAAAGTATACACACATGCCAATGTATTGATATATACACTGAAAGTCTGTGCTGAGTTTTTGTGTAAACCAACTTATCACTTCTTTGTAGTGAAACGTGCAGCTGCTTGCTGACTCAGTTCTTGATATTGCACGTACACAAGCATGCTCATGGTTTAACCTTTTACTGATTTTTTGATGTTTTACCTCAAAACTAATTAGTCATTGCAAAGCATCGGATATTTCAGAGACTTCTGGTAGTAAAATTACGATGAGTGGACCTATTGTATGCAGGTTGTGCATGGGGGTAATAGGTGGATCCATAGATGAACAGGATCTTGAAGAGAAAATTAATGTTTTGGGGGAATCCACCTTTGTGAAAAATTCAAAGCATGCTCGAAGTTTTTTGTTTTTGTTTTTCTGCTAAAGTTAGGTAACTGCTTAGGATACTAAGAAACTTTAAAAGTAAGTTTGCTGATTTTTGGACGGCATTTAAAAATAGGGGTCAAAACAATATGGGGAGTGTGACAGCATTCCTCAATTGTATTACATGATGTAGTTTGTTAAACATGGCAAAGAATAACATCTGTTAGGATTGGTTAGTTTTGGAGTTACCCTCAGAAACTTTTTAAAGATCTTAAATTAGGCCAATTGACTATAATAATTTATAGAGAGAGGGGGGGGGGGGGGGAACTGTAGACCAAGGTGTTGAGAGTACCTTTACCATTAAAATTATGTAACCAGAATCTGTGTTACATTTAGCATATACTATAAAGGTAACAACAATGATATAGTTTATGATATAGTTTACTATATTGGTGTGTCAATTTTTTACACATATCTGATTTTTGAACAAACCAAAATTGTATCAGAAATACAAAACTACATTATATAGTCTACATAGTGAATGCATCCACCTATGGGTAGATGATATGGCCAATAAAATGTTACCTTTCTTGAAGCATTTAACAAGGCTGTAACATGTATTATTCACCTTTGTAAAGATAAAGTAATACAATGGCTCTCACATATCCTGGAAGCATGGGTCCAGTAGGTGCCCATAATTCATGAATTTGCTCTAACTAATAATAGCAGTAGTACTCTGTTGCATCTTAAACAACTTTGGAAGCCTACAGTTGTACATAGTTGTAAAAACTTATATCTTAAAACCTGCCTGCTATCCAGATATCTATTAGAGATGATTATGCACCTACTTAACTATCGTCTATTTGAAACTTCTCTACACCTGCTCAAAAGTTAGTATTTCATTCCATTGCTGGCCAGAAGAGAAATCTGTAGATGGGATATCAAACATGGCAATCTCAAGTGCTCTGCTTTGCCAGCTCTTCTAGCTATACACTCTATAGCTCTTCTAGTTGTAACTCTGCAATCTAAAGTTTAGTAATTCCAGTCATGATCATACAGATGCTATAAGCATGGAATATGTTAGCGCCTCATGTTTTCTGAAAAAAATATGAATTGAATTATGAAAGTTGAGTGGTATATTAATTACCTTTGAGCAAACACAACAAAATCAGGTAAAATATTTGTACTTGCTTCATGGTCATAACTCCAAGTGAACTTAGCAAGGTATATTCCTACTATAACTACTGGTACCTCTGATTAAATGATCTACTATGGTAAAAGTGAGAGAACTGGTTTACGTGAGAACTTATATATCAGGATGCCATGCCCAAATACGTGCAATGCCTCTTTAGATCCTAATTCTGTAAGAAAAGCATCTACAGAAGCTTAATTGACCTAGCCATCTCTTAGGGGGATATATATATATATATTTAGAATGTTGATGGAATTGTGGAACAAATCCAAGAATTTCACTACACATTTACAAGAAAAAAGTTCGATTTAAAATGGCATTCATAAATATACCTTATTAGTTGACAAGATGGTATCCAATTATATATAGTTTAAATGGGTAGATACTTTTATCTTTCTTCTTTGATAAGTCTTTTCTTTCACTTTTTGACAAGTTAATACCATATAGGTTATTTGTTTTTAAAGTTAATTTTTTTCTTGTTATATATTAATTTTCCCTTCTATATATAATTTATAGTCGTCCAGTAGAGAACTCCAAGCATCAACTTTCTATTGATTCCAGTCGAGTGACATCTCCTTAGCATATTTTGTTGTCTCCTTGTTGTGTAAGTACTTCCGAAATCAATGCATTTTCTGTGGATAAGCTATGTCTGAGATATCATCTTCCTGCAATAATAAGTAACTAACCAATTCATTTCACTCTGGTGTGCATGGCATACCAGTTGCGATCTGTAAAGTGTTAACCCAGTAGCTATACACACTATTTAATGTGTCATGTTAGGGAGTGTGGAAGCACTACTCCCAATAATTGGTTTGACACCGATTTCAAAATGGTGGATGCGAAAATCCCAAACGAAAGCTCACACCTCAGCTAAAACCCACATCAACAGATTCTTAGCTGCATAAAACATGGTCTTTAGATGATTTTAGATCCAGAAAGACTCCAAACGTAACTTGAGTTGTTTGCAAGTAAACCAGCAGTACAAAAAGCATATAAAGAGGGGAAAAGTCATGAAATTTATCTTCCAAGATCATCTTTGCATATATCTTTCCTAGCACACACACAAACCTGCATACGGTAAGTTTAATCATGGAACTCCTCACACCAAATCAACCCAAATGTTCCACTGTGCATCCAAGATTATTCTTCTGTTCCTCAGTTATGGGATAAAGCGGTTGGTAAAGATTCTCCAGTGGGTTCATCAATAATGCAAAAAAATAATGCATATACACATTATAAGCAGAATGAGTCTCCCACGCCCCTTTATGCTGTTTAGTTTGTGGAGTTATCACTTCTGGATCACTTCTGGACAATTATTAGTCCAAAGAAAGCTGTAGCTGACCCTCTACTGAAATATCTGCAGTTAGATTATTGGAGTTATGCTGTGCAAGTGTTGCCAAGTCCATGAAGGAGACTGTAACTGACCCAGTATACACAAGATATGCTATGTGATGATACCGAGTAGTGGACAATCTTTTGTAAGAGGTTGCAGTCAACAATAGCAAAGTATCTACTGCTATGTGTAGTGTACAACAAAAGTAACCACCTTGGTGTAGTCCTCCACTATTCAACTACAACATAGAGAAACAAGAAAAGAAACAAAGAAAAATAACCTCAACCAAAATGTTCCTCAACCAAGATGTTTCAATTTAAAAATAAATATTTAGAAATTGTATCCTTGTAGACCACACCCATTTAGGTTCCATTCAATCTTGCCACTGAAATGATTGAGTTAAGTGGTAAAGGGTCATCTAACTGGTTGTTCTCTGGGTGTAATCTTGTTTCTTTTGTTTTTAACAGACTAATGCACTAAAGTTGCCTGTTTTTAAATACAAATATTTATTCTTGCATACCTATTTACATTGCAATTGTAGGAAGATCAATTTATCTTAGAGAGTTTATCCTGCTCCTAAATTTTAAATTCTTACTAGCTCCACTCTGAAGGGTGTATCCAATAGACACATCACGTCCAACAGGAATACTTCCATTGTTTATGATGGAGATGCAGGCCTGTGACTCTGGCCATGAAAGTCCTTCAGTAGCAGAGAATACGGCCGAAGTAAAATTAACCAAGATGACTGAAATAACAAAACCAAACAAAGACAACAACAACAAAATAGTAGTTAAATTTGTGCAGCACTGCACATAAGTGCTCCATAAATTTTAAGTACACATAACTCTTCCATCTCTAGGTGAGGCTTCTGTATTACTAGCCTTTAATCACTTACATAGTCATCGCAAATGTCACATGGTAATATTTCCTTACAAATGTCCATGTTTATAATTATTGGTAACATATACACACATCCATGTTAACCACCAAAACTAGAACCACTTAACGAGCTGCAGTTATATTTCTCCCTAAACATTGCAGCTAAATTATATATACTAGAGACATATAATATTACTAGGAGTATTTTTTTAAATAAGGTATAGCTAAAATCAACCATTCATAGTGAATTTTCATTTTACCAAACCACTTCATTAACTCTTATCCTCGTAGCTTAAGCAACCTAATTGTAGAGATTTTTTATTATATATTTGACCTTACAGCAAGTTTTAAATGATAATATTCTGTTGAGTGATAACTGATTGACTGCAACTGCATGTATAGGCATAAACTCAAGCAATATGAACGCCACTATATGTGCCATAAACAGTAAAGCAAAAGATTTACCTGCTCATGCCCAGCAAATTATTTATATAGGTTTTTGTTTGATTGAACAGAATGATTAAAAGGCTGATACTCACAATTGTTATCATGAATTGTTCCTTCCAGGTGCTTACATTGGTTTCTAAAAGCTCTCCTGCTCACAAAATTGTTCAGGCACCTTTACTTACTGATCACTCTGAATCCCTTATAGTCTTTAGAAAGAAGGCACTCAGGATAATTTTGCTGGCATTTTTCTCGATGGAGCCAACTGTTACTCCAAAATGAAAACTGAAGTTTATGTATCTGAATTCTAACTAGTAACAAATGCAATGCATTGAGTTCCAAGCAATTGTGCCATGGAGAAATATGAGAGAAAAAACCCCACTAATTGTTTTAGTTAGATCCTAGTTGTTAGACTATGCATTGTCCTAGCTCTAGCATAACCAAAGGCCCAATACAGTTACTGATCTGTATATTATTAATGTGATCATGTTTTAATGCTTGGGTTGCAGGGAAAGAGCTAAAAATTGTATATTCCTTACAAATTATGAACTGGTGCAAGCTTGAGCCTGATGCCCTGAAACTTAATCGGATAGGAAATGCTAAATTGGAAATGTGAATTTTGTGGAAGTAGGTTGCAATGGATTTTTTTTAAAGAGTACTTGGAAACAGCTTTCCTTGAAGATGCATACTAAGAATGAGCTCATCAGATCAGAAGAGATCTAGCTAAAGGGAAGACCACTGGGAAGCATATTAGAACTTGTTAAAGTAATAGTTGTGTTCAGTAGGCCCTCCATTATCTGTTCATCTCTCCTCTATAATCAGTTTTCCTTCCTACTCTTCCAATTATGTAGCCAATACTCTCTGTCCATAGAGAGCAGCAGTAGAACTACATTGGTAAATCCTGGGGAGACGATCGTATTTAAATTGAACTTTAGAACTCCGTAGATTCTGCAAACGACATGGTATGGACTTGATATATAGCTCAAAATATAGGTCTCTCTGCGTGCTCTCTTTTGATACTAAATTATGTTTCATAGGTATAACTATAGGCAAGTTACTAGACCCTAAAGTTGAGGGACCTAAAAAATCAGCATCCCAAAAACCTCATCGAGAATAACTCCAGATATTGCTAAGTGCAAAAAAAAAGCGTGCGGGTGGAAAATTGATTACGTTGAGTATCAACGTAATCAATTTTCCAACTGGGAAAGAGGGCAGCCTGCTGCTATTGATGTTCTGTAATTTCAACTATGCAACATCTGACTCAGGTTGGGGATGCTTCCACTCGTGGACATGCGCTCACTATCGAGGTGAACAGGAAAATAGCAGCTCAATCAGGAGCTTGCCGAGAAGTCGGTGTCCTCTTCATCCCTTTTGTGGCTGAGTCTTTAGGCGGTTGGTGCCCTGAAGCAGTTTCCACCATCAGAGCTATTTGTCGCCTGCAGGGTATCCAGCTTGGAATACCTTCAGCGGATTCCATCTGCCATCTCTTTCAACGCCTCTCAATCAACCTCTGGCGCGGTAATGCCGGGCTTTGTTTAAGAAGACTGGACATCCGCTCTCCAGCAGTGGATGGTGTGGTTTGATTTCAGACTTTTATTGTTGTTGTTAATGGTTTTTGTCTTTTTGTTTTCACTGCTGTCTTTTTGTCACTATTGTTTCATTGGTGTGTTGGAACTTTTAGTAGCTTGTACCCACGCGCTTGACCACGTACTAAAATTTTAACGCCTAATGAAAAAGGTGATTGAATAACCTAGGGCTTCCTCTAGCAACTCTACCAATTTTTATGCACTTAGCAATCTGGAGTTATTCTGGATGAGGTTTTTGGGATGCAGGTTTTTTAGGTCCCTCCACTTTAGGATCTAGTAACTTGCCTATAGTTAGACCTATGAAACATATTTTATGTGTCAAAAGAGAGCACACAGAGAGACCTATCTTTTTAGCTATATATAAAGTCTATACAATGAAGTTTACAGAATCTACGGAGCTCTAAAGTTGTAAACACAAGTTTAAAAAATGCAATCGTCCCCCCTTTTAACCTTATCTTATCTTTGATAAATCCTGCATCACAACAAAAATGGTGTATCCCACTTCCATAGCTTGAGTATGCTGTTAAAATTTAGTACTTATGTTAGAACGAAAGTCCTTCATCATTTCCCGTCAGCTATTAACCATTCAATCCATCCAGTTTACATTATGGACTGAGAAAGTCTGAAAGCCATAGTTTCATAAACTTGTGGTTACGATTTTGGAGTTCCATAGATACTGCACATGTCACTGTACAAACTAGATATATAGCTCAAATGATAGCACTCTCTGTGTGCCCTCTTAAAAAAGCTGCATAGATAGTACTATGCTAAAGTTCATGCAGTCAAAGTGAATGTACCTCAAAATCTGAGTGCCTGAACTGGCTGTAATTGTGGTTCCTGATTGGATGCTAGCCAATTATCTGTGGCTAGAGGAAGCCCTACTCCACAAAATGACGGCTTTCATTATGCGCTTAAATGTGACAAAATAAGATAGCTGTGGGTGCCGGGAAAAAATTCCATTGTGCACTTGCTCTAGCCTACTTTGTCACATTTTAGCACCTAATGAATACGCTTGTTTTGTAGAGTAAGCTTCCTCTAGCCACAGATAAATATTTCAACTGGCTAGCACTTTCCAATCAGGAACCATAACTAATGCCAGTTCAGGCACTCCAAATTTGAAGTACCCCCACTTTGGCTGCATGTAACTTTAGCATAGTTACACTTATGCAGATTTTTTAATACCAAAAGAGAGCACACAGAGAGAGATATCATTCGAGCTCTATATCTAATTCACAGAATGAAGTCTGCAGAATCTATGGAGCTCTCAAGTTGTAACCACAAGATTTTGTTAATGTTTCTATTTTATAATTTAGACCAAATTTTACATGCATATGTACACTGTATACAAAAATTCTCTAGGCCTCAATCTGCAGTATTTGTAAAGCTCTATCAATCACATGTAGCTATTCATGACTTAATGATGGAAAGTAGTAGTTAGAGATGATATTTTACTTCACATAGCCAGCACTTTCAAGCTAAACGAGTAGTAAAAACAAAACAATATCGTCAGAAAGCATGCTGATCTGATATATAAATCAGGACCGTAGCATGATAGCAAAGATTGGTACTTTAAATAGTAAACCATGTTTTTCAGAACTTCTGCTGCCTTTATTAAACTTGCTCTATTTAAGGGCAGTGACCCATTCATATTTTTATGGGTGAAACTATGGCTCATAGATAGATACATAGTACAGGGTTTTATCCAGAAAAAAGTTTGTGTGGGAAGTTAGGATGATTGGTTGGACATGCAGGCAGAACATGCCATTTAGGTGGCTTACACCTGTCAAACCTTAATAAATATGATGGTATTTCAATGACAAAAACTCTTATTCAGCAGACTATCCAAGCTCAAAACTTTCTTATTCTGTATTCAGTTAAATAACTTCAGAATAAAATAAGCTGCAATTTGGTCTAACAATCACTAACAATCACCTCTATTTAGGCAAGAAAATTCAGGATGCTACTTTATGCGCTGCAACAAAACTTTCTGCAAAGAAATCCACTCCGGAGTGTGACAATGACAGAAAAATTATTCATGGCAATTCCAGGAAAACATAGATGCCTGTGCACCTTCCTCTGAAGAAGGGACTCCCAAACACATCAGAAAAGGCTAGGAAGAGACTGTTCATGATGAAGTTTGGAATATCAGTCATTTTTTTAAATAACTTCAGTAAGCTCACTCTCCCTTCATGCCGAAAGTAAAGTTTTTTCCTATTGTAAATCAATACAGCAGTCTACTGAGTATGTAGGTTATAGTATCTCATGCTAAACACTGGATTATTTTACCTGCACATGCCCAGTTGACAGTTTTAGTGATAAAAATAACTATGTGTGTGTGTTTGTGTGTGAGTGTGTGTGTGTATGTGTCAATTTATGACATTCTGCATTTTGCAAAAAAAGAGAAAAATTAATGAGGTACTGTTTGGTCCAACCATCAACTCTGTTGAGGTGAACAAACAAAAGCTAAGCATCCCTATGTCACTCTATGCCTGCAACAAAACTTGTATAGGGAAACAAGGCTTAAATTAACAGCAAAATCTTCGCATTATTACTAAAGCTAATCTGGGTATTATCAGACCTCAAACATCTTACCATCCAACCCTAATGTCAATACAACACTAAACAATTAGGGCGGAGAACATTTATGCATAGTGCTCTAAGTATTGCTGTTATACCAGCTTAGTATCACTGGCGAGTCAAGTGGGCCCCACACTTGGTAGGTAAATGGGGACATTTGTATCACTGTCAACTCTTCTTTCTCAATTACATATAATTGTATTATTAGGTACATCATTATCCTAAACATGAATGGCTATAAACTTGCTCAACATATGAACAAGCTCTCCTGCCGGTTCAAGATGTGTATGCAAAACAAATCATTCATCCGTGCCACTCCTCCCAACAACTAGCAAACTACAATCACAAAGTACGAATTCTTTTAAACATGGAACAATAACCTAGTCAGTTTGCATTGACCCAAATATGCAAAAACTAGTTAATGTAAGCACTTACAGTCTCCATCATCCAAGATGGTGATAGTCACATTGGTTCCACCTTGAAGTATATCTGGTGCTGATATCTCAAATTCTATATTGATAGTCTCATTTCCATCTATCTCATTATCACCTATGGTAGTGATATTGACACATAACTGTTGCTGAATGGCGGTACCAGCTTCAAATGTCAGGTTTCCATTGCCAAGCATATAATCACTTCCATCTGTAAGATATATAAATCACCATTCAATATTATCTGTGCTTGTTAACTCTCTCAGATTATAAAAAAACAAATTGGAACCAATAATCAATATCGAAACAGTGATACATTAATGCCCTTTGCAGCTATGGGATAGCATTGTTGTTAACCCTCTCACTGTCAGCATTGTGGAGAATTATTTAAAATTTAATACAGCCATATTAAAAAATTAATATAAAATCAGGAATTTAGCTGAACCATTTACCATTTGGTCATGTGATAGCATGATTATTTAAGAAGTTGTGGTCAAAAGGTCTGACCACAAACTGACCACATACTATGAATATAATTATGAAAACAATGGTCATGATTAGGAGTTCCATAACTTCTTTATAGTTCATGTTATGGATTCGATATACGGCTCAAAAGATAGATCAATCCATATGCTTTCTTTTGCAAGAACTTAGGAATATACATCACTATACAAATGTTTTTCCATCGCTGATATCGTCCGACTGAAAATCGTTCGTGTTTTAAATATTATTTCTTCAACTTTCCTCCACCTAACCGCCGTAAAAATTGTCGTGTAAATAGAGTTTGAATTCAGCTATCTTTTAATATAAGATTATTCCCTAT